>VXAZ01000289.1:2073655-2614780 GCA_013399875.1 Gymnorhina tibicen | reverse complement strand
TGCAGCAGGTTTGGGCTGGACTGCTGCTTGTGGAAGTTAAAACGATGTTAGAAAAGTTCACAGAGAACTATTTCCAGTGGGAAGGATCTCATGGCACAGCAGAAGAAACTCTTTTCCTTAAGCATAATGAAGAAAGACTTTTATGAAGTGAGATACTGACCAAAGCCCCATGTTTTGTTTCCTTGAGCAGTCGGTGGAAAGAGGGAGGGACGTGGAAAGAAAGGTGTTTGGAAGGTTTGCTTTAGTTCTCATGACCCTTTTTACTTTTAGTTCTGTTAATAATAAATCTTCTTTATGCTCTTTAAGTTTTGAACCTGTTTTGCCTTAAAGTGCCTTTTTTTTTAATAATCCTTATCTCAACTCATGAAAATGAAGTTTTCAATTCCCGCTCCTCTGCTCAGCTATGGCAGAGGAAAATAAGTAGATGGTTTTTTCGTGGGTGCCTGGCTCTTAGCCAGCATCAAACCATGACATTTTTGAATCAGATCCACACTGTCTTTGGATACTTTATTTTTTCAATTTAAAGACAAAAGTTTGAAACCCCAGAAATAGGTAGAAACAGCCTGAAGAAATAGGATCAGACAATCACAGGCATCTCCACACACATACACATACACACAATCTATTTGTTTGCTTGCTGCCTTTTTTTTTTAAAGGTGAATCCCAGTGATAGGCAAAATGTATCTTATGGGATGTTTTGTCTAGATGTGGCAGGCTGTAGGACTTCCACATTTTAAAAGAAGAATGGAGCATACAGTTAGAACCATCTTGTTAGAGATGTGGAGAAATCACAGATACACACATCTGCCCGGCCTGTATTTGAAACCCATCTGCATGTCCACTGGAAAAAGGACCATAACTGCCTTCAGGGAAGACTCATCGCCTCATAACTGTGAACAAGCTGCAACATGGTTCGTAAGAAAAAAAATTAAAGAAAAATTCTGCCTGCAGGTCGGTAGAGAAAGAAGGCAAAGCAAATTCAATATATAAGAACTCAAATGCATTCTGAAAAGAATGACAAAATCACAAAAGGAAGAAATTAGATTGCAAGGGAAGCCTAAATGCTAGGGTAGCTCTTCAGAACCCATCCACAAATTACTCCTGAGCAAGCAGGGGCAGCGTCAGTCAGTTTATGTCAGGTAGGGGACAGGACACTGACCCTGTGGACACTGCTAAAACGGAGAAATCCTCAACTCAGAGAAGCAGACATATGCTTATGGTATGAAGGCACATATGGACAGTCTCTTGAAAGAAACTGAAGCATTTCTTAGCAGACAGGATCCCTGATGCATCCAGTCTGGCATCTTGCCTCTGGCAATAAATCATACTCAGCATTTCAGAAACAGCTTCCAAAATCCTATAGTGTATCTGCTCATTTATGTAATGTGAAATAAAAGTAAGCAAGAGGAAAATTCCTTTGTGATCTTTTTTTGTCAGTCATTCATTGTGGATCATTAGCTTTTTATTGCTCTTATCTTAGCATGAATAATCACTAATGTTGTTACTGGCAATAAAATTAGTCCACAGTTGAAAAAATCAAGTTATTGTAGTTCAGACTGACCAAATGGTGCCTGCAGTCCAATATTTATTTTTATTTATTCTATTTGTATCTGATATAAAAACAACATGCTTGTGTAATTTTAAAAAATGACAGCTGGGGAAAAATCAGTTAAGGAAGATTTGCATTCATCTCAGGTTACAATATAGTTAATGTGAATCCAAATGTTGTATGCAGCAGATCCATAGGCAAAAAGAAACATGTGATCAAACATCACTTCTTTTCATCTGTATAATGATGCAAGTAAAAAATAAGTGCTGGATCAACTTTTTATATCACTCATAATTATCATACATTAATCCTTTTGAGTTAAGATTTTTAGCTGATCCATTGTTACACATAACACAGAGCAGAAAAATTATGGGGAAAGTAACAAGTTCCAGGGCCAAAATAAAGCCTGAAATTGCTCTGGAAGAGGCTATTTGTAATTTTCACACAAACAAAAACTCCTGCTGTAAATAGATACATTATCTTTAAATAAAATATACAACAATTGCTACTCTGTAATCACAAAGTTCCTCTTTTGTGCTACTGTTCCTGACAGAAAATTGCTGATTTGTTTTCCTACATCTGATGCAAAAGCCAGGCACGACTCTTTCTAATTTAGTTACATTTCCAGTGGGAAAAGAGGCTATTCACTAATTCTATTGCACCAATATACTACATATATAATATCCATATCACAGACAAAATAATCCACATAGAAAACCAAGTGAATACATCCAAAGTGTCTTCAGTGCCTCCAGAAATGCATGGAACTACTGAAATACATTGTGTTGTGGAAAACACTATATAATGCACAGCACTGTGTATTTATTTTGCGCAGTTAAGGTGGGTAACTAGCAATTCCCTAGTCAAACAGACAATTCAAGTTATCAAGAAAAAGATAGCCTGAGGAATTTCACGTCAGCCAACAATAAGAACTTTGGTTTTGGCCCTTTTTCTTGTCCCACTCCTACATAGTGTAGGCTGATTTTAAATGAAAACGAAAGATACTTCAAAACCTGTACTTGTTAAATTTTATGTTGAAAATAAGGGTGTCAGTGTTTTCTAACTAAAACTGCTTGTTACCCTGTCAAGTTTCAACACACTTAATGACCTTGTTTTCTTTCTCTCTTACTGCTAAAATTACCCATTAATTTGTCTTTCAAATATTATTCCAAACCAAAATTTTATTTTCAATTATATTTTTTCTTTAGCCCCAGAATTGCCTAACTATGCAAATAAAACACCATCCTTCAAGTCAGGTTTTCTCACATGCAAAACAGGAAATTTCTTGCAACAAAAATTGCATACTTGTACTTTAAATTGCACATATTTTGTTTCAATTGTTACTGACCACCTGGAAAAATTACTCAGTTATAGAATATTGGAATTTATGTGAGTGAAGTTGAGGAAAAGGATGTTACTGCATCAGATCAAATAGACACAAGTCTTTAATAGCATTCTGTCGATTTAGTGGTAGATCAATCAAATCCTTTTACAGATGAATCTCATTTTGCATCTTTTGTAAAGAAATTATCTTCTGTCTTTAGACATATTTGTAACCCTTGTTTGGCACACCTCTGTCATCAATATTTTATGTTGGCAAGGTGGCAGAAAGATGTGTGGGTGATAATATGAACAAGAAAAGCAAAAGCAAAAACTTTTAAAAATCCAAATTGCCTTTGTTTATATATTTAAGGTGATTTGGAATATGGATCTAAACTCACTGCTCATGCATATTTTTTGATTTCAGAATGATTAAGAAATCAATAGGAACAAATAGGAATGTTTGATTAGCAGGGACTTATTAATATTTCAGCTTTGATAGCAGGTATGAAACAAAATCCCTTGTCCAGCATAACCAGTTTGTGGGAGTTGAATCTGCAGACTCTGGAACACCCACCCTCTCTATCAACCAGACATTTTGTAGTCTGTTTTCTGTTCCAATTCTATAGCAACAGGTATGGCCTGTTTATGGCAGGACATGAGGGAATATGAAATTTGACAACAAACTTCTAGAAGACTAAAAGGTAAAGGAGAGGACACAGAAACTGAAAATGATTGTGTGGATTTAATATTGAAGAGCAACATGCAATCAGAACATGTTGTTCAAATACAGCATTAGGGTGAGGCATTTAACATTCTTTGCAAAGGGCCTGGGGAGTAGAAACATTTTTCAGAATAAAGTATGACAATTAACTATTCTCTCTGCTAGGCTTCTTTTGCTTTAAAAAAAAAAATTATATCCTGGAGATTTTAATTTGGGAAGATTTTCCATATTATTTATAGGAGCTGCAGAGCTCAATACAAGTTGTGGTGAATTGCATTCTTCAATCTGTCAATGCCACTACCTGTGACCATGCAGCACTCCCTTAGTTCTCAGTGCAGTGGACTATGATATTTTGTTGCATACATAATTTCATAACCTGAAATGTGCAATTGTACTTCATACATCCAACAAATTGCCCTGCACAGCATGGAACGTGTGGTCTGATCTCTCATACTGTAAGATTGCCTAGCAAGGTAAGTGAAAAATGAACAATTTGGGAAAAACTAGGTAGCGTCACTTCACTGCCCTGATCATAACGGAGAAAAAGGTTTGCAATATACAACCCTTTTTTTCCAGTCTCTGAACACGTACCTCTATGCTCAGCAGTCCCCAAAGTTCACTGAAGTAGTGGTGCTTGTGCTGATTTCATTTGATTTCTTCTGCAAGATTACCTTAGAACATCTGGTAAAAATTAGACAAAGAGATTAGTTACAGTTCTGTTTTCAGTTAATTACTTGAAGCCTCTGCCCTCACTTGTCTATTGCAGAGGAAAAGCATACATTTCTGACAGGAATAGAGGTTCTAGTTAGGGATTGTGCAGCCGGTGTCAAACCTAATAAGAATTCAAGGACTCCAGGTCCATAATTTGTGATGATGGTAGTGCTGCTTCTGCTGTACCTCAGCTGAGAATGCTGCTTCTCCAATAAGGAGAAGCTCTCTAATCCAAAGAAACATGTCACACACTTGCAGTGTTAATGGAAATGAAATCAGCCAGACCCCAGCTACATTTCCTCTGTATTATGGCATGCAAAATTATTTGGTGGTCCATAAAGACAGCAATGGACTACTTAAAATGGTATGAAGAGCTTCCTGGTTTTTAAGTTATCAATGCTATAATTTTTCCTCTTACTATGAGACATCTGATAGCTACAGCAGGGCTGCTTTAGGAGAGCAGATAGAAAAACAAACAGGCTATTTTCTTTGACAACTCGCAGCTGTCAGGCTGTACTCAATAGGGATGGGCAGACATTACTGTCACTGTGTTTAATGGACAGTAGGAACCATGAAGCACAATCTGTGGCCAGGGCTGCCACCTGCATGGTCCTTTCACACTTCTGAGACTGTGCTACACCTGACTTCATGTAAGGAAATGACACCATTGCTTTTTGGCTGTTAATAAAAATTAATATCCAGAGTGACAAGAAAAGCTTTAAACACCCAGCCTACCTGGAAGTCAGGGGTTTTGAATGAGGGTACAACATTGATGATGGGTGAAAGCGTTACCTTGAGCAAAGCCTTTTGTTGCAGACCTTAAGGTAGGAGCTGTCAGGAGTTCCTGGTGCACAAAGAGGGCAGCCTGTCTTTCAGGAGAGAGTGCTCCCTTGGATTACTGTGGCCAGCACTTTCTGCCCCAATAACTTTTAGGTTTCACTTAATTCCATCGTCCTTGTCACTTGGGACTTCAGCTGGCTGCAGTCAGACTCCCTTTCTGACATTCAACTGCTAGGCTCAATGTATGTGTGTGTGTATATACATTTTCACACACACATATATATAACAGCCCTATATTTAAGGTGCAGTTTCTGAGGATATGTATACGAAACATAAGGATATATTAGGTCTCACAGTTGCTTTCCTTGATTTTCACTTAATAAAGAAAGCTTTGTTTATGCTTTCAGCTATAAACTGTCTTTTGCCAAAACTGTAATGTCCTGCCTGTGTTTGCACAGAGCCTGAAATCAGAAGTGAGTTCTGCTCACCTCCTCCAGATGTCCTTCACCTCTGAATGTACCCTGAGAAAAAGTGTAGCCAGAACAGAAAAAAGTTCATCCTTTTCTTTGCATTCAATTGAAGAAAATAAAAAGGAAAAATAAAAAACTGAGTCTGGAATGCTTAGCACTAAGGCTGGGGAGGGTGCAGTTGACATGATTTGAAGCTGGGGTTTCAATTTCTGGCAACTGAGAGCTTAAACAAAGATGATCAAGATCTGTCAGGAAAGGGCCAGTTCCCTTCAGGAAGAAATTATATCAGCTTCTAGGCCTACAGTGTTACCTGACTTTCACAGCAGAGAATTTGACACGTAGTCATGACATGTAGACATGACTGGGAATCCAGTAAAAAGCAAAGGTAAGAATTCTGAAATCCTCCATATCCCTTTGTGTTCCTAGGAAATTTATTTACAAAAAGTATTAAAATGCCAAGTACTCTTATTTCTGTTCACCCATTCCATGTAAGTAAAGCAAATGAGGCACATAATGGGTGCTGAGCTTTCACCCATATTTTTTTCCACTTGAACCTTTTTATACTTGCATGTATACTTTCTCTGTACAGTGATTGTACAATTATATAGATATATACATATATATGCGTGACTAGATGGGTATTGACTTAATATGCTTAGGCTCTTTGCTGCCACATTTTCCTGTTTCATTTCAGAATGATGAGCTGCATTTCAGAACATCCTACTAATGTATACTGGCAAAGCATGAAAGCATTGCACTGTAAGATAATTATAATCATTACTAGTTTCTGGTTCCCTTAGATGGCTAATATTTTTTTTGATTTTAGAAAATATCCTGATTCATAAGGAGACCTCTTAGCACCCTGGGGTGTCAGATAGAAATTAATAGAGCCATTTATTTAACTACTTTTTTAACAAAGAACAAAGATTTTATACTTTCTGTGTTACAGTGGACTTAAGTTCTCTTAAAATGTGTCATGCCATTTAATCAGATACTGGTTGGAAGGCATCCCACCTACAGCTGTCAGGTACATTTTGAAACTGAACTACTTTGCAGCTTCAAACCATGGGCAGTGAATAAACCTCTACTGAAGGAATGATCCTTGTTACAAGAACTTTTCTGGACTTTTTACATCTGTTTGATCATTTCTGTTCCTTTGTCAAAGCTGATCACGATGTTGCCATCTGAAGGTCACATGGCTGTATTTGAATTAAATAAACAGCATATTTTCTGCCTGAACATAAGCATCTCATCCCCACCAAGATGAATGTTGGTGTCTGTGCTGGGTGTACTATGGCTCAGCTGATCCATCTCCATTCTTGGACAGGAAACGACAACAAGGAGAGAGAAAGTAAGAAACACTTATTCACCTCCCTGTAGGTTTATTGACTCAAAATAAATAACATTTGATCTTTCTCTGAGGCAACATGGGAATTAAGACACATGACAATCTTTCTTGTGCCTTTCCCTTGAGACGCTCACAACCTCTTCTCACAGCATGCTTTGACTCCCTTTTCCCTAAATAAAAAGCCAGTCATAGAAGTAATAAACCTTTCATCCCAGCTCATGTGGTAGTTAACCTAAACGTCTAGCTAATTAAGGCCCTTTTTTTCCCTTTTTTCCTCTTTTTCTTGGGACAGTGGAGAGTTGATAAGCCCTTTACAGGAGGGAGCACAGATGTCTGGGGGAGACGAATTTTGTGCTCTGAGCATGTGCAAAGACGCTGACAGGGATGGAACAACCTCCCTGTCTGCCTGCTCATCTCTCAGCTCTGCCTACACCCAGGGCACTCAGCATCACGCTGTGCCAGGCTCTGACAAGGCAGCGAGAAATCCAGCTCATGCAATGAAGGTGGCTCTGCTTGCACTAGTGTGGAAGTAAAACATTGAATTTTGGGGGTACAACATCAGACCCACAGATAGTGCATTGAATAACATGTTGTGTGCAGCCTATTTGTGATTGTACAGTGACATTTTTCTTTCTGGATCCTGTCTAGATGAGATTTACATCAGGTCTTGAAAAAGACATAGATTTATATCCTTTTTAGGCAACTGCTCAGCTGTATCACAGGCTGTATATATTGAAAACCTGGGAAATTCTGAGCATTAGACTGTACCAATTCAGTCTGTTGACAGTCGAGGAAAGGACCTTCCCATTTTACAAAGAGACTTGTAATTAAAGCAAAGCAGTAAGAGTGCAAAGGGAGGATGTATTCCAAGTGACACTGTACTGGAGATGTTACAATTTGAAAAATGTAAACTGCCTAGGAGAAAAAAAAATGCTAGAAAACTGACAGAGAATAGTCTGAGGGGAAAAAGTCTGCTTTGGAGAATAAGGGCCAGAGAATCTTCTAAGAAAATATGAGACTTTAAGACAAACAGCCCTGCTTCCTTTTCACTCTACTGGTTCAGGCTGTTGGATGACATGCTGTCTTCCTCACCTGTCTACTATTTCATATGCTGACCACTGACTCACAAATATATGGTGTGGGTTCGTCTGTGTTTACTGCCTTGTTTTATTTCCAAGCCCTTGATGTAAATCTGATAATTCCACAATTACAGGGAAGATAATGTTAACACAAAAGACAGATTCCTGCCACTATGAGCTGGTGCTTCTTCACAGCAAGCCCTGTGTTTACCAGGTGTAGGTACTGACAAACCACACCGTGCTGGTGTCCTTTTTCCCAGCACATACCATTGCGGCAGCTTGTGTGGTTCTGTAATTCTAATTCAGTGCTGGTCTACCAGAGGAGAGTTTGACCAATTGTGTATGTATTCATTCAAAGAATGACATTCCCTAAAACTGTCTATGGAAAATATTTTAATCACCCTATCAACTTAATACTACTGGAAATTTGTTTAAAGGAAGGAAATACCGTGTACAAAATGTATTGGGTGAAGTTTTCTGGCTCGTGTCTCAGGAAGTAAATTCTAGCCTTTAAAGTCTATGACTCCATGAAGATGGAATGATTCTCTTTCATGACAGCACACATTCTTAAAATCATCACAAATGCTTGGCTTTTATATTTACAATTTCCTGAGAACTTGCTGTTCAGTAGTGGAATCTCTGCAGATAACCTCTAAGTGAACACAACTCAATTTTACTTTAGAGCTTATCAGATAGTTTTTTAGGGAACTTTCTACTGCTCATCATGCACAGCTTTCACTCATGGGATCTCACACACCTCAAAACAGGGCTTTGGAATTTTTAAAAGAAAGATTAAAAAAATCAAACAACAGTCATAACAAATACTAGCATTTCTTTCCTAATGAAATGTTGTCCATAATTCTAAAAGTATGGTACTTCCATCTCCATAGCAGAAAGCTGAACTTCTGGACCATTTTTATTTTTGGAAAAAAGGTTCTGACCCCTTGATTTGCTGGAGTTTTCAAGGGACAAAAGGTTATATCACACTCTGTAGAATCTGAGAGTAGTTGATGACTTTCAGAAAGTATTTTGCAGTATGAAATATTGAGTGTATATCTTCAGCAAAAATGATGCAGACAAGATCTTAGAATAGTTTTCTTATACGTCAGTTTCATTTGGAAGTTTAAGTTAATTTTGACTTGGTTCACTTTAACATTACATATCATATATGCGTGTGATCCCACATTAATCTAGTAAATTACAGCATTCTTGCTACCTGTCTTCTTTGAACTGGCATCCTCTCCAGCTCATTATTAAAAATTTCAAATTAAGTGAGATCACTTTTTCTTGTTTTGCAGAGGTGTTAAGGAAGCTTTCCTGTCTGACCATCTAGGAGCAACTGTGGCATCAGATGTGCACCACCTGAGATGGGACCAAAGCCCCTTCACTGCAGACAGCTCCAGAGAGCCTAGAGGGGCTCTGTTTGACTCCCTACCCTCACCACACTCACACAGTCAGATAAGGTTTCCTTACTGGTTTAACCCTTGGTTTCCCATAGCAGTCTTAGACATCTCAATCCTTAAAATAATTTAGTCACGGTGCAATAACATAACAACTGAAGCTGGGTGCAGTAAAGTTTCCTTAACAGAGGTATCATTTTCATCAGTGGTTGTTGAATCCTTCAATCCAACAATCTTCTAGGAGAACTCTTTGTTGAGATGGGAACTCAGGTTCAGATTCTTCTTGAAACAGCATGAGCTGCCAAGGCAGAAAAGTGAGATGATAACTGACCGTCACTGAGCAGCATGTAATTTCTTCATACATGACCACCATATAGAAAAATTAATAAAGTGAGGCATCCTTTAACATAAATTTTAGAAGTCTGAAGTGGCAGTAGCAACAGAGTACAAAGCTACTGAGCGGCTAGTCTTTCCATGGAACCTGGTCAACCAGAGAACCACCGCAGACATACGAGAGCTAGGTCACTGGGAACAGCTTCGGCCTTTGGGATGCACAGACACCTCTAACAAAAATCTTACCACAGTCCTAAGCACTGAAGCACTATCTGAAACTCTGCCATTTTATTTTGATTGTGAATTTCTTCTGTGCTTATGTTAACCAGACATTTTTTTTTCTGAAGAAAATAGAAAGTTGGTCATTACATATTTCACTTTTGTGCAGGATGTCACATGTTCCAGCACTTTTACTCAGGTCACTCTTTATTCCTCTTTTCTACACAAAGGAAAGGGGGAGGAGGGGATTTCCCATATTATATGAAAAGTTCAAGACAGTCCTTTGGTGTCATGTGGATTTCTCAACCCCCTCCTTCTACCCAGTCACAATAAGAAAGAAATGTCAGGATAGATGGCAGAACATGAATCAGGAAAGGTTCTGAGGAAGCAGAGCAGGTTTTGCTATGCTATTCCAAACCATTGGAGAACAAGCCGAATCCCTGTTCTGTCTATTCATCTACCTGGAGAATGCATATCTTGTCAAGTCAATTGCATAAAGATAATCAGCTCTGAAACCAGGCAATAAAATATTTTAAATATCAAGTACATTAATATGGTCAGGGAGGGAACTTATTTTGCTAAAGTCCTCTTTTTCTATCTGTTCACGCTCTATTAGCATCCTATGCTCTTCCCTTCCAAAACTCTTTAGTTTTCTGGAAAATATCCAGCCTGGGACAAATCTATTTAAACGCAAAATCTTTATTGTGAATTTCATCATTTTTATGGCTAGATGGGTGCTTGTTGATGAAAATGCTGAAATTTCATTCTGGAATAAAGTTCTGAATTCTGGCAAGTATAAGATTTTTGTCTATTAGCACTGACAAGGTTGAGCTTGGCAGTCTTGCAGAGCTCAAACTCAACACGTGAGCATATTCTGGCATGTATGGAGGCGAGAGACTGAATCCTTGCAGCCTAAATTTCCTGTTTTAAATGTGAGAAGAGAAAAGGAGAGGGAAGGGAAGATTAATTCACATTCATACGGCATAGAAGTTGCCGTAGGACCTATGCAGGGCTGCTTTGGCAGTAGATAATCAAAGGACTAGTGTCTGAAACAAAACACTGATACAAAGTGCCAGCACAGACAACAACAGAATTGGCCAAATTTGCTTGTTCAATATACATCTACTGGCTGGTCATCAAAATAATGTGACTGGGAATAATAAAGCATACTTGAGGTTCGAGTGCCTCCAAAACCATTGAGGGACACTCTGTCTGTGAGGCTGATGGGAAGGAAAGTGACCTGGGTGGCTGCTATGTTACAAATGCCACCCAGCACACTGGGTTTTGGCTGCTTCTGCAGCAGCTGTTTCTGTGGTCTGGCCTCTGTCCTTCCCTCTCCCATAAAATTAAGAGTATGTTGTAGCTAACACCTTCTGCATATTAGCAGGTAATATCTGACAAGGAACACAAATTCTTACTATGTCAGACTGTTGTGCTGTAACTTTGTGGTCAAAAGCCAGACATCTATAACGGAGTGAAGCTAAATCAGAAATGCATGTGATGTTTTCTAATACTCTGCTTCCCTTGATCTTGTTTGTCACATCTCACCATATCTAAATATAACTTTGTGTTTCCGCAGAATCTTGTTTATTAAAGGATGACGTGAAATGTTCTTAAGAACGGAATAACTTAAGAAATCTCCACTGGAGCTGATCTACATATCTCTAGCACAATACTATCTCCAGCAGTGTTGTTGAGCATTCCACAGGAGCCTGGTTGCTCCCTGCAATCTGCTGCCTGACACTCGCTCAGCATCCATGTCTGATGTGTCAAGGAACATATTCCCCTTCCTCATTCCTTTAATGTCCATGCTTGAAGGCACTATTTGAATGTGCTAGTCCTGCCTGTCTCCGTCACCCACCTGTGGCAGATGTCACTCCAAGAGGTTCCCTGCCCACAGTAGGAAGAGGCACTGCTCTTACTTCTCTCAGCTCCTTTGTGCTGTGAAAGCACCTACCAGGTTTTGTGAGACTCATCAACCGCCTTTGCAGTTTCAAAACATTTGTTATATCCTCCCTCATCTGTATCTTCTCCAAACTTGAAAAATCCCTGTTTACCCTCAGAAAAAAACAAAACCCAAACAAAAAGAAAAGTGCAAACCCCAAACCCAACCCCATCTCCCTGAAAAAAAACAGAAACAATAGTCTTTTATGCCTGTTCTAAGTGACACTAATCCCACAGTGGTTTTAGAAATGTGCAATTTCCTTGATTTCGTATAGCAACAGCTGGTTTTGTCTTGTCTAAAAGATAGAATTTCAGAGATATTGTTTTCACCAAGATAATTAACTAAATAGTTATATCTGTAATTTAGCAGCAATTTCAATATCTTTTAGAAACATAGAGTATCTCTTCGGGCATTCTCTTCATTTCATCCTAAGAAGTTAACAGTGTCATGTTACATTAGGAAAAATATGGTGCAATTATTGACAAAGACTTCATAAGATAAGATGATAACAAGAATACCTGGGGGAAATTTCTGTTTCTCTAAGGACAGAGACATAAGACAATAAAATCAATGTGATATTCATTGGAATAAAATAGAAGAATTTGTTGCAACAGAGTCTGATCCTCATCAGAGTCTTCTTTTCTTTGTTTTAGATGGAAGACTGCTTAGAGGAAAAGCTGGATAAGATACTGGCTCTGGCCAGAACGTTTTTAAAAGAAACCCCAAACTTTTAACCAGCTACAGATTTTCTACTTCATTCTCTGGAGATGAGTGGGGGATTATAGATTAAGCCTGTTGTGTCCCTATAGTTTCATGAAGAAGAATCTTTCCCCTTAGTGTAGCTTTCCAACACAGATATGTATGAGTTATGCATGGGAGGGGTGGAAGTACAAATGCTTTTGCAGCCCTTAACAAATGTTAGGGGGAGAGTTTCCACTTGGACTGATTCAGCATTTAATGTCTTCACAGTTAAGTAATCCTCAGGAAAACTTGTGAAGGAGGGAGTTAAGTTTCGCAATACTCACTTTACAGATGGAGAAGCTCAGAACATAGGTAATCAAGGAAATTACTGCAGAGTAAACTTGGCTTTAACTACACCATGCCCTACTACTTGAAAACTTCTGGACATCAGGCAAAACTTTGAAGATACTTAGCTGCACAATTCATTAGTTACTTCAGTCTCACTGTAGCAAATGGCTGTTTCTGTTTTACAAACACTTCCCAATTTGTAATTTCAGTAAGAGCTAGGTAGTCAGCTCTTTCAAAAATTTTAACACAGCTTGCTTGTGCATGATTACATATATTACCGGTTTCTCCTCTGCCTATTTGGCAGTAAAATTCCTTCACATCCAGTGTATGTCTTGTCAGAGGACTGAGAAATCTGTGGCAGAGGCAGGAGTAGAACGGAGTTATTTCTTTTCTAGTTCATCCTTCATGCAGTCACCTACCACACGAATTGCATATATGTTCAGTAGTATTAGTATTATTAATCACAAATTTAAAATTCAGTAGGGGAAGGAAATTGTGATGAATGCTTATGGCTCATGACAGATTACCGTTTAACTTTCTCTCTTGCAAAACAGTGGGGGCAGTCATATTTCTCATTTCATTCTCTGTGTTAGTCATTAATTGAACAGACCACTAAGTAACAAGTCGGGAACATTAATGGGTTCAATGTAAACTGCCTTTTCCAGAAATCAAATGTACTCAGGGTTTTGCACAAATAAAAGCTATTTTTCTTAGCTACTATTCAGTCAAGGGAGTTTCATCTTGCATTTTTCAGAAATGTTGTTCTTTAAAAATTGCCCTTGTAAGTGGACTCCTGTCCACTGGCTCACTTGAAACCATTTGAGACAATTGATTATTTGCTGCTTTAGATTAATATTTGTGTTTGTTCCCCTCCAAGCCTTTTCCCAACAGCTTCTCAAGGCAGTAGCTAAATAGCTATTAACTATTCATGAGTTACTTGTATGACCTACTTCTAATCTTTATGTCTCGTATCAGGCACAGCTGCAACATGGAGAGGCAAGGGGCTGTAGTGAGCAGTCCAGCTCCACTGCTAATTACAGTGCTGCTTGTAGCTGATTTCATGTTTTTATTTCAAGCCTGCCTTCCCCTCACACTTAATTGAAAGAGACTTGTGTTAGGCCACATGCTTCAAAGATGGACATTAAATGCATGAGAGCTCAAAATGATTAATTAACAGTTCAAAGGGAAAGGGAAACAGGAGAGAAAAGGTGCTGTTAACAGAGTCTGGAGCTCTTAAAGTAATAAAAACATTGCCATTGTGAAATTATATTTATCTCATGAAATTATTTGCTCTCCAATTTGGAATATATGTTGGGAAATATCAATCTTCAGTTCACTCATTTTCCTTTTGAAATCTGCCATTCATTCTGTATAAGAATGGATTAGAAATAATGAAAAACAAGAACAAGGTCTGAACTTCTGACCTTTTGATGGCTGTATGTCAGTCAGGCTTTTCTGCTTCCACTTCCTCCCTCAGACTAGTTGGCAACATCTTTTATTTTCATTTTTCCTAAAAAAAAACCCCAAAAAACACAAAAAAACCACCCCCCAGTATTTCTTCAAGATGAGCTTGCAGAAGAAAAATATTGCCATAATGGCATTTTAAAAATACTGCTGGCAATTGCTGATATGACAGTACTTCTTTTACTTCTCCTTCCCAAATGGGCAAAAACTTGCCACCTTTTTTTTGCCTAAAAGTTTCCTACCACATGATGCTGACACACATCACTTTTTTTTTTTTTTTTGCTAAGAACATGATGAATCTGTTATTTTTAACCCTTTTCCTATCCTGAAATTAAAAAAACCAAAAACAACAAACAAACCAAATGACAGTCTGCAGTTGTTGCTTTTTCTATAACATACAGCTTGCTCTTATTTTCCCATTACACAAGTTTAAGTCCAAGAATGCTGGCACTGTCTTAGTAAATGTCCCTGCATCTGTAGCAATGCTGATTATCCCTCCCAAAATACTCCAAGTCACCAGGCCAGCTTCTGTGGTGGAAAAAACCTATGTTTCACATGCTTTAGGGTGAGGAAGAAAATGGAAAGACATACTCAACTTTCACTAAAAGTGAACCAATAACTAGGTTATTGCCTAGCACTGCTCAGTCTGGCACCACAGGAGAACATTCTGTGCCATGGGCCTTCTCTCAGAATAACTCACTTAATGATTTGTCTGCCTAACACCTGTCAGAAGGAAGTCATTCAGATGCAGTCCTGCCTAAAGTTTCCTGTTGGAACCATTACCATATAAGCTTTCACATGTACAAATTTTCTCCAGCTTTCTAGAGAACCTACAGGCTTTGAGGCACGTCAATGGAGTCAGGTACTTCACTTTCATCTAATATAACTTACTTTATCTAGTAAAACTAGCTAAGCATTGCAGATTTTTTCTTCATGTGGTTTGGGTTCCTAAGTGTTGCTATCACAACAAAACTAGTGTATGTAATTTAGGCAGCTAAATGTTACTTCAATTTTGGTGATGTTGCAAACATTCTGCTTTATAAAATATCAGACTTCTGCAAGACTACATTTTCTGTAATTAGGGCTCCCATAAAATGGAGTTCCTGAGTTAAGTCCTAAAATTAGACAATAATTCATTATTGTTGAAAACCTGAGCAACAAACTTCAGGCATTTATTGGGTAGGAATTGACAAAATAGCTGTCTGTTGGATTTACTGTTACTACAATAATCACAAATGTGTTAGTGAGGGTGTGAGATAACTTCTGTGTCCCCCGATGGACAATCTGTCTGGATGGTGTGGCAGACACTAAGGGAGCAGGTCAAAGGAGAAAAGTAGCACCCAATAGATACTGAATAGAGATAGTGACTAATTTGTCAACAATAATTTGATACAATACATTTTCCAGAAAAGTTAAATTCTTCTATCAGTCTGTTCGAAGTGCCTTGGTATTTCCTCAGAGATTCCCCTTTTGTCTGCATTTCTTCCATGCTAAGCTTATAATTCACTTCCCAACATCTAAAAGCTATGATGGTTTATTAGCCTTAGCTATACAGAAATATTTCTGTCTTATGTCAGATATTTCATGGGCATAACATCTGACACAGGAATTCTGAAAACAGAACAAAACTGAATTTATTTACTCAAGTTTCATTCTCAAAGGTCAAGGATCAGGGAAGAGGCATTATCATGTGTTTATCCCACTGTTAATTTTAAAGTTTACGGAGCTACAAACAACAACAATACAGTTTTATTGTACAAACAGATGAAAAAAAAATCAATTGAGCTGTCTGGCCAAGTTTAATTAAGTCTGCAATTTAAATAGTGCTTTCAAAAAGTGCATGAGGTTAGCACTCCTTTTTTTTGCAGACACTAAGCATGTTTGCTAGACTTGTCACAAAAAGTGGGTAAAACCCCCCCCCAAAACAACCCTATGTGGATGAATGTGAAGCAAATGCATTAAAACAACTGGAACAGCTCTCTGTGGAAAATGTGTTGCTCAGCAATAAGGACAATTCATTAATATTTCCAAGCTAGGAAGATTTGGAGAAGAACCCACTTGGACGAAAACCAAGTTAGAGTACACCCAATTACTGGGCCTTAAATGCTTCCAAGATTTTTTAGAAGGTTGCTCTGGTTCATGTCGACAAGTGTTCCCTTTTGGCATCCCAGTCCTTTCCTGGGCATACCAGCAGTGTATATGCAACCACCTAACCTCATCAGCCGAGGGCACCAGTCCAGCCTTCTCCTGGCAGCTCTGCTTCCCAATTGTCTTCACTATTTATTACTTGGCCAAGTGATAGCTCACAGAGGGGCACTGGTAGTGTTCATGCAGCTATTTGAACTGACTCTGAAATAAAGTTGTCCAGTAAGGTGCAGGGGAAAGAGAGGGATTAAGGACAATGAAATCATACTGTTTCATAAACACATTGTCATTACCTTTAACTTAATGCACTAAATTGCAGCAATATGTCATTGTGAGGCATTTCATTCCTATTACAGCACGTACAGCATGTAGTAGGAATCTGATATCCAAACCAGAAACATGAAAGTTGGCTTGAAACATCCCTGTCATAAAATGTATAGCATTATTCTTTGTACAGTGAGATGAATCTAACCCTAAAATGAGCAGTAGTGCCACAGAAAGACAACAGCTCTGACTGATAAACATGAACCTGCTAACATCACCAGATATTTGCACAGACAGATTAGAGTCAGATCACCATCAATACTGTAAATATTTAAGGACCAGTTTCTCAAACAATGCTGTAAGAGACGAACCAATTGCCCTTTACTGACAATGTGGCAGTCCACTCTCCCTCCACATGGTTTATGCTTATGTAAGCTATCTCCACCCAGGTCAGTGATGTGAATGTGGAATCAAGTCCCTTACTGCACTTTTACTCTGATGTATTTGAGTTTTTCATCTTTCTATCTCTTCTATCAAAATAGACATAGTCTCTGTGCTCAACCTATTTGACACGGTGCTTTAAATGGCCAACAATTTTATGCAGGTCTCATTTATTGCCATTGTTTCAAGTATTTTTTTAAAGCTGTTAAAATCAAAACTCCCTTTTCCCTTCTTAGTCTCTCACTTTCAAATAAAAGAAGTCTTTCTTACAGTGACATTTACAGTGGACGCCTTGCTGCCACCACATATTTCATATATCAAATATTTAACTAATCTTCTCAAGCCTCCTAATCCTTCCTTTTTTCCTTTCCCTTTATAATCAATAATTTTGCAAGTCAGTGTTCTCTGTCATCTCTTTTTGAACACTGCATTTAAACACAAGATGCCTCTAACACAAGCCTCTTCAGACCATTAAAAACTCCTTTGTAATCTTAATATAATGGAAAGTATATTGATTTGCATTTCAATTCAGCTAAGCACATAATTATAAGCAAATAACTTTTACAAACTGCAATCATAAATTGAAGTTTCCATCTGAATGTACACTCTTATTTTAGGCAAATTTTAGAAAGACAGGGTCATTATCATGGTGAGAATTAAACTCATGATCCAAGGTGGATGAATATTCATGGCAAAGTTGCCAGCGCTCCATGTAGAATAACACAGAACAGAGTTACATTTCTTACAACCATTTCCCCACACACTACATGCAGACTAGTAACGTCATCCATAGATTGCTATCTCCACTTCTGATGTGCACTACAATAATTTTAAAAGAGAATTGATAAGCTGGGGAGGGTTTGGAAATGAAAATGTAATAATTCTAGTATTAGAACTCTAGTTCAAAATGGATGAATAGACCAAATCTATGTATCAGAATAAACAGAAAGTCTATGGACTGAATGTGATTTCAAGCATGGCCATAAAGGAAATATCTCAACACATACAATCATTAAAGGAGCAGAAATTACTATATTACCTGGAAATTGGATATTGCCACAGAGTTCTTTTCCTAAATACTGGGTTGATATTTTGATATTAAGTGGAAAGGTCTGAAGTCTGTTCTAAAAAATGTGAGAATGTTGAAAAAGGAATCAATACATTCTTATGCACATTCAGTTTAGATACAGTTATTGATGCAATATTTTGTTCCCACTATCAGGAATACGCCTTGTTCAAAAGTGACTACTCATTTTCTCAATTTTCATTTCTTGTCTTGGGAGGTTTTGTTCCTTCTTTTTCTTAGTTTCTCTCTGTCAGAGGAAGCAATTACACTGCAAGGTCAGACCACAGCTTACTCTGACTTTTAATAACCCCAGCAAAAGAGCTGCAATTGGACAGACCCAAAGCCATAATCAGTTTGGAGATGACATCCATGAACAAGGAAATTCCTCTGCTTGGAGGCGTGGTTTCACAGGTGATGGGTTCTATCCATCTAGGAAATTTAAGCGGTATAAGTCTCTCTAATGCGTCTCCTAAGAAGCAAAGGCTACAATCGACATAAAAGATCTGTCCTCCTTTGATTTCTCAAGAGTGTCAAGTGCAGTCCAAAGTCCCAGGTACTGTTCCACAGGGATGTATAGATTCCTAATGGTCTTTGATTCCAGTAAGACAAAAGCAACAAAATATTACAGGAGGTCTAATCCCAGCCCTTGTAAAAATAATGAATGGCTGATGTTCAGTATTTCTGAGGGTATTGTATAAAGATTAGGTGTTTAGCAGTTCTGCAAACTTCCTGTAGAGTTAATGGGGACAGATCAATAGCACTGTAAGCTGCTTCCTCCCAGCTCTATGATTACTGTCTCAAATAGGGTGAAGAACTTGCCTTCTGCAAGGCCTTTATTCTCTGTAGAAAGAGATTGGACAAATAATTTGGATCGAACTGTAAACCACTGTGAAAGAGCAAGTGAAAACGTGGTATAAGAGCAAGATCAAGCAATGTTTTATTCTCACAGAGAAATTCTCTTTAATAATGAGTTTAACCTTACAAAGTATAACATATCCCCAAAAGTGGTCACAAAATTTGTAAGGGCTTTTGGCAGGAAGCAAACAAGCACAACTAACTTACCTTCAACTTTTGCTTTAGGGGCAAGAAACATTTCTCCACTTCCTGTAACACAGGAAACAGCCAGACATGTGCAAGTGAAAAAAAACCCCACAAAACCGTGTGTACATGTATGCCTATGTGTACCCATATATGTGTGTGTGTGTGTCTGTCTGTGTGTCTGTGTTTTACAGTGAAGCATTTGAGTCCAGTGATCACACTTTGTATCACTGGATAATGCATAGATATCAGGTGATACATGTGAACTAAAATCCACAGTGAATCAAATTGAAATATATCCCTTGAGATCTCATTTCAGGGAAAACTCATCTCCATTCAGCTTTCAAGCCCATGTCTCAGACCACATCTGTAGGAAAGGACTGAAATGGTCAAAAAGCTCTCAAAAGAACTCAAGCCCATTTTCTCAATACTGAATGATGATTCATGCATTCCTAACAAAATCAGGCAAATGTAGTGGTTTCAGATGGAGTTGTGCTCTGAGAATTTGAACAGAAACTTGAGGATCAGCTGTAAGCAAAGTGTCACTATAGTCTCCTTCAACCAAGAGACAAGGTTCTAAGCAGCTCTGACACTGGTGATGAAAGGAATTCCACCTTGTAGAGGAGATTATTTTCACTTGTGAACCATTGACAACAATTACAATCTCACAATGGCTACATTTACTGCCTAGAGTAACAAAATTTTAGAAATGTTGGTGGAAACTAGAAGGAATAGCAACAGTATCACTACTGCGTTCATAACCTATGACTGTGAATCTCTACTCGTTTAAGTTGTACTGAATAAGGGCAGTTAGACTTTTTTTATGAGCAATAAATATATCTTGGAAATATTTATAAACCGCTAATTTTATTGAAGAGTAGTGTTTGTTAAGTTTTTGAACTATATAAGTTATGACACTTATTTCTGGAGCTGATATATTTGAAGAAAAACAACAAGAATAAAACCTTGAAAGAGTTTAATAACACCAGACCAAAGAAAAACAATGAAATCCAGGTCTTTCGCTGCTAATGAATAGCTTGTTCCTTCCTTCCTCTCAGCTAAAGAGTGGATTTCAGTAACTAGAACTAGAGTGCTTTATTTCAATCCTAAACTATCATAATCTGTAAGCAAAAGAAGTAAACTACATGTTAGGTGTAATTTTTCTATTATTCTGTATAGCATAAAGTTGATTATAAATGGGAGTAAAACTAATGCTCTAATGAGCAGGAATAAAACTCACATCTTCCAGTGTCATATTTGCAGATGATAATATGATCCAGGTGCTCCTGCATTCATAGGTTTTACTAACTAGAGCCAAAAAATAAGAGAGCATAAATTTGCAGTGTTTGCTAACAGTCCCATGAACTTCTGTAGTTTACTGTTTACCATTACATTTATATGGTATATTACATATAAATACAAAAAGTATCACTGCTACCTTTCCAATCTAAGTGGAGAAGTGTGATGCAGAAGACATTTTGAATTCATTAAGGTCAGTGGCAGAAATGGTTGCATTGAAAATATGCTTACAAGTATGCTGGAGAAATATCACAGATATATATATATATAAATATATATATATATGGATACGTGCAGGTAAATAAATACATATTCATGAGGCAAGACTGACATGCTGAGTCAATTATTTAGTTTTGCCATTAGTATGGTTATTCATGAGTTTATGGGATATATTCTGCCATGACACACATTGTTTATACCACACTACATGTTGTAGCTCTTAATTAGCTAATGTCCTATAAAAACCAATTTGCACAATGCCTAAAATCAATAAAAATTATGTGCTCTCTAAAATTAATTAAGCAAAGTGCTAGTGAATGAAATGATGGGTCCATGACTTATCTTTAGCAAAACTGGAAACATTGAAACAAATTTTCGTGTACAGATCATCATTAGACCTGTGCAGTTTTAGCACACTTGCTGAGTCCCCAAGACACGCATTCACACGTGCGGGCATTGACACATGAGCACCCCATGCTTGTGTAAATGTGTAGCTTGAACCCGCTGAATGGGTGCACACAATGGCGTTTATTGAATTGTTTCAAGTTTCCTATCAAGGCTTTGTTTCCTTCCCTCCTATCCAAGTGTTCAGATTTCTAGAAGCGTTTCTTTGATGTGTGCTCATAAACACGGAGGGATTTCCCCTCCCTTCTCCTTCCCTTCAATTCCTGCTTTGTGCTTGGAATGGCAATTCAACAACTATCCTTTCTCTGTGAATAATTTATTTATTTATTTATTTGTTTGTTTTGGCTTGGGGGGATGAGATCCACACAGAAGAAGTGTTTTTGGCATCCTTGCAGTAGAGGAGAACAGCTCCTTCAATGGAGGACATTTTTCAGTCACTTTTACTGCTTCCCAGCAGCTGATGCATCAGGATACAGTTATTTTCAATTTGCCAGTGTGTCTTTGCAAGTGAGGTTATAGCATTTATTGCAAAAAAGAGCCCTCCCTTTTATTTTGATAGTACTTATTCCCAGTCAGTTAAAAATTACTTCCACACGCCTGCATATGTGTAAAATGTTCTGTAGCAGTGGAAAACTTCTCTCCTTTCTTGCTGAAACTTCTTATAAAGGATACAACAAAATCACCTCTTTCCTCCTAAAAATACAGGGTCTGCTCTTCTCCCCCACCAAAATTTTAGTAGAAGACCTTCCCAGATCTCACATTCCACCTTCTTTCTCACCCAAGTTATTAGATAAAATGAGAATTTGTGACACATTGTATGTACTTTCTCTTGAGAGAAGCCTAATGTCATTTTTTACTGTTTTTTTAAAAATGAAAGTTTGAACTGCAAACTTCCTTACGTGGTTTCACTCCTTCAACATGCAATACTCCAGCTGTCATGAAATTTATGGGGTTTTCTTAATCTATAGCACTTACGACGTCTGCCATGAAAAACATTTGCAAATCTGAAGTGATTGAGATCCTACATCATCTCCTACTCCATAAAAATGCTATGTCTACTGACATGGTGGACTGAATAGATATCCTTTAGTGAGACCTACCAAGTCCTCTTCTCTCTGCTGAAGAATTTACACCTTCTGTGAGCAACGGTGGTGAGTTCTAACCTAATACAAAAGAAAAACCTCCACAGTAAAGAACATAATTAGCAGTAAACACTATTCCCAGTCCTTATGTTACTTTTTTTTAAGAATAGCATGTCATCAGAGTGATGTGTGCTTAAATGTACCGAACTTGACTACCATACAATTGGTCCTCCTCTTATGCTATTTTCACACTGTTTTATTGTCAGGCTTATATCTAAGTCAAAAATATGTAAGAGGGTCAGGGTCATGGTCTTTTGCCTAAAGCAAAACCAAACAATGTTTCTTTGAGAATGTGTCCTGATCCTTTGCTGCTATTATCCTCCATATAACCTAAGAAGTAACGTCATTGGAGTAAATGATTTAAAAATTTCAGATTATGAATGCCAAATTCACCATTTAGAGTTTTAAGTCTTTCTATTTTCCCTGATGAAATTCCACACAAAAAAAGAAAGAAACCATGAACAATGGGATATCCAATGCTTATTAGGACCCAGTTCAGAGTATTCATAAAGCAACCTATTTTGCCAAGGTAGACTGTCAGAGACTTTTTGGGGAAAAAAAAGCCAGAAACAGACACTGTTCTCCTAATATTTCATTACTTTTGGATCAAAAATACAAGTTTGAGGGATATTTTTGCTTACTTACTAGGATACTCAAAGGTTTTCTTCTCTCTTAGCAGCTTTCATCCCAGGTGCAGCTGACTTGTGTTGCTCTGGATCATTCCCACCTCTGCTTCATACAGCTCTTCTGGAAAAGCAATGGCTTAAAAACTCTTTTCCTTTTACTTTTGCCCTGGGAAAATACTTTTGAAGGAGACGGGGTCCATTGGTGTTGGTCACTTTTAAAGCACTACCTAGCAAGAGCAGATGAGCAGCTGGGCAAGGGAGAGGTTTGTCCTGCTGTGCTCTGCACTGGGGTGGCCTCACCTCGAATCCTGGGGGCAGTTTGGTCACCACAATGTAAGAAAGATATAAAGCTATTAGAGTGTGTCCAAAGGAGGGTAATGAAGATGGTGAAGGGCCTTGAGGGGAAGCCATATGAGGAGTGGCTGAGGTCACTCTGTGTGCTGAGCTTGGAGGAGACTGAGGGGAGACCTCATTGAAGCCTAAGCCTTCCTTGTGAGGGAAGGAGGAGGGGCAGGCTCTGATCTCTTCATTCTTGTGACCAGTGACAGGTTCCAAGAGAATGGCCTGAGGTTGTGTCAGGGGAGGTTTAGGTTGGATAATAGGAAAAGGTTCTTCACCCAGAGGGTGGTTGGGCATTGGAACAGGCTCCCCAGGGGAGTGGTCACAGCACCAAGACTGACAGAACTCAAGAAGTGTTCAGAAAATGCTCTCAAGCATGTGATGTTGTTCTTGGGGTGGTCCTGTGCAGGGCCAGGGCTTGGATTTCAAAAATCCTTGTGGGTCCCTTCCAAGAAGAATATCCTTTCTGTGATTCTATGTTTCTTTGTTTCTGTTTTTGCCTGTTTGGTTTTCCTTTTCTTTTTCTCTGTAATTGATTTGTTTGATTTCTCCCTCATTTTCCCCTATTTGGTGAATATTTTTAAGCAGACAACAAATTATATATGTCATTTTTTACATGGAAAAAAATTACTGAATTCATAAAATAGTCATTATATACAGCAACTGCAATGTATAAAGAACATTACTTGTCCCTGGAAAGAAACCTACCCTTACAATTTTGAGGGCATATGAAAAATGAACAGTGTTTAAACATAAAAAAAAAAGTCATCTTTGCAACTTAGAAGATACTGTGACCTCTGTGTTCGGGTATAATTTACCTTGTAAATTCACCAGTTTGTTGGAAAAAAAGTTGGTTGGCATTTCTTTAAAATGAGTTGTCATGACAGGGTGCTACCTAAACTGAAGTATGTCTGACTTTGCACTGCTTGCCTTTGCAAGTGGCTGTAAGAGTGTACCCTGAAACTAAAGAGAGATCTGGGATCACATTTGCACCTAAAAACCGAGGCAATGAAATGAAGTCTATCCAAGCGTATTACATGCATGCCATTGTCTGCCACTCAGCCAGCCAGCTGTGGGCTCTACTTTTTATTACTACTGCCACTACTATTATTATTGTTATTATTATTATTAAATCCTGTTTTCCTTCAAACATTCTATCACGAATACATTTTTCCTGTGGCTAGTGCATGGACACCAAGGCATGAGTGGATGTACAAGCATGGGAACACTTAGCAGGGCAAACTGGAGCCAAAGAGAGGGAGCCTGCTTTCTGTTTAGTTTCCTGAAACTAACTAAACTTGTAGCTTTGGAAATGACATGAATAGCTAATGCCTGCCACAAACACTGAAAGGCATGTGGCTCTCCTCTGACTGCCTCCTGCTCCCGTCATCAGAAGGGGCTCTGGGAGTGAAAGGTCAGGGGGATAATCCTGCACCTGCAGCCCACAGAGGGCCGGGCGCGCGGTTCCCGACCAGCCCTGCCGTAATTGATGCTAATTGTTATGGAGCCAAGGCGCCCTTCCACGGAGGAGCAGGTGGGAGCCTTTGTTGTGCCTGGGACCATTATACTAATAACAAGCTTACAATTCTCTGCACAGGCTTAGGAGTACAAAGGCACAGGCAATACTTTGGAGAGCCCCTTAAAAGGTTTATTGGGCATCTCCTGACACAATGAAGTAAAAGTCCCTGAGAGTGAAAGGGCAAAACAAACTGAAGAATAAAGAGGGCAGTACCTGCTGGTTGATGAAGCCCTGAGCAAACCTGGGAGATGTGACTTTGGGAGGTTTAAACTGCACCTGACAGCTTCTGTGGAGACAGAGATTTTGCACCCTGTTGTCTGTGGGAAGAGTCAGGTGGAAGCAGCTACTTCAGGGACCTAGAGAGGTCCCAGGGAAATTTTCTTGGGAGCTGCCCATCTGTCTGCAAGTTTTGATGTGAAAGGATAGGCTCAGCAAGGGGACTGAAAAATGAGAGGAAAAAAAAAGGAAAAGAGTCCAGCTGCTAGTATGATATTGGATTATGGTCAGACAAAAACCTAGTGACTGCTTATATTAAAATGATATGGGTTATTTCCTTTTCCCTTCATCTATTTTCAGGGTTTGTTCCCTCCACCTCCTGCAGACCACCAGCAGGAAGAAAGGAGTGTAGGTCCCATGAGTTTGAGAGAGTGAAAGCAGTACATACTGAAAGATACGTCCCAGAGTTTTGCAATGCTATTTCTGGCAACTCAGTAAATATCACAACATTATGGACAAAATAAGAACTAAACACTGAAAGCACTATAAATGAAAATAACACCTTGAAATGGGAAAAAATACACTAAATTAATATATTTTTGTGTATGCTTTGTGTACCCTGTGTGATGTGCAAAAGGACTGCAGAAATGATAAAATACTTCTCAAAAGCCCAGTGAAGCATTCTTTTATTCAAGCAAACAGACAAAAGGAGGGGGAAAAAAGGAAGAAAATAAACAAAGTGTAGGCTAATTTTAACAGGCTTGTAAATAAGTCTGGAAACGCTATGCAAAATGGCATAGTGAATTTCTGTGAAATTTAAAATGTGAATTTCTGAGAAACCAATTAAACAGTCCTTTAAAAATTCTGGAGTAGATGACCTTTTGGATAGGCTTTTCTCATCCCTGATATACAAATCTGTGATTTATGATGCAATCAGTGGATTGCATTAAAAACTTAATGCATGCTGCTTGAGGATGTCACATCCTGCATTGAGAGGTATAGATTATATTGACCATTTTATGTAATTTACTGTTCCTTTTTTCAGAGCCTGACGCTGAGGTGTAGTTAAGCTCCTAATTTAATCATGTGCCTCTTAGCTTTATGGGATTGCTGTGCCTAGGGAAACTGAAGTGATGATCCACTAAAAAGTCTGTTACATTTCTAAAAACAAAAAAAAAATAAAAGAAAAAAAAGAAAAAAAAAAGAAAAAATAGAAAAGAAATATTATTGCAGGAAATAAAATAGAAACAGAAACAGGAGAAATAATTTATGGAAACACATAAACCCATTCAGACACCACGTGGAGACACTTTCAGATGCAGAGGTCAGGTTACTCACAAGTCAACAGTTACCTGCTTCTCCAAATCTGTTCTAACAGTCTTGGATGTGTGAGCAACCTTTGGAATTCTAGAAACAGAACCCAAACCCTTGAATTTGGTCTGCAGAAATCCTGAATTTGTATTAAGAATCATGGCAATTAAAAATAAGCAAACAACAAGCCCAAAATCACTAGCTGGACTTCCTTTTATTGCTCTCTTTAGTTCTTGTACCATAGAGGCTTGGCTTTCCCAGAAGACCCAAGTATTAGCAATCTGTTTTGTTTCTTGAAAAAAATGCTTTAAAAATTTTTTTGAAGAATCACAGAGTTCCAGGAAGTGGAAAATCTGAGGTCCCATAGTGTTTTTGAAATACAGCAGAATTGGCTTCAGCATAAACTGAAGCCAAGCACACCTGGAAAATTCAGAACCAAGATTTAAATCACTAAGACGTTGGAAGGGAAAAAAAGAATCAACTGTAATAACTAGTATTCTGCCTGAATTATTATGTTGGCATCTCTGTGCTGCATCACACTAATTAATTAGCAAGTTTTCTGGGAAATGAATATGCAGAAAGTATACGGTTCCTGGTTTTTGCATCTTGTCAGCTAGGAAGCAATGAAGTTATGTTGGGTGGCCTGGTCTGGCCAACCAAACATAGCAAACCACTTTTGTTTTTTTCCCCAGCGTGATTTAAGTCCCTAAGTCTTTGGGAGTGGAGTGGTGAAGTTTAAGGCATGTTCTTGGGTAGAAAAGATTGCTTCCTAAGCATCTCTGCAAGCTGTCCACAGGTGAAAAGATTGTATAAACTGTTGCCCTGCTGTAGGTATGCAAGCAGCTGCAGATGACAGGAAGCTGCTCCCTGCAGAGACTTCAGCTGCAGCTTAATGCTGCAGGAATTCCCCCTTTTGTGCCTCAAGGTCTAGGAAGACCTGCTTGGTGGCTGCCTGGACCTTGGGTGGCAGAGAAAGAGAGCTATGGGCCAAGCTGGAAGAATAAGTGTGAAAAAACACAGCTGAACATTCTCGAAACTCAGAAATCAAGCTTTAACAGGCCTGTACGTGTCTCTGTACCTAGGGACCAGCTGCATGTTTAGTTCATTAAGCACAGGTCTGTAGCCCATTCCCCACCACCCAAAGCTGGGAAAATTGCATCAGACACTTGGGAGGGCATCACCTGGGATGTCCAGGATGATGCCTTTAAGCAAATGCAGAGTTGAGTTATACTTGTAATGGTAATGGAGGTAGAAGGGTTTACCAGAGAGTAAGGAGATAATATACTCCTCTCCTTAAAAGCATCCCTGAGACACAATTATCTAGAACACACAGTTCCTCCCTTAGCAGTAGAATAGGAGCTGCAAAACTTATCATTTAGTGGCCTTGTTGGCTGCCCTTCACTACAAATTCAGGCAGGACATAATAGAAGTAACAGTGTAGTCACCAGCCAAGAAAATTAGAATACTGACAGCATCAAAGTGCAGTGCACTAGTATGATTGCCTGAAAATTATAATGCTTTGAAAAGAGCTAATATTTCTATTCATTCTAAGTACTGAGGACCAATTTTCTGATGAGAATGGCAGCAATTGGGATGTTATTTGTCAGACATTCCTTCAGGACTCTATTTAAAATAAGAAACTATGCAAATTGTTGGGGGTGGCAACTTGCCTGTGTTTGGTTTTGTATCTTTGGTGAAGATTCTTGAGTACATAAGAAGAAATTTACTGATTTTCAGGGAAACCTTCATGTCAGGACTTCCATATTCTTATCCTACATTGACAGAGGGTGCAGCACTTACTCTAGAAGAGAATAAAAGGTAAG
Organism: Gymnorhina tibicen; assembly: GCA_013399875.1. Lineage (NCBI taxonomy): Eukaryota > Metazoa > Chordata > Aves > Passeriformes > Artamidae > Gymnorhina > Gymnorhina tibicen. The sequence continues at coordinate 2,586,556 of VXAZ01000289.1, read as the reverse complement.
TCCCATACCCAAATGGAACAATCCAAGATGAAAAAGGTGAGTATTTATGAACTTGGGTTTGCTGCACCCATTATATCTATGAGAATTTACCAACATACTGTCACAATATGTCTGTTTTATTAGCAGCGATGGACTAGGAGTAGCTTTGCCTTAGTCCAGAGTTTTGCATAGACATTTTGGGGATCTGCATGAACCCTCCTGCATTGCTTTGGAGTCAGAAAACAGACTGTGTCATACGTTGCACACCCTATACAGAATGCTCAGCTGCAGTCTTCCACCCCCTTACTTGTTAATATATAATTGTGAAGAAAAGTCTTGCTCTTTGTTAAAACCCAAGGAAATATATTTGAGACAGACTTGCCATGCAAACAAGAAGTTGGCATGTTGCTTTCAATTTTCATGGATTCTCATGTGCTGGCAGGCAATTTTCACAGGGATAAAAGGTCTTTGATCTTAGTGAATGACTTCCTTCTATTTTCAATAATGCAATAAGCCATTTTATTTTCTGGGAAAGGTATTTCCATAGAAATGTTTTTGTCATATTACTTTCACAAAGAAAATACTAGGAATTAGTCAAGAAGTCACATTGGTCAAAGGTCAGACAGAACAAATGGCTTTAATTTAGCAAAAAGACTAATGAGTAGCATGGGGGGGGGTTTACAATATGTTTTTGACAAAAAAATGTGGAAAAGAGCATTTTATTAAGTTTTTGCTTGGTTGTGAAACTGGATCACCTTAGCTTTACCCAAATTTGGAAATAGTTCAACAATCTGCAGTTAAATTTCAAATAATATTTTGACAATTTCCATGCAAATGTATCTGTTCTGAAGCAATTTGAATGACACTGAGAAAAATATCTAAAATGGTCTTTAAAGCAAGATTTCACATCTTACCTGCCAACCTCCACCATCTTAGAGTTCCCTAGCAATACTATTGCAAAGTAATTTATTGGTGAGAAGAAGGATTTTCTGTGATCACATATTCATCACATATTCAATGCAGTGTCCATGCAGAATTTTGTCTCGGGTAGTCAGAAACTTGAAGGACTAGTTTGATCAACTTACTTCTTCTTGCTACAACCTTATTCAACCATGATTTTTCTTGAACAGCTACAGCAAAAGCCATGAATGCTGTAGCACTGATTGTTGTATTTCTGCCTTTACATGCTACAGAATCTTTTAACTTGCTTCAAACGCTGTGAGAAGCAGCTTAAGCAATTTTGGGACTGCTTTGAAGACCAGTAGTTGCAAGTTATTAAATGCACGTTATTAATAATCGGTAAGACTGAGAAGTAGTGTAGTAGGCATTATTCCCATTGAAGATAACAGCTCTTTGCCAAGTGAGTTTGCAGTAATTATGCCAATTGTGAAATCTACTGAGCATAAACTGGAAAAAATAGTTCTTCATATACTCAGTAATTATTCTCCTAACTACATTTTAAAAGTGCATCTGGACACTGGACAAAGTCTTCAGAATCTAAATGAGCCAAAGACAAGCTCTCCTCACAGCACAACGGGGGAATTCAACCAAATGCATTTATTATACTCTGAAATCACAGCTGACTTCTAGCAGTGCCAGAAAAGAGAGGTTTACACAAACTGCTCATAATTTTTAAGCACTGGTTACAGCCGAAGTGCTATTCTTGTGTGAACAAAATTTGTTACCAAGTGTCATAGAATATAAAGTTTGAAAAGTCCAAAGACTCATATGTTAGTACAAATGAAGTCATAGAAGGAAAAAAAAAAAAAGAAAAAAACATTTTAATTAATTCTTTTAAAAAGCCACGGGAAGCAAGGCGGAGGAATTCTCGTACTCGTTAGCTAGCTTATCTTTGCAGAATTGAAACTTTTAAAGAACAGGAGACGGAAGTTTTCCTTTACAAAACTACTGCCAGTCCAGGAAAAAATAGCTGGTTTCCTTGATTTATTTTTTCCTCCCAGAGTTCACAAATTAAAAGTATCCAATACAAAAAAATTAATACCCTGACAAGAAGTCATAGGTGTAGTAAAGTTCAGTTTTTCTGAACACTGAAGAAGGGAAAGACAGAATTCATTTCAAAAATGTCCTCTTACATTTTTAGGAAGCCTCACATGTATAAATGCTCGTGGAACAGACTAAGATAAGAAATAAGAATTTGCTGTTAATTAAATTCTAAAAGTGATAAAAGTCAAACTCACACCCTAAAAGAATAAGTGAGAAGTTTGTAAATTAAGCTCCCTTGGGGAAAATCACCCAAGACTGTTACACAGATAAGGAGCATCTTTCAAAATGTTTTGCAGTGATTTGGTCATGTATGTTTCAATGGAATTATTTCAAGAATTATTTTCTATGGCATCAATTATGTCATAGCCTCCTGGGGCTGGTTTCTTTGTCCCTATCCACCACTACCACCTCAAAAATTAAATACATTGCACAAAGCTTTGCTAAGTGTTTTTTATGACTTGCATTCTGTGAATCTGTATACCTACCACAAGGGCAAGCCCCCAAAAATCTTTGATGTTCCACTCACAATTCCTGTTAACTTTTCTCTCTAGGATGAATTTTGCCTCTATTGCATTCACATTTTTAGTCCTTCATTGAGAGATAGAAATAGAGAATATAAAATACATGTTTCCTTCCTAAAACACACTTCTTCCAAGTACCTGGAGTACTGTGACCAGCTCTAGAGCTCTCAAAGTAAGAGGACGTGGAGTCCTGTCCAAAGTAAGGAGACATGGAGTTGGAATGAGTACAGAAGAGGGCCTCAAAGAAGCCTGCAGCACCTCTCCTATGAAGTCTGAGAGAATTGGAATTTTTCAGGCTGAAGAAGAGAAGGCTCCATAGAGGTATTATAGCCCCTTCCAATACCTAAAGGGGGCCTACAAGAGAGCTGGAGAGGGACTTTTTGCAAGGGCAGGTAGTAATAAGACAAGGGGAGATGGCTTTAAACTGGAAGAGTGTAGGCTGAGAATACATATTAGAAAGAAATTATTTACTGTGAGGGTGGTGAGGCACTGAAAAATGTTGCAGAGTGTTGTGGCTGTTCCCACCCCTGATAGTGTCCAAGGACAGAATGGATGGAGCAACTTGGTCTAGGGCAAGGTGTCCCTGCCCATAGTAAAGGATTGAAACTAGAGGATCTTTCATCTTTTCCAATGCAAACCATTCTATGATTCTGTAATTGAAAATGTTTTTCGTATTTGCTCAAGAAGTTTATTTTTAAAAAAATCAGGCTTATACCAGAGTTACATCAGTCTGAATAAGTAAATAAGCACAGATTGTTCTAAGAATTTCCTGTCACTTTGCTTATATATTTGATTACAAGTTTTGATTACAAGTTTTGCTTACAAACAAGAAGAATTTTAGGGTTTTCAGGTTATAAAATTGAGTGGAATTTCTTTTCAGTCCTGTATTTAAGTAGAGAGAAGGCATTCAGCTACAAAATTTCATGTTTATCATGATGCTCCTTGTAGTTCATCTGGTTTGGTTTTTGTTGTGTTGACACACCTTTGGTTCAGAGATTGTGCAGAAGACAACCATACACAAGACTCTGATGATACCCCAGTACTCAACAAACTCCAGGACACAATGGTTCACTAAGACATTTCTTTATCTTTCAACATTTTTAGAAATTCCTGGGATAACAAAGAATAGATCAGATACTATGGTCCAAGACTCAGACTGGAACCCAGGGGATCTTAACAAGGAGATTAAGGAGGTAATTGGCAGCAGTTCCAAAATCACTGGTTTTATCTCTGAAAAAATAAGACCCTGGAATAAAGTTTGTGAACTCCTGAACTTGAAAGGCTTGGACTAAAACACTCATGTCCCAAAAGGGGAGAGTCTGAGCAGTGTCCTGGACTTTAAACAATGATTACACTTCAAGCTTGACAGTTTGAATGGCAAATATGTCAAATGGCAAGGATGCCAAGTAACAGTCTTAGTCTGGGAAAACATCTATACTCTCATGGAGGAAATAGTATGGTCCAAGCCTGATAGATTTCAAGAAGCATTTGGACAACACTCTCAGGCACAAGGTGTGATTCTTGAGGTGTGACTCCTGTGCAGGGCCAGGAGTTGGACTCGATGATCTTGATGGGTTCCTTCCAACTCAGCATATTCTGTGATTCTGTGACTTCCACTTCTAGAGAGTTTGACTTACCATCTCTCACCCTGAAGGCCAACTCAGGACATTCTATGATTATTTTTCTTCTTTTTTTTTGGTCTCTTTTCTTTCTTTTGGTTGTTTTGGCCATCTTTTTCCCATTGACCTTGATGTAATTTTCAGATGTAAAAATTTGTAATTCACTCAGAAACGCTTTCTTGGATGTTTGCAATCTCTTCCCTTCTTTGGAGAGTTTTTTGGCTGTGTAGCTCCCAAGCCAAGCAGGTAGACATTCTCCTGCTGCATCCCTCAACTCAAAGCACAAAACCAAAAAAAAAACCAAAAAACCCCCACAAAGCAAGCAAGCAAGCAAACAAGCTAACACAAATATCTTTCATACATATTAATTATGGGTGTGAGTAAATATTTAACGTGATATACATCTCAGTCCTCAGAGAAATTATGTGCTGCACAGACATTGCATGAGTGGGAGAACAAAACTAGGGGGACAACTGTCCTTCAATGATTCAGTGTTTGCTATGAAAGTGGCAGAGAAAAGACTCAACTTGAGATCCAGTTTTATAAGTTCTGCCAAAATAATGGACTGATAGAGATTTGTTCTTTCAGGAGAGAACTGATGGCTGGGATGCTACCTGTGCTGCTTGGCATCTTTCATCATTGCAGAGTTACCTCCACTCAAATTAGGGACTTAATTAGCAATCACAGGCAGAGTTTTGTTGAAAGTCTCTCCAGGTGTGCTGCTCCTGTATGGGTCAGGTCAATACAGCAAAAGGGGTGGCTGATGAATTTCCTCTGCAGTTGTTCCTACTGCAGCATCCTTGGTGCAGAGGGTGCTGCTTGTCATCCTAGGTCATGCAAACATTCGCCAGCACTGCTACAACCCCAGCAATTACAAGTCAGAGCACTGAGCTCATCTCAAGGGTGAGGGGTCCATTCACAAAGGCTGCTGTTGCTGGGTACTGTATTAGGAAGGGGGAACAGGTACCTCTGTGCTGTACCACCAGAGAACCACCATCATTAACCCTGAATCTACGCCTCAATCGGCCAACAAGATCAAGTTTAAAGCCTTTCTTAGATCAGTCTTTGAAGTACTCAGAATAGGACTCAAGTGTCTGGAAACACTTTAGTTCTGGCTATCATGAACTTTCCCATTCCCAGTTTGTAAGCTGTTCTAATTTAACCCTTTTACCCACTTTTGAGGAAACTTATTAGTACATGCACAATGGATTTAGCTAAAATGTAAGCACAGATTATTTTGCAGCTTAGCTATCTCTTCCAGGGTTTTGAAGCTCATGAAAAAACTCCTCTGAATTGAGAAGCCAGAGTATAGTACTCCTAGCTGAGACAAAAATGCATTGAATCCTTCAAATCTTACGAAGCCACTCAACTTTGGTATTATTTCTGACTACTAGGTTTAATTTCTACTGGAATGTACATGGCTGACTAATGCCATGATTCACTGGTGCTCCACTAACCTAAATGGAACTGGAATGATTCTATTTCCAGTTAGTAAAAAAAAACTGGTAGGTGTTTTCAGGCTTTTAAACTCAGTAAGTTCCTAAGAAAAATTCATGTTTGTTTCCTCACTCATAAGTTTTTCTTTCCTTTTAGTTAATTTTTTTTTTTAAATTAAACATCCATTCAAGGACAAGTCTGTTATGATTAAGAATGATAATTTTCCTCAGCTATAAAACCCTCCCTGTACTGTGAAGGACAAGGTGAAGGGGTGCTGCAGCTCCTCTGAGAGGTCAATCAGAGGCAGTGGGCTTATTAAAGGGTAGTTGGGCTACAGCCCCACAGCTGCACTCAATCTGGAGTTGTCTCCAACAGAGATTCTAGCAAATTAATGTTTCCAGTATTCAGCATCATAACTCTGACCCTGAATTCAGTGTCTTTAACTAAGCTCAGTCCTTTCCTTGAAGCCATCAAACCTGTCTGCAGACCTCTATGTGACACCCTGGTCTTCTCACTTGATGCAGCTGCAGCTACAGTGCAGGGAGCTGAACTCATCTTTGATAGTTCAGTGCTGTTCAACAATTCCTTGGGCCTAGTTTACTCATTGCCTCCTGGGTTTTATGCCCCATAAATTGCCATTCAGTCTGCAGCTTTAATTTGCACACCCCTGGACAGCTATTAAATACTCATCTTTCACTTTTGACATAACTCCATTGTTCACATTTCAAGAGTAAAATATGAGCAGGCCCTGACATTTCTGTATTCATTCAAGAGTGATACCAACTAGAGGTAGGAAAACATATTATTCCTGCTTGTATTCAATGCAGTATTACAGTGATTACAAAACTACAGATGTGAAGTTACTTGAAATGATGTGTGCTGGTTTTGAATCTGCAAATCATTGGACAATTTTTAGGAAAAACAAAACAAGAAAAAGATTGCACAATGAATAAAATGGGCAGGAAAAGAGGCTTACCATTCTTAAAACTATACAAGTGCTATGGTTATAGAGCAATATAACCAAGGGGGGTTTTTTCTATAATGTAGTGTCTATTCTATTCTATTTTACTCACGTATCACATTTACTATAATAATATTTTAGAACATTCCAGTAATAAGTACAGTGACAACACTAACATCAAACACCTATGCTTTGTGCTTACTAAACTCATGTTTTAGTATCCAAAACAGAAACAATATGCCAAATGTGGGATTTGAAAGGGTTGTAGAAAGGATTTTGGCAGATTTTCCAAGACTCAAGTCTAACAGTTTATACTAATCTCCAAGGTTTTAATATAAATATGAAATTATGACCCTAGTTCATGCCTTGGAATAATTCCAGTAATCACAGTGGAGTTCCACTGGGGATGTATTTATCTCTGGGTTTTCTTTTTCGTACATCCACTTATCTGGTTCCTAATCTGCAGTGTAGTATTTTGTGTTCCTTGAGGAAAGAGATAGAAACACAAAGGAAAGCCATGTATCTGAGATCTACCTTCTCATAACCATAGATATTTACATGTTATACATCCTTTTTTTCTTAAAATTTTGTACCGAACCCAGATCCAACTGCGTGACTATTTTACCAGTTTTCTAGTCACGTCTGTAGTTTGTTTGTTTGTTTGCCTCCAGGTTTCACTCCTGTGCCACAGCCCAGTTGGAGTGCTTCTCCCAGGACTAAATACTGTCTTCCTTATCCTCTATTTGGCACAACCACCTTGTCTACAAAGGTTGTAAATGTAGCAACCAGACTTGAAGGCTTCAGGCAGAAGTGTCTGCCACCGAGCAGTGCACTAGACTGGAATTCTGAGTGGCATCATCACCTGCTGCGCCTTTTACCACTGCCTTTTATGCTATTTTCCCAGACTCAGTGCCAAAATTTTGTAGACATTGCAATAACTCTGTCTGCAAAAATGAGCCTTCTTGAAGTTTTGGATGAGCCAGAGTCCAAGAGAATGGATATATTTCTGAAGTATTCAGTGCAAAAATTTCATTCTCTTAGTCTTGTGCTGTATGCTTCCCCCAATATTTGTTGCTGCTTTAAAAGAATTTTTATTATATTGGCTATTGAATACCAAGGACATTTTTGTGAGATTACAGGGTAAAAAGGGGAAGCATTACATAAATATTAAGAATCCAGTTCTTGATCTCAGATTGCATGAAGTTTGGATAAGTTAGTAAGAACAAAACTGTAGAAAAAATAATACAACAAAGCAGCTCAAATCCACATTAAATATAGTCATATATGGATTTGTCTTATATGTTTGTATGAACAGTTATATATGTCTTGCCATTATGAGCTTTCACACATTTCCAGGCAGTCCCTGCATATATACATATCCAAAAAATCATAAGAATCTAATCAAATAGATAGTATTGCAGACCAACGTTGAAACAAGATTAACACTAAAAGACGTATCACAAGCTTTACAGCTGGCAGAAAATATTTTTTCTTTTTAAGTTTGTTTTTTTGGGTGTTTGTTTTTAATGAAGGTGACACAGTATCATTTTATCAGAATATCTATTGTCACCCTCCAGTTTTGCAGCTCATCTGCACAGGCAAGGAACAATGCTCCATTAAAAAATAAAAACTAGCATATTACAAAACTCACCTTTTCTTTCCAGAAAATGAGAAAGCTTCAATTAACAGAAATGTTTTTATTGTGGGTTTTTGCCCTTGTGATTAATGCAGACACATGGGAGAATGGAGACAGATAGAGATTTCAATGCCAGGCAGCAACAGCTGGTTTAACACAGCAACAGCAGCAGCTTATTGCTCTGAGAGCAGGGTAATCAGTTCGCGTAATGAACGACTTTGCTTCTCCCTGCAAGTACTGCCTTGCTTAATACAGCAACAGGGTCCAGAAGAGAATTTATATAGCATTAATCTCACAACAAGCTTTCTCAGCTAAATGTATCTTGGCTTACAAATAGGGTTCAGTTTAGTCTCAAAAATGAAATAAGGTGTTGAAGTGGGTTACTGAAAGTGCTTTAGGCCACTATTTCTGTGAAAAACAATTTCTCTTTTAGTCTTTTTCTTCTTTAATCTGCATTCAAAACCTGTTGCAAGTTACCATGGTCTAAATGTTCCTACTAAGCAAAGACTACTAATTTTTAAATCCCACATATAACATTTCAATACTCAACCTAATAGAAAAACCTTCTCACAGATACTGCTCTTCATCTTTCAAAAACCAAGCCACCATTAACTAGCAATCAGTAACAGCCTTTATTGTGCAGCCACAGGAAGGTCAGGAAAGTCACAAGGAATAACAGACTTAAAAGACCTGCCTTTATTTTTTAAGGTAAACGTACCGAGAAATCACAAAGGAGCAAATAAGTTTTCATCCCTTTTGACTTTTAATGGCAAGGTGAGACCCTCCTCTTTCCATGAGTAAAATTCTGTTTGTTTGCACTCCCCTGAGCTGCTGAATCTCAATTTACAGATGACGACAGTGTACGTGCATGGCTAGCTCAGGGTCCCCAAGCCCAAAACTTCTAGGGAGAGTCTGATCTACTGCCCAAGCAAAGATTGACTACGTAATCCCAATACAATAAACCTGCTGTTCCAAAGAGTGGGATTTAGAGTGTGTGCTCATGCCAGCTTGGTTGTATGTGCCAGGAAAACCTCAGAATTACAATGAATGAGTTGAAAATAGTTGCAGTCTCTACGAGCAATAAACGTCTCAATTTCTGGAGCTATGGCAGCCCATGAAGGATGGCCCAATGTTCCTGCACTTAAGCAAAGTAAATAGACAATGAGTAGCAACAGTAGAAATTTCCCACCGGAATGGATCTGTGATGGGAAAGGGAGTTCTTGATAACAAGATAAAGAAAAATAGATAGGAATATAAGAATGGATAGAAGACAGAGAAAAATGCCATGGAAAGGCATATTTTGCCTCTAAAATTCCTTTCTTCTATGAAAACAGCTCAGTCCTGTGAGTTTGAACAAAGTTCTTGTCATATGAGAAAGAGAGTAAGGTATCCTTAAATTAAAAAAACCCAATATCATAGCTAGGAGTTGGGGCTTTTTATTTGTTTATTTGTTTCCTTTCTGTCTTAAAAGAATCAGAAAAGCAAATTTTCATTTTAACAACCAATATTTTTTCAAGGTTGAAGTTTTAGTGGCATTTTGGGAAGTTCCCTCTGAAAAAAATACATCAGAATGGAAATATTTGCAGCTTCTTCAAAACTTCCTGTAGTAAACAAATTATGTTTTTCTTAACCTGCTGTAGCCACCATTTGAAAAATTCTGGGACTATAATTACCCTAGAAGCTATTGTTGTGCCCTGTTCTCTAGCTATAAACCAATCTCACATTCTAAATAATAGGATGTTTTGAAATACTGCAAATACTGCTTAAATTTCAAGTATTGCACAAGTTTTTATCCTGCATTCCTTTTGCAGCACCTTTGGGAAAAGGCATTATGCTTTTCTGCTTATGACCTAGGCTCATGCCTACTGCTTCATTTAACCACCTTTGGGAATAGTATTTCTACTCTATTGTCATGGGCACACCCAACAATTATTATTCCCAAAGGAACTATTGCAGTCATCTCGTTCATAAGGCTTCAATTAAAAGTCCTGAGGGAGGGCATTGAAAGAGGTATTTTATTTTAAAAGCCTTTAAATGCTGCGCAACTGCTGCATTCTGAAGAGCTGCCTGCCATTCCCTCTCAGTTTTTCCTGCCTTATAGTCTATCTCAGTCATTAATTCTGGCATGCTCTGGCAAACTGCTTTTTATTGCGGTTCACATGTGCAGTCATTTTGGTGGAGTACATTCTGTGATGTATTTGTGCTTACTAACATTAGGTGCCTAACCTCTATGCCTAGATTAGGGGTCTCATCTGACTAATATGTCTCTGTAGGCAATGGGAAAAAAGTAGGATAATCCAGAGGGAAATGCAGGGCAGGAGGATGTTCCCAGTTCTGTGAGTTGCACTCTGGAGACAATTTTCAGTATTCATTGAGGGTAGCAGAGAGATGTCCAGCTCTTGGGTCATCAAGCATGCAGTCCATGACCAGCAGAGCCAGGCTGGTAGAGCAATTCTGGTTACATTAAATCCCCATCACAGGGGTCTGGCAGACAGTACAGGCAAGTGAGAGCACCTTCATCTCATTAAAGAGAAATGGCTTCCTGTCCCTTTCTACTCAGTTCATAGTCTCTTTTCACCTCTGAAAAACCATATTGCATGTATATCAGGGTTCTAAGCCATTGGAATGTTTTGGTATTATGACTCCTAGACCAAGAATATGTCACCTGTCCTGATTTCAGCTAGGGTAGAGTTAATTTCTTTCCAGTAGCTGTTACTGTGCTGTGTTTTGGATTCAGGATGAGAATGGCATTGATAACATGCTGATGTTTTTGTTTTATGCTAAGTCGTGTTCATCCTAAGTTAAGGACTTCTTTTTTTTTGTCTCATGCTCTGCCAGTGAGGAGGTACACAAAAAACCAAACTGGGAGGGAGCATAGCTGGGACAGGTGACTGGAGCTGACCAAAGGGGTATTCCACACCATAGAACACCATGTCCAGTATACAAACTGGGGGCAGTTACCTGGAAGGGCAGCCAATCTGGATTTAGGAAAGCAGGTCTGGTGTTGATCATCTGGTAGTGAGCAATTGCACTGGGCATCACTGGTTTTATTATTATTATTTACCCTTATTATTGTATTTTACTTTTAATCAATTATTAAACTGTTCTTATCTCAACATACAAGTTTTATTTTGATTCTCTTTCCCACTCCACCAGAGTGTGGGGCAAGAGAAAGGGGGTTGGATGAGCAGCTGTGTGGTGTTTCATTTCCAGCTCAGCTTAACAACACAACAGTCCTTAAAACCACAACCATCACCCCTGCTGTGGAGCTATCAGCCTCCAAATTTAGGTTTTTCATTACCTAAATTTGGTGTGTGAATACTATCTTCATACTACTGAACAGTTCAGTTCATACTTCACTGGGAATGATGTGAAGATTTTTGAAACTGATTTCTAGTATACCAGGCCTTATTTTCTTTCTTATGATTTCTGCTTTGCCAGAGATCAGCAGAAGCTGACCATGCATTGCTATACCTATAAAATATAGGTCTAAGGAATCATCTCCCATGACAATCACACATCACCAGAACTCTAAGATGTAGTCAACATTGAAGCTGAACTCAGAAACTGAAAATTTTGTGAGGGTCTGAAAGTTCACATTTTCGTTGTTTATTAAAGAATGTGAGTGTACTAGGCATTAGAAAGGAAGGAGCTTCAACATCTTAGAGGAAAGTAGGTCCAGTCATATACAAAAAAAGATCTAACTGCTCTTGATGAAATGAAAATGCTGAATAAAAGGCTGACTTGTTTACTGATGTTCATAAATATAAGTCTCAGCCATACTTTAGGAGGCAGATTTATGTCAATTGCAAAATGGTTGGGAGCAATCACAGGATGTCATGTGTTGCTAAAAAAAGAAGGAAAAAAGTAGGTAAAATCTACATTTTTTACATTTTTCAGTAAAATTAGTATTTTCTAGAGTATTTTAACAAACAACATTCCATCAGCATTATGTCAATATGGTCATATTACACATGTCAGTTCTCATGTGTTTTATTTATTATCCATGAAAAGAATTATCCCTATCCAAACTTATTTTAATTGAATTACAAAACAAAAGGAGCCTTTTCTAAATTTCTAACCTTCCTGACAAACCAGAATAGGGTCAAAGTGATTTGAAGAGTCATGGAAGAACATGTTTTAATTTACTTCAGATAAATTCGGGGGAACTTTGTTCCAGATGGTAACCTTAACCTTTTACAACAAGCTCTCTATCTGTGGTAGTCCCTTATTACAATTAGATCCATACTGGTCCGATATTTTGGTGGTCAGGAATTTCCCAGTGTCATACCACCTATGATTATATATTTGGCATAATTTATTGTGCATACATGTAATAACAGAGGAAAAGGTTTTAATTCCAGTTTCTCTCATACAACTGTGAATAATTTTGAAGTATACTCAGGGTAAACACTTCAGAAAACATAAAAAAATCCTCATGCATAAGTGCTCTTTTTAACAATTTTTTTCATTAAAACAACCACTTAATTTCTAATTTCTTTGCAATTTTTGACCATAAAGAGTATTTAGAGCAGTTTTATGCCAATGGTCAGTTTTAGATCTTAAAGCCACTTGTGTGTCTATGAACTGTGTGCACAAAAAAGCACCAAAGTATTCCTGGAGCATTAGTTGTGCTTAGTATTATTATCTGTATTTCCATTTAGGTTGGTACAAAAAAGCAAAAGAAATGTGGTTTGTGCAAGTCTTAAAAACAAGAAGATTTTGTTTCTAACAGCACCAAAATTAAAATATTTACCATATTTAGGCTATGTAATGATGATTTATTTTTATTTCATAGAATACCTAATATGGTAGGAATCACAGCTGTTCACTGTTTATTACAGGTCACAACTCCTTGTATAGATGTCTTATCTATATCATTACCCAAAACTATATTTCTACATGATACACATTCAATTGACCCATGTTCACACCTTTATTATGGCATTGTACAGACTTTCTCCATTTAGAATGTAAAAAATAACTTTTTTAAAACCTTGAGAGAAATTGCCTCCTTCACCACCACCCCTACTAAATTAAATCAATTTACCTTGAATATTGAACAGCAATTTTTAGGCTGGGATCCATGGATACCTTGACGTTTGTGGTCTATTTCCAAAGGATTTGTGTAAGGTAACTAAGGAAAGTAAGCGTCAATAAGCTTAAATTCTCTCCAGCAGGTTTAGCCTATCTGCTGGAAAATTTTACATGCTTGTCAAATTAGAAAAAAAGTTGAAAATCGCCTTATGGATGGATTTGATGAATTACAGAAAGGCATTAACACTTCTGAAGAAGTCCTGCTGCAAACAGTATTATCAGTCTTTTCTTCTCATAGAAATATTCCATTCCAAGCTACAGCATGTTGCTAGTGCTGTTTTTACTTTAATTTCTTTTTTCTTACATTTCTTTTTCTGCAAATATTTTGCACACAGTATTTTCAACTGCATGCTTAAGGTGCTTCTATTTCTCCCACTTGACTTAATTATTTTGTGAATTTGGTGAATTTTTTATTTCCCAGAAGTCATTACACCAGTGGCTCTGCACATAACTCTAATTCAAGGATTACATTATTTCTTTATAACTAATATGCTACATTCAAAGTTTCTCATAAAATTTAGACTGGTCTTTAGCTTATACATGGTTTACAGTAGCAAACTTTCATTCTTTGCATGTTGTACAGACTAAAATGCTCAATTTTTCAGGCACTAATATTTTCCTAGAGATCTTGTCTTGATAAGGTACTCTTCGACTGGAATAAACAAAATGCATTTTGACTGAAAATTCTGTGGTGATGGTAATAGCTCTAACTTAGAAAATATAGGCCTTAAATCACACAAACAAAAAAATCTCGTTATACCACCCTCCCACTTCCCCAACCCCCTATTTTGCCACCATAATGAACACTTGCTGTTTCCTATTTTCAGTTATCAGGCTGAAGTCTCTCCTCAGACCAATTTATTCATTTTTTGGCTATTTTGGCTTTATGGAATTACTTACACCATTGCTGGAATGCCACCTGGATGTATAATTTTCTTTGTGCTGCCCTGTCAGGCAGAAACATCCCACTGTTTGGAGTTTTTTTCTTATATACAATCCTTGTCAAATTACTGTTTTCCCCTGCAAATCCGAGAAGCTCTTGTACTTTAAAGTACGGAGTACTTTAAAATCATCCCCCTATCTCTCTCTTGTCTTCTGTTGAGGAAGGCTTTGGAAGCACAATGAAAACACACATACATGTGTGGGCACCAAGTGTCTCTGGAAAAACAAGCAGTGCTTCTGTCTAGTACAGAGACAGCCAGTCTGGGAAGGTGCATCCCTAATCATGGGACAGTGCTTCATCTTTCCTTGGTGATATCTGTAAATCTATGTCTTCTCGTTACGAAACATCCCACTTCAGAGACTGCTGGAACAGATGAACACATTCATTGCATTGTGGCTGTTTGGAGTGTGGCGTGGGAGGAAGGATTTCACAGCCCTCAATGCTTCCCTGTTACAGTCAATGGATAGAGATAATCTATCTGATCTAATTAAAAAATTTACTTGAGAATGAGTTGAATTAGGCCCTAAATTTTACTTTTTTTCTTAACTATTCCTCCAATTAGTCAATAAGGATTTTCTAATTCCATGGTTTTCCGGAAGTCTGAGGGCTAAGGTTGGCTTATGTACCCACTTAGTACTCCTCCAGTAGCCTGTGAGAGATTATAGCATATGCTCAGGTATGCATGTAAACCTCTGAAGAGACTGTGTGTCTCAAGCGATAGTTGAAGCTTTACTAATTGGGCGCAATTTAAAAGCTCTGAACTTCTTGGTCATGGGCTTGAGTCAACCACCTCTAATTCCAGGTTCAAAATTTGACTGGAAAATGCAAACTGGACCCACCTTTACACAGATCTTAACATGGATCTAGAAAGAACATTAGTTTTGCATTTAAAAGCCTAGACCTAAAATTTTTACTGCAGTTATGTTTCTAGTGAACCTTCTTCTGATGATTTTCATGGTCTACACATGTGTTCAAGGGCTGGGACTGCTTCTGATCATGTTCAGCACCGCGGTGCTTTGTGACAAACAAGGTTTTGCTGATCAGCCTGATGAGGGCACCTGGTTTTCTGACATAGGCTGTTGTTCCTTTCCCACTGGCATGACTGATTTTCTTTTCAATGGAAACCAACATGAATGGAAATGGGAAGCTGATAATTTTTGAGCCTTGTTCGACATATATCCAAGAGGTAGCTAGTGTACATACCTGAAACCTAAAAGCTGGAAATCCTGGTGTTTATATGTAGCTTATGATGGCAGTGTAAAGATATTTTCAAGGGCTACAGTAATGAATTATACTCTTTATTTCATCCTGTTAGTTGCCTAAGTTAATTGGTATGCAAGAAATACTACAACTTTATTTTTTTAGCAACCTCTTCATTTAGAAAGTACTAGATGGTACAGATATCTTAGCCTGCATTTTCCTTTGATATAAGTTCCAACAAAATCAAGTAGTCTTATTATATTTTTCTTGATAGAAAATATGTAAAAGGATAAAATGTGACTTAATGCTCATATTAAATGCAACAGTTCAACAGTAAATCAAGCCCAGTCACTTAGAACTCATCACAAACTGACCATTATATCCCTTTCACCACAATCAGGGAAAGAAAAGCTTTGAGAGTGATATTCACCAGACACAGAACCTTAATGATAATGTTTCTTAGGGCACTTAATCAGGCATATTTTATTGTAGGACAACACCATTAAAAAGACATTGAGAGCTTTGCAGTGCTTTTCAAGTGTAATCTGGTGAGTTTCTGAGAGGAATGTATGCGTATGAGTACTTCATTTTCTCCTGGATATTTCACAAAATCTCTTTGAAATATTTGGAGTCATAGTAGGGATAAAATTAATCCTATTCCCCTTACACACTGATATAAATCAGGTAAAACTACTGACAAACTGATGGCACAGATCTTTGGCTGGTTTCTGTCAGTTTAGCTCACTGAAGCTAATGGAACTATACCTACATAGAGTCAATCCATTATTTGTTTTTATCACTGCATACATGCATCTTCAGTTGAAGAAATGCATGTATTTCTTCAACTGAATTCCCACTTAGTTATACATGTGCTATTTGTCCTGCATCATCCAGCATACTGTACACCCTTTCTGCCCTTCATAATGCTAAAGGCATCTGGGTAACAATGAGGCTATTCTTAAGGAAGAGCTAATGGATTTCGAAAACATCTCTCTGAGTAATTTTCACTGTTTCATCTTTTATAACAAATAAGTCTTTATCATTCTAAACCATGTTTTGCACAATTATTGCTTTCTAGAATACATGTGACTTATTGTAGACCTCCTGCTAGTGTCCAAGTACACAGTGAAAATATACAACACTAAAAGTCATACGGCCCAGTATCTCTTCTGTAAGACATAGCTCTTCAGCTACCAAAAATGAATGCTTTAAGAATATAAAAAACAGGAAAAGGGCACATCCCCAAGACTCTCCTCTTTTCAGCATCAAATAAAGCCAGGTCTGTTCCCCTGCAACAGCAACAGCAAATCCGAAAGAACACTAAAAACTGACTAAGATTTTTGTGAAGGATATGCTGGTCTGGTATCAGTTGTTATCTTCTTTTTCCCCGTACTTGTTGAAAACTCAAAGGTAAGCCTTTCAGCAGCAAAATAAGCTAAACTAGTCCAAAGGCAAGGGTGGCTTGGTGTAGAAACATCACCCTGCCCCTGATCCCTCACACTCCCTCTAGACACAAGGGTATCAGGCCTGATACGGTCTTTCAAAGTTCATAGCAGCCTGTACTATCGTGTCATTGACTGCCATGAGATGAACTAAGTGAGTGTATAAATAGGTGAAGGGTAGTAAAATTGTTCAGTTAGGTTTTTTCAACGCTGACAGCTCTTTGTTGTGAAGGTAAGCAGAGAAAGAAGATGGGATGTATTGTGTCTTGTATAGTAAGACTATGATGCAGAAGAAAGGGCAAGTACGCATTTTGCTATTCACTGGGGAATTCCAAAAGTGACTTATGTTGTCTTTAAGGCTAAAATACCTATCCATTTTAGATGAGAAAAAAATAGCAGAAAAGCACACCTATTTTCAAGGTGAATATGCTTGCCATACTTGCTGCTGCTTTGAGAGTTTCATTGTGTGAGAAATCCATCATCTTTGATGGATGGCAAAGACTATTTCAGGAAAAGAGAAATATATAGAATTTATTTATTAACTTGTTTTTCAGCTCTTACTCTGAACATGTGTGCAGGGTGTGAAGAAACACTAACACAGCAGAAAGATCAAAAGAGGCTAAAAAAGATCAGAAGGAAAAGGAAAAGAAGCTCCTCACCCAGCCTGTCATCTCCAAAACATCAAAATTTTTTCTGGGAGGACAGTATATCCCTATGTTTTATTAACCTTATAGTGCAACAGCCTGTGAGACAATGTAGTCAAAGTCCTTTTATGTCAGTCCTAGCACAAGGGAGAAGAGGGCAATTTAAGACAATTCTTTCAGACCAGGAATTAGTGGGTTAGCTTCTGCTTCACCACCTGTGCTGGGTCACTGCCCATCTGCACTGCCACTCTGCCTGTTTGTCCTGGCCCTTCTGTTCCTTGGTGGCTGCTGCCACCTGGGCATGGCTTACAGGCTGCTGGGAGGGAGGAAGAGTGGAACCCGGCAGCAAACAACACATAAAGAGGAGAAGAAAGAAAACAGCTGAGAGGAACAGCAGCAAGGACTATAGCTGCTTGCAGTCCTGGAACAACTCCTGGCAGCCCTAGACACCTTATTATAACCCAGTGCTCTCTTCATGGATTTACTATATGGCTATTCATTAAGCATGCAGCTACTCACTCCTGTATTGTTTGCTTCCGATAGCATTGGGAGGCTGTAAAATGTGATGTATGCAGTGGGTTAGGTTAGGATGGAGCAGAAATTGTACTGTGCTTAACATTCCTATTGTCAAATAAACAAACCAGACCATGCCAAATGTGAAGCTTGCCCTAAAACACAGACTGCTGTCATTTGATATTGTAGATGCTGGGGTTTTAAAGCCACTATTATTCAAGAATGAAAAGATAATCTTGAGATAAATGTGTAAATATTTCTCTTTTTTTTTCTGGTAAAAGCGCTTGGAGACAGAAGCAAAGATGTAGTGAAAAATGTTGCAAATCCAGTGGAGAGCATGTTCAGCCTGCTTTGTTATTTCTATGGCTTGTATTATCAATATTTGCTGTAAAAAAGAGGACATTTGGAAGGTATGCTTCAGAGACCCATAGGGTGTTCAGTGCTTGGTTCAAATGGGCTGGCAGTCAGGACTGCAGTTTGTTCTGTGCAGCCACCAGTGTTAAAGCATCTGAAGCAAAAAGAGTCTGTCTGTCTCCTTAGCTTTTCCCACCGTCCCATAAATGCATCTTTACTGTAACTTGATAACATTCCTAACTAAACCAGGCCCCCAAAAGCCTGTTGCTTAACACTAATACAGCTTGATGCCCTATACTCCAAGCATATTGTTGCTCTATACTCCACGTGTGGCTGCATTTCAGTGACGGAGTAAATAACGTGTTGCTTATACAGAGTATTGTTGCTCTTGTTGTTTTTATTAATGAAAAATTTGGTCTTATCCAGGCTCTAAAATCCAAGACTCCTTTACTGAAATAGAAGTGTCTCATTATAAACCTCTCTTCAAAAATAAATGCCCTAGGGATAGGAAATGGGAGTTTTATTTGTTTTTCCTTTCAGCTTCTAACTCAAATGGGTGAAAACTTGGTTTTAATTAAATACAGAGAATAAAATGCTCTAAAAGAGGGTCTTTAAAACAATACTGTTTAAGACAAAGAAAGTATACTCTCTGTGACATGTTTCACACTGAGATGAAGAGTCTTTATATTTGCAATATCAGCAAAAAACACATTCTGATAAGTAATAGTTTGGTAGAGCAGCTCATGACTTTAAAATACCAAAATCCAGTTTTACAGTATTTAGTAAAAAAAAGCCCTTAATTTCTTTTTGGTCTAAATGAAAACTTCCTTTTAAAATTTTCCATTATTTTTTAGTTGAAAGTCAGGAGAAAACATTATGCCACTCTCTAAAACACTAAATCAAAACCTGTACATTATTTCCAAATGTACAGATCATTTACTGAAATGTATTTCAGATGTGAAATAATAGAAATCCCTTTCAATTTTCTAATCAGGATTGGAATATTAACTTCCTAATTCTGAATGGAATGAAGCTTGAATTATTAAAATAAGACTAGGCTAGGTTGTTAATATCAGAAAAGTAATATTTTTGCAGTCTCTGAGAACCCACAAAACGAGAGCCTTTCCTATGTGCTGTACAATTCTGGTTAGGCACCCTTTGGTGCCTGTGCTGCAATATGAACACCCTGCAACATGTACTGTATTCACGGGATGAATTTCAATGCATGAAATTGTGGAAGTCATGGACAAAAATACAAAAAATTAAGTAGTTCAAATAGCTTGGGTTTTGTAGTGGAAAAGGTAAGTTCATAGTATGGTATCATGTGTTTTCCTTTACTTCAGTGAGTAAGTTTCAGGGCTAACACATACGAGAAATAACTGATGCAAAATGAGATTAAAAAGGAGCATTACAGAAAAGATCCTTAGTTATTTTATAAGCCAGGGGACAATCTTGTCTTTCTGTCCTTAGAAAAGACTAAGTGAGGGAAAGAATACTTCAAGTTGTGAGGACAGGAATCTTAAACTGAGTCAGTAATTAAAAAAGGTTAAGTAAGTCCTAGGGCCAGGGACTCTCTTTTCATTATAGCCTTGTACAGTGTCTGTCACAGCAGGGTTCCTCCTTCCCACTGGGAACTCCAGGTGTTGCTGTGATGCAAGGAGTAAAACTAAAACTAGCAATAGTAGGGAGAAAAAAATAAAACAACAAAAATATGAACACTCGATATGAGAGTTTCTTTCTTTCTTTGGTCCTAAATATACTGTGGACTAGAGGAAAAAGCCCAGCCACAAAACAGCAGAAATATGATATTTGATGTGTTTGAACTATGAGGCAGGAATATGTCGCTGCTTTAAACTCCATAGACCCATTTTCGTCAACCAGGTGGAAAACCCTTCCATTAGTAGAGGGTCACCCTTAGAATCTCTTAGTGTTTGCATCTATCACATCAAGAAATTACATGCAGAATGATGCATTGTGGATGAAGGATTGTGTTGTAGATGGAAATTTTGTTGACCAGGTTAAACTAAGGAAAATCACACTTTTCTTCTGCAATATGTTTAAATGGAGATGTTGTACGAAGTACTTTAGTCTGCTAATGAACTATTACAGAAACAGAGATATAAAAGAAAAGAAAAATAAAAAGAGGAGAAAAATGTCTAAAGGGATAGGGAGAGGAAAGGAGCTGGAGGTGATATTTTATAGAAATTTTCCCTGTATGAAATGTGTAGGATCAGGTTTAATGTGGAACAGGCACCGTGTTCAGGACAGTAAAATTCCAGCAGCACTGAAAAACAGGTTTATAATTTGCATATGTATGAAGGACCTTAGACTCAGAATGAGAAAACAGGAAAATTTTCCATCATGGAGAGATATACTCTTCTCTTAGTTTCTTTAGTAGCCATCTGTAAATATTGTTCAGCGTGGGTGAATCACAATGTGGGAGTGCGAAAAGTGTACCAAAGATCTGACAAAATGACTGTCCCCAAATTCTGCTAAGGAAGCGGCTGTAAATTCCTAAAGCCAGAACAAGTATTTTTCCTGCATGAGTTTGCAACCAATAGAGTCAATGGTGATAAAAAGAACTACCAATATAATCCTTACTATTTTGTACATGGAAAGCTGTAACAGCTAAGAGTCTGGGTAGAACATGGGGACTAAAAAGAACAACATGTATTTTTTTTCTTTTTTTTCCTAATTTGTCCTTCTTACATTATGCTATTCAGTTTTGGTTTTGTTTTCCTGCCTGCCCTGTTTATACCAATTGCAAAGAAAAGTTTTGAAAACCCTGACATCTGTGGCTGTTGCTCACAAATGTCCAGCATCAGATTTGAATATATGACAAATAAGCTTTATATATCAACTAAACATTCTTCTTGATTGTATTAAATGAGTTAGTAAACACACTGAAACAATCATCTCAAACCAAAATGTTATTTTCTTCTCGAGTAATTAGAAATGGAGTTACTAACTCTTGGTGATTTTGCTGAGGATCTGTTTCTGTATAGCAGACGCAAACAGCATTGTCTAGATCCTTGTGTCTTCATATGACAGTAGTAGCATTGTCCTCAGAGAAACCAGATCTCTACTTACAGTGATCCTCAGGGCATGTGTATTTTCATTGGCCTATGGTGATGCGGGTGCAGTTACTTTGGACCTTATTCCCCCGAGATCTTATGCACTGCTACTGAAATAAACAGAAACTCTGTCCCAGATCTAAGAAAAAACCCAAGAATGTTCTCGCATTTTGGCTTTTGGAATTTGATCTCTGCAGTAGAGTCTGTATCCATGAAATACCATTATGGGGGCTTCCTGTACAACACCCAGGGGTATTATACACCCCTTAACAAGATGTTTAACAGCCAGAACACTGAGTGTGGAGCCACTCAAGGGCACCTGCAAGAAAACGCACATGGGGGAGAGGCCATAAGCAGACAGCCCTTTCCGTACATCAGATCCCTAACCCCTGAGCTGTAGGGCTAACCAGATACGTGAAGCAGACACTGATAGAAAAACATCAGCCTTCCATTTAATAAAAAATGGGCTAACCGCCACCAGCTTTCACTCAGTGACTTTTTACTCAGTGGACTCGCAGCAGTTACTAGAACAAGCTGCCCAGATAAGTCTGACAGTGAAATTACTTGTTTGTGCACACAAAGTAGTGGATAAACATGAGCTAGCCATTGGTACACTCACCACTGAGCTGCTAAGAATCTGCAGAACCTGTGCTTTTGAGTGATTAACTATTAAATACTGATGATATGTGTTGATCTTAGGTACCTGATACATAAATGTCAGGGAGGGATAAAGGGATCATGATTTTCAGACTAGGCTCCCTCAATTCTACTAGTGTGGCCCTAAGAACTTGGAGGTATTCCTGAGTTTGTACTTTTTTCCTCTGTTTAAGTGAAAGATCATAAACATGGAATGTTCAGTATCCTTTAAATCAGTTCACATACTTTGTCTACACCAAGCCCTGTTATTTACACAGGAATACTTGCATTATGCTGAGTGTGTGGTGAGTCATCATGAGAAGCTTTCAAATTAGATATTAATCAGCAAGCTCTACAGGCCCTAATTACTAGGTACCTGTGAAGCTGATACTGCATGGATGATGAAGGAGATAGCTGCACATCTTTCTCACCTATTCCAGTGAACACAGCCTGGGAATAGCTAAGTGAACAAGCTAACTCATTTACTTATATTAAAAAGCTAATATTGAGGTACCCAAGCTTCTGCACCCCAAAGGGAAAGCTTTTTTTAGCTTGGAGGCATGTCATAATGGCTCAGGTGAAGACCAGTTCACAGAGGCTTCATTGAGAAAGAGTGTGTGTTCAGCAATGAATTTTTGACACGCGGGTGTCTCAGTAGCATGTTGCACAATGACTGTTTCTCCCCATGGAAATCATTCAATGTACTACACTAACCTGCCCTGGCTTCTTTTGACTCTCTCTTTTTTATGATACAGTCAAAGAGAAATAACTTAACATCCTTTGTTGTCTGAATGTCTAAACTAATTACAAAGAGACACTAAAGCTGTATTTGCTGACTTGGCTTCTGTTGACTCAGCTTGTTCAGTGTATAATGAGCAGCTTTAAAATCAAGAGTACTTAGAGATGGTTTTGCATACAGAATATACCTGATATAACTGTGGAGAAGTTGTTATCTAGTTGGTTCTCCTCTATTTGTACATGATTTAGAAAACAAAGGAGAAAATATCAGCCTTATCAATGGCCATAACCCCAGAAATATCATCTGTAATTTGTACAACAGGATTTATATTTCAGTGGCCATATTCTGTCCAGAGGCATAGTCACAGCTGGGACAAAACCCAGAAGGTTAAATCATCTTTATAGAATACTTGGATCTTAATTTGCATTATTATTTTCATACTCTGTCTTAAGAATTCAATTTTTAAAAAATTCCTTAGGGATTCTCACCAAATGTAATGCAGAGAGATATAAAGTTAGAGGAGAGCCTAGATTATACCTGTCCCATTCTGAGACCCAGAGGACATCAGCTGTGCAGCTAGAAGGATCTCTTAAAGAAATAATGCTAGCCTGAGCATTTCTCTCAGGATGAGAGGATTCCTTCTTCTAACACTCTTTTTTGGGTGGTTGGATGTGTTGAAGACTCTCATTGCTTGTGTGACTACAGCTTGTGTATACAGTGATGGAGCTAACAGTTGCTATATTTCTTTTCTTCTCATTTAAAAAATTATACTTCTGGAGACATCTGGATGACTTAGATAGTGTTTGTAATTATCAGAAAGATACTGATATTAAAACTTTTTGGGTGCAATATCCAGGGAACACTTCATAAAGTGCTTGACAAAGTGAAGAGAGAAGGAGTTTTAAAGGAAGCAATATTCATAATTACTCTATCTTCGTCTCACTCTAGCTTCTGAAAATGGCTGTGTTCTATTTGCAGAGTAGATTGCTCGAAATCCCGTCCTCTTTTCCTCCCTTGCTTCTGTCCTTCCATCCTTTCAACCTTTTCTCTTTCTCCCTTCATCTCTTCGTCCCTTCCTGTTCCTCCCGCCCTAAGCTAGATGGGGAGCACAATAGGAAGACCTCCCTGGGGTCTTGGAGCAACAGGAGAGGTCCTGCACAGAGATGATGGGGTGCCTTCCAGCCAGGCGTCAGGATCGGACTCTGCCTCCCCCCTCACCAAACAGGAGGGAGCAGAGCCAAGGGAAGAATGCTGCAATTTTCTGCTGGCTTCATACATGGAAAAGTCTAACTTTTTTTTCCCAACTCAGATAAGAGGAGCTAAGAATCTGGCTGTGCTTTCATATTTTCTCCATAGAGTCCTTTCCCTTTTAGGTTCTTGGCTTTTAGGGCTACATAGCCAGCTCCTCCACAAAACTTGTGACAAGGCCACAACCAAATCCATTAAAAATATATTGGCTTGCCAAATACATGCATTTTTGCTTTAATCAGAGTTATCTGGGTTATAAAGAGTTCCTTAAATCAGCAGAGTTCCAGCTCTTGAGGTGAATTTATTTTATTAGGAAATATATGAGATGTTTAAAACGGATTTTATAATGAAAATATGCAAGCTGCTATAAAGGCAGTTATACTAGGTGGTGTCATTGTAATGCCATGCATTCCTATTCTTATGTGGCAGCCACAACATGACATAATTTATGTGGGGGATTTATAGTGTGCAGAAAAGAAATTGAAGGCACACTGCTTTTTGAAAACAAATCACAAACTATTATTCTCCACTTAATCTATTCTGTGCTTTCTGTAGCTCATTTAATTACTAAAAACTATCGTCAATCTCAGTTTTCACATCCTGAAAAGGGCAAATGCAGTTTGAGAAGCAAGTTAAATACTCCTAATATATTCAATTTCTCCTAGAGGCCTCTAAGTGTTAACTTTGAAGAAATTTTTTCTAGAATGAAGACTTAGAGAAGGTACCTAATTGTGGGACTAATATTATGTGGCTTTCTGAAGAAGGTGGTTTGCTCAGTCATTTACATTTCTGTGGCTTTCTTGTTATTATTGTACAAGAAGTACTACTTAAAATTGTCTGCTTCAATAGCATCAGAAAATGAAGTAACAATCCACTTTGCTGTAACAGCCTGAAGACTTCCTCTGTACACACGCATATAATTTCATTTTAAAGTAACATAATTTCCATAAATGTGTCTAAGTATGAAGACTCAGAAAACAAAGCATCTCCGAGTGGCTTTTTCAGGGTGAAATAATTACAACTTATCCTGTGTCTTTATTTGAGGCCTGATATAGCAAGGTATGGTTACAGAAAATCGTGAAAAGCCTTTTTATGACAGAAATGTCCACTGTCTTTCATACTAATCCTAGTTATATCAATATGGAGTATGAAGTACAGATGTAAGACATTCAGTATGCTACCAGTTCAACCACTTGCTTTGAGCAGATCCTATTATACTTAGTTTGACCATTTGCATGAACTTCTTTATCACATCAAAATTATATTGTTTGTAAAGATTGGATGAGGTACCTGAATAAGTTTTCCTATTATTCATTCATTTTTCGTGACAGTTTCATAAAAAAATTTCTGGATCTGTCTTGTCAGAGATTATTTTGTAATCTAGCTGTTCAGCTGGTACATGTGGTCTCATTGTTGAATCTATGCCTTAACATTTAAAAAGGTTGGGAAATATGGGTCAGAAATCCCTCACTCACAGAATGAGTCCTGGAAACATGCTTGTGGATTGTGAATATTTTCTCATAAATCTGTGGGTTAACACTTCCCCCATGATTGCTTTTAAAAGAAAGTATTATTCCATTTGTTCTGTCCTCTTTTCCTTTTCTGCTTTCCTGTAGCCTGTGGTGTTTTTTTTTCAAATAAAATGTTCAGGTATTCTCCTTCAGGGGAAGCCATCAGACTACTTTGTGGACTAAGGTTCACACCCCACAGTGGGGAGCAGGGTTCAGGTCCTACCCCTACCCAGGATTTTTTAACAGCCAAGCCACTCTGTGTCGATGGTTTTCCTTCTCACACGTGCCCAGGTCTGGGGAGGTAAATCACCTTGCTGGTTGTCCCAGTGCACAGCACTGTAGCACTGGAGCTTCTTTCAACACCTCAGTTCACCATCTGTCAAGGGGCAATTATTGCCCAGCTGTAGCTTTGCACAGAAGAAGGTATCAATTGCACAAGTACCACAGCAACAAAGGCAAGATGGAAGAGTATTAGTTTGCCAGAGATTATAATGAAGACAGCAAGAAAAAAATCAAAAGACTAGTCTGAGAGACTCCTGAATGAGGACAAATGATAATTCCTCTCTTCTCATGCTTAATCATAAGTGCATTGATCCCAGAATAAATAAAGTTCAACATTTTCTTGAGAAAACATTATCTAATTGATGTAAAAAGAGTTTCTTGGTTTGCTTTATGATCTTAAAGGTCAGCCATTTACATTCTACTTGGTGACTTTCTAGGGTTTTCCTGGTGTGCTTGTGATCATACATAGATCTCTGTCTGAAAAAATGGTAGAATATCAAAAAAGAAGAAAACTTTTTCCTCTCTCTTTATATGTGCACCAAAACATAGATGTTTGGGGAGGTAAAAGAAGAATATTTGTGAAAAACTGTGAACACTGCTTGGCAAAAAAAAAAAAAGGGATTTGTCTCTCTAATTGCTGTTTCCAAAGTAATCTGCTTGTGTTCTGCTTGTCAGATACTCAGTTATGACTGTCATCCAGAGTTGTAATTGAGCTGGCTTAGCATAGAGAAGTGGATGTGAAACCTGCTTTGATTTCCAACAGTCAACAACATGGCCCAAGGCTTTGAGAGGAAAAGGAAAAGAGACGCTCCAGACTCCAGATAGAACTTCAGACTCCTGAAATATTAAGTCTGCAAAGTAAAAAGATTTCATTTAGGTTTCTTTTCTGTTTATTTTTTTCTTTGTTGCTGGAGCTACATTCATTCAAGCCTTAGAATCTTTACCACAGCAAATAAGCCCTGAAAAGTACTTGGTTGGGGTTTGCAGTTTTTTTGTTAAGACTAATTTTCATATTAAAAAAGGACAAACACGGCCCATCTTAATGAAAGATCATTTCCAAAGCAGAGAACCACAAAGAGAAAACAAGCAAACAGACAAACAAACGAATCATAGAGCAAGTATGGATTTGCCATGACATGCTGCTTTTGTTTGGGATAGAGTTAATTTCCTTCAGAGTGGTGAGTATGGGTCTTTGCTTTGGATTTATGCTGGAAACTGTGTTGAGAAGCAGGGGTGATTTAGATACTGCTGAGCATCAAGGCCTTTTCTGCCTGTCACCCCACCCACCAGCAAGGGGGCTGAGGGTGCACAAAGAGATGGGAGGGGACACATCCAGGCCAGCTGACCCTAACTGATCACGGGGATATTCCATACCATATGGCATCATGCCATATGGATAGATGTATGACGGGGATATGTATATATATATATGTATGTATGTATGCCATAGGTATGTATGCCATATCATGCCAGCATATAAAACTGGGGAAGAAGAAGGAACAGGCGGATGTTCAGAGCAATGCCATTTGTCTTCCCAAGTCACTGTCATACGCAATGGATCTTTGCTTTCCTGGGAATGTCTGAACTCCTGCCTGCCCATGGGAAGCAGTGAAAGAATTCCTTGCTTTGCTTTGCTTGTATGTACAGATTTGCTTTACCTATTAAACTGTCTTGATCTCAACTCATGAGTTTTCTCACTTTTACTCTTCCGATTCTCTTCCCTGTTCCACTGTGGGGAGAAATGAGTGAGCAGCTGTGGGGGGCTGAGTTGCCAGCTAGGCTTAATGCAGGACACATGGGAGAGAAGAATTGAGCTCTAAGTCCTTTCTAACCAGTACGAGCTGTGGAGTAGGTCATCTTCTGCTTAATTATTAAGTTTTCACTATGCAGAGGCATTTTTGTTTCCTTTCCCTCCATATTATGCTGATCTCTACTTATACTTACAGAAAGGAAGTTTTGAGAGGTACAGGTATATATTTGCTTAAAATAGTTACTAAAAGACCACACCTTCAAAAAATGAGCTGTGCCTGCGACATATATACTGAACTGCTACACCTTAAACCCAAAGTTCTCAGTTCGGTTGGAGAACAATCTGTCGAAAACCTGTGCAGCCAAAATTTGTTAATTTTCATCATTCATAATCATTTTTAGTGGTAAAACAGTAATCCTTCAGCTTCCAACCCCTTTCAAACTTCCCAACAGATGTGTCAATTAAATATAGTGGTTTCAGAGATGCAAATGCCCATCATTCATATAAAACCCACAAAGCCACATAAATAAAGTAACATAAAACTTGGATTCTGGTTCGGAAGCAAAACAATGACTTGTGGGACATCATGCATGTCATAATTACTAGACCCATCAGCTTAAAAATGTTTCTAAAAAGTGTCATCACTGGAGTATATAGTTTCTGTGAACAAACTCCAGTGATGAGGTAGTTCTCGCTGCGGGCCATGAAAACTAAACCAGAAATCTGTTCTTCAGAGAAAGAGCATCAGTCTTTCTAAAGTTTGATGAAAAAACAGGCTGTCAGAAAGAAATAAGAAAGAGCTGAAGTCAGAAATCACTTAAAGAGTATCTGTGTCATGAGTGATGTGGAAAGAGAAGCTGGGTAGCCAGAAACTAACTTTGGTTTGTATGTTTTGAGTTTTAACAAGCAACAGCAAAAGAGATTTGCGTGGATAATCTGGGACATAGGGGAAAATATAATGAAATTAATTTATACAATTACTTTTTTTTCCTTTGTTGATTCACTATAAAATCAAGTCACTTGATTCACTATAAAATCGAGTATAGAACATTTTTATTGCTGTGGTTCTGAAACACCCAACTTTGCTTCCTGAGACCAAAGACCTGGGAGAGCTGTCAAAGGTTTATCTGGCTCAGTAGTCCTGGTTGTGCAGACCTATGTCTGAGGTTACTGGTGGCCATCTCATAAACAATGACAGACACAAAGAGCCAAAAGAATGTCATGAACTTAAGTGGCCAGAACCCATCCCAACACTATTCAGGTCTTCCAGTGTGAATGTTGTTTCAGCTGTTAACCTGAAAATACAAAAGAGAAAAAAATAATACCAAAATTGAAGGTGTTTCATTTAAAATCTACCTACAAAAATCAGCATTTCTGTTTCCCAAATACTTCTTATTTGCACAAACTCTGCCATTCAATTGGACTTTTTTTGGGGAGAGAAGACTAAAGGAAGCAAGGGGGGACCTTGCACTTTTAGGCTAAAGAAGGAAGACTTTTTTCTTCATGCAGGTTCAGCCTGTCTGCCTGCCGTGAACAGGCTCCCTGCCTGGAGTAGGTTGAGAACAGCTGTCCTCTTCCAGGCTCAGTTTTGCTGAGAGTTTTCCACTCCAACTACTTGTTACCATGCATCCCCTGAGGCTACTGACACCCTACACAGTCTGACTGACTACATTAGCTCTCTAACCCACTCTGAGGCCGAAAACACACAACTGGTTAACTTCAAAAGTTTAAATAGGAAATAACTACTAATTTTACTTCAGCATATTAAGGCATTTTCCCACAAGGAGTTCAGTAGGTATAGGGGAAAAGAGGCAATTTTTTCAGCAGGTGACAAGAGAGCAGCTTTAGATTAGGGGTTTTTTTCTCTGTCATAACAGCTTAAGGCATAATGTTGTTTACTACCTCAGAATCAAAACCAAACATTCATGAAAGCAAGCAATACATGTATCCCAGTGTATTTTGTTTGCATGGACAGGTTTTGGTAGTGGAGGGGGGCTACAGGGATGACTTCTGTGAGAAGTTCCTAGAAGTTGCCTCCATGTCCAGCAGAGCCTATCCCTGCCAGCTCCAAGACAGATGTGCCGAGGCTGTGCCAGTTAGATATGGTGGTAACACCTTTGTGATAACATATTTTAAAAGGTAAAAAAGAAAAGTTACTGCACAGTTTTAATAGTGGCCAGGGAAGAGTGGAGTGAGAATATGGGAGAGGAACAACTCTGCAGACACCAAGGTCAGTGGAGAAGGAGGGGGAGGAAGTGCTCCAGGCACCAGAGCTGAGGTTCCCCTGCAGTCCGTGGTGCAGCCCCTGGTGAAGCAGCTCTGCCCCTGTGACCCATGGAGGTTCACAGGGGAGCAGAGATCCATCCTCAGCCCCTGGAGGAGACCCACACTGAAGCAGGTGGATGCCTGAGAGGAGGCTGTGACCTCATGGGAAACCCATATTAGAGCAGGGTCCTGGCAGGGACCTGCAGACCCATGGAGAGAGGAGTCCATGCTGCAGCAGATGTCCTGGTAGGACTTGTGACCTTATGGGAGACCCATGTTGAAGTAGCTTGTCCTTGAAGCACTGCACCCCATGGAAAAATGACCCACACTACAGCAGTTTGTGAAGAAACACTGGCCGTGGGATGGACTCATGTTGGAATAGTCCATGGAAGACTGTCTCCTGTGGGAGAGAATCCACACTGGAGCAGGGGAAGGACTCTTCTCCCTGAGTGGCAGTAGGAACAACATGTGATGAACTGACCATAGCCATCATTCCCTGTCTCCCTGTGCTGCTGGGGGGAAATGTAGATGTAGAGCTCGGAAAGGGCTAAGGTGGGAGGGAGGTGTTTTTAAGACTTGTTTTACTTCTCATTATCCCCCTCTAATTATGTTAGTAATGAATTCAATTAATAACCTCAAGTCTGTTTTACCCATGATGGTAAGTGGTGAGTGATCTCTGCTTGTCTGCATCTCAATCCATGAACTCTTTTTTATATTTTCTCTCCCCTGTCCACTTGTGGAGGGGAGTGATAGAGTGGCTTTAGTGGGTACTTGGCATCCAGCCAGGGTGAACCCACACTTGAGATAAGTGATCCCTGCATTCTCATCCAGCATCTCAAAGTCTTGCCAGAAGAACCCAGGCTACAGTTTGGCTGATACTCCTATCATGCCATAAGGTTTTCACTATACTTAACCAAAGTGACTGAAAGCATGTTTCACACACCCTCATTGTAGGGCAGAATTGCAGTAGGCTACATGACAAAAAGATAACACAGCTTTTGGAGACCTAGCAGGAGAATCCTCCTTGTGCACTTTGTGTATTGCTTCGGCCTTATAAAAGACTGTTTTTTTGAACTTCATGCAATTTTTAGAAAGGCCAGTTTTTGTTTGACTTTTGGAAGAAACAGATTTCAACATGTGTCAAGTACTTTTAAACAAAATTCATCAGAAAGGATAACCTTAGACCTCCATTCAATATCTTAACCTGCAGAGACCCTTTGATTCAAGTGATACCACTGTGAAATTGTATTTTGTATAATTTCCAGGAGAAAAGTATAAATATTTCCAGCAAAGCATTCTTAATGTAAGTTTTGTTTTCTAAGTGTGTTTCTTCCTTTCTGGATCCTGTTCCTGTCATAGGAAACCTTTTTTGTTTTAATGCAAAAAACAAAACGGATGGATTCCACAGACTTTCATTTCACCCACTCTGCAAACTCACTAAACCACAATATAAGGCATTTGTGACAAAGCCTCAAGAATAATGTCTGAGAGCCCCTTGCTACAATATCATCCCAGAATACTATTTCTGTCACTTCCTGTTTCTCACCATGCTGAGAAGAATTGTAAACATGACATTTCTCCTACTATTTGTGCACTTTTAAATTCTGATCTCAGCAGGAGCCAGGAAAAGCACAAGTCCACGAACTCAACTGCTGTACCCTAAGGGAAAATGAGATTCAGCACAAGTGACCATTTCATTGATTTAGATTTATGTTTCTGTACAAAATATTATTATTCAAGGCTTAGAAGGAATTTTCAGAACATGTGGCCTATTTCCAACATCTGTTTTACAATAGGGTGAAGCAGATCCTAGGTGTGTTTATTTCTTTCCACTGACTGCAAAGTTGTGACTAGCTCTGCTGTACATGTTTACACGTCATATGTATCCATATGGTCAGCTAAATCCCTTCTTCTTTGCTTACCTACAGGCAGATACATCAGTCCCTTCACTGATTTTTGCCTTTATGCATCTTGTAATGACCATATTGCATTGATTGAAAAAGACACCTCTATTTTATGTATATAATATTTTTCAAATACTGAAGTTACAACACCCTGCTTACTCAACAGCTGAGAAGAGCATCTAACCTCCACTAAGCAATTTCCATCCTGCAAACCAATACATATATCAACTGTGCTATTATTTCTGTAGCACAGCCACAGTAAGAGAATTACAAGATTTTTCCATTTGGAAAAGACCTCTAATTAGGATTACTGAGTCCAACCATTAACCCAGCACTGAAAATCCACCAGCAAACCTTGTTCCTAAGCATCGTATCTATAGGTCTTTCAAATGCCTTCAGGGATGGCGGTTCCACCACTTCCCCGGGCAGCCCATTTCAATGACTGACCACACTTCCAGGGAAGAAATTTTTCCTAATATCCAATCTAAACCTCCTCTGGCACAACTTAAGGCCATTTCATCTTGTCCTATTGCTCGTTACCTGGGAGAAGAGACCAACCCCCACCTCACCACAACCTCCTTTCAGGTAGTTGTAGAGAGAAGTAAGGTGTCCCCTGAACCTCCTTTTCTCCAGGCTAAACAACCCCAGCTCCCTTAGACACTCCTTATAACACTCATGCTCCAGACCCTTCACCAGCTTTGTTGCCCTTCTCTGGACTCATTCCAGCAGCTCAATGTCCTGCTTGTAATGAGGGACCCAGAAATGAACACAGAATTCAAGGTGTGACCTCACCAGTGCCAAGTACAGAAGGATGATCATGACCATAATTTTGCTGGCCACACTATTGCTGATAATAGCTACGTTTCTTTTTGTAATTGTTATTTGTTTAGAAGTAAAGACATTGTATGTGTATCATCCTTGATTCTCTCTCCTTTACATGGCTTCAATGCCAGATTCAATTCCACATTGTGAAGAAGACTCCTAAATATATTTGACATGCTATTTACAGTATGGTATAATCTCTAAATAAAAGTTGTCTTTTCTCACTCATTTAAGTGAAGTCAGAAAAGTGACTCAAAGAAGAAAAGATCAGTTTATGACTGAAAGAACAAAACTGCAAAAAATTGCCCCTTGTTGCAAAACATGTTAGG
The DNA here is from genome assembly GCA_013399875.1 of Gymnorhina tibicen. Classification (NCBI taxonomy): domain Eukaryota; kingdom Metazoa; phylum Chordata; class Aves; order Passeriformes; family Artamidae; genus Gymnorhina; species Gymnorhina tibicen. The sequence continues at coordinate 2,553,646 of VXAZ01000289.1, read as the reverse complement.
AATGGCCAGACAGTGTGTGTTCAGTCACATGGGTCTAATTCTGCAGCTCCTGGTAATCAAAGTAGAAATTTCTTCAAAGCTGGTTTTCTCCACTAGGAAGGACATTCCTCTGCACAGCCTTTCTACTATAAGAGAAGAGTTTCCCTTTGCTTAATTGGTAGCAGCTTGTGGCAGCAGCTGTGTGATAAAGGTTTCGGAGGATAAAATCTGGGTAAAATGATCTTTAAAATCTTCATTGCTACTGAATGATTTATGCATAAAAATAAATGGCTGTATGTTATATGAAATTATAAAATATTGGCCAATTAGGAAAGGACACTGGTATTCTTGGGAAGATTTGAATGTCATCCAAAGCCAATCCATGGAGCTGGCTGTTGGCAACTTCATTGCAAAACACATTTCCGTAGTAGATCAGAAATAGAATGTTTGCATTTGTACAAGTCAATTCCTGATAGAATTTACAGTATGCTAGGACAGATGCTTCCTCCTGTTTTTGTAGCAGGACTAAAATCCTGAGCTGGAAAAGGGATAAAAACAAAAAGTGCTTGTCTCCATCCTTTTTATTTGTTTGTTTGTTTAAAGGTAATGGTAAGTTTTTCAGGACATTTTTAAATAAATAAGTAAAGCAACCATTCTGCAATGAAAAAGGACCAAGCTGCCATAGTAATTTTAATTCTGGTGATATTACGGCCATCAAATTAGTAGAGAAAACTGTGACTGCATTTCTTAAACATGTGGAGCGAAGTCACATGCAGCTGGAATGTCTCTGCAATCTGGGTTTGCATTCAATCATTTGACTTGAACTATAAGTTTTCCACTAATAAAAGTTCAAATGGCTCAGATTGGCTTCTTGTACAAAGAATGTACTAAAATCTTGGCTGTGATGACATTCATGGGCATGGAAATATGCTTTATATCAACTTAAATTTCTAGAAAGTGAAAATGCTTAGAAGCCTTTTCCCCTTACTGAATTTTTAAAATATTGCTTGGGGTTTTTTTGTTAAAAATGCCTGGATATATTTAAGATATAATAGAAGTATAATTAAGAAGTAATAGAAGATGTACACTTTGGATATAATATTTTAGCTTGAACTCCTATGTTGATATCAAATAGTGATTATCATAAGAAAATCAGGGCAAATTTTACTGATGTGAAAGTCTCAGAGTATTTGTTCTTGAGTGATTTGTGATTTTGCGGCCTCAGTGTTGGAGTACCCCACTTAATACATATGAGAAGGCCAACTGTGAAGAAATTCAGTTAACATTTCTTAGTGTTTTCAAAATATAATGTACATTTATGTGGAAGTTATTCACTTAAATAGTAGAAACTAAGACTAAAATTACTCTTTCTTAAAAATTATACATTCAGCTTTTCAAATTTTCCTGTCTTTACAAATTTCAGGAAATATATTTTTAATAGAGGAAGTTTATGACTTTCAAATGGTGAAGAAATCAATCTGAATGGGCTCTACTATGTCCCCGTTTGTGGTTTCTCTGATCAGTCCACTTGTTTTTATAGGATGCTTATGATAGCTCTCAGTTGTTGAGGTAAGACTTTGAGTACAATATGACTACAAAAAGTACAAAAAATAAGACACTAAAATACAGTGTTAACAAGTGAGTCATACTCATCCTAAATATAAACCAAACCAAACCGAACCAAAAAACCCAACCAAACAACCCCTCCCCAGAAACTGCTCCCAAATGCAATGAAATGACAACAGCAACAACAGCAACAACAACAACAGCAGAAAAATCCAGCAAAACCAAAAAAGCAAACAAACCCCAAAACCAACCCAACAAAGGCTATTTAAATTTCTCCATCTTTTTCTAATTACAATCTGAAGATCTGGTCCAGTAAATGTCCTAACTATGTGTTGAATTGATAAATTTCATGAGATTATGTATGTGATTAACTTCCTTGATGTATCCAAGACTTAATGGTTAATTTTTAATGTGGTGTGGTTTTAGTGGGGCCAATAGTAGTTTAACTGTTGTATTTAATTTTGAGATGCAATATGCAAACACAATGATTGCATTAAAAATCCTAAGAAAGTGTTATAGAAAGAATTTATTATCAAAACCTGTAGAATATTTTCAAGTAATTTCACAGTTGCAAGCTGTGAATACAGAAGTATATAAGGTTACTGTAAGCCTATTGCTGAGCATTTATCAGTTGTTTTGTAAAATAAAAAAGAGCTGCATAGGTTCAAATACAAGAAACAAATTTTAAAAAAATGTAATAATAATTATCCGCTGTCTATTTAAAAAGTAGTCTTCCCTAGGTAATCAAGCATTGTTTAACTGGCTTGAACTGATTGCTTAAATCTCTACTTTATGGATTAATTATGCTGCTACCTTCATTACATCAAAAAGTGTCTGATATGAACTTTATAAATGTTTATTGTGTTCTAATCCCAGAGAAGTATCACTTCCTACAGAAAGAAGTCCAATATGAGGCAATACAAAGTAGTTAAAGAGAAAATCAAAGATCAGAAATGAAAATCTGGCTAATAAAGTGAAAATGTAACTTTCAGGTAAGCTAACAAAATCAACCATTCACCCATAGATGCCCAAAAATTCTTCCATATCTACCAGAAACTGATGTTCAGTCTTTGACCTACCCTTTCTCATTGTTGCAAAACCATCTGGAATTTTATTGTTTTATCTTGTGATTCCCTTCCAACTCAGAATATTCTGTGATTCTATCTTTTAATGCACTTTCCCTGACATTCTTGTACTCTCCAATTCTTCAGCACTTTGGAATTTTATGTTTAATACTTGAAAGTTGGAAAGAAAACACAAATTGCAACCCAGTAGACTACAGTTCTCACACTTTCCTGGCATATGATTGTGATTTCATAAGTACTGCATGTGTATGTGAGCACTTTATGTTTTCATAGTACTAACTTAAGGGCAAAATCCCAAAACATTGGTATGAGAAAAACCTGAAGGTCGACATGGTGATCAAAAGAAGAAATGATGATCAGCAAAAACTGACTCCCACTGGGATTTGTTACACATTGAGAAATTCCATGAGTGTGTTGTACTTTTAACTTTCAAACTCATGAAAGATCTAGAAGAAAAAGTAGACATATATTAGTGAATTTGTAGTGAATCTCCATACAATATAAACTTGCAAAAACCAAACAACACAGAAGATTACAAAGAAGTCCCAGAGCTGTTAGCAAATGCATAGAAAACAACATTAGTAAACTATAAGTTGACAGATATAAAAAAGTAATTCAAAAGCCCTGCAAAACTGCAGAAGAGAAATTGGAAAACAGGAATGCCAAAAGTAGCTCTGGGATTATATTAGACAGCAAACAAAGCGTAGTAGGATTTTACATCACGATATGGAAGAAAATCACCAATGTAATTTTAAAATATCTCCATAGAGAAATCGTGCCATGGAGGACAAATATAATACCTATTTATCTTATCCTGCAGGATATATACCTTGGATAGTTAGTCAAAATTTGAGGACTGTTACCAACTAAAAAAAAAATTGTAATTGGGCTGTTTACAGAGATTAAAAACAAAAAAAAGAAAAATTAAAGGAGTTAGAAGAAAAACTAACTGAGTAACTTGAAACACACAGTAAATGATATTGAATACAATGACACTATTCACTCACTTTAAAAACTCTAAAAGTTTTGATATTCATTTCTAGATGTGGATGAAATTTTGTGGTTGAAATTTCATTTTCTAGGAACATTTTTTAACAGAGAATGATAGTATTTTTGAGAAATGTATGAAAAATGAAGATTTTAACTCATCATGATGTGTTTGTAGTGAGAGAAATATGGCATGGAAACAGGAATGTGCAAAAAAATAAACTTATATTTAGAAATTAGTCTTTTTACTTGCCGTCTTTAATTTCTTTGTTTCTGTCCTCTGAACAAAAAAAGAATTTCTCTACTTAGTACCTTGAAGCAGAAGGTCCTGAGAGACTCCCATCCATTTATTTTATTGAGGCGATAATCCACTGCTCTGATGGGAATAGGCATGATGACATACTGTAAGTACTAAGGGTGCATCAACATCCAAAAATGAGATTATGTTGATGAAACAAGAAGGTTAGAATTTGGATTCAAGAACAGATATGAGAACAGGGAAATTAGGCCAGAACACTAGGGGAAAATTGGCAGAAACAACAAATTGGTGGTTTAATAGTGAAGGTGTAAGTACTATGATCAAGTGTATATGGATAAAGCCTAGCACACTCTACAGGAAAATGTGGATATAGTAATAAAAATAATAGATTTCAGAAAAATTCCCTTCAGAACATTTAAAATTAAATTGTCTGCAACACTGGTGTCTTTGTGGTGAATGGCGGTTCTTGCACTGGATAGAGAAGGAACAAACAGACCTTTTTCATTATAGGTGTCTGGGTTTGTTTGAAGAAAAATTCTTTTAAAAACTTGGGCTTTCTCAAGAATGCGGTGTCTGCTGTCAGTATTACAGGGAGATTGTTTCCCTTCCTCTCTTAGTATTCAATCAGAGTAGCAAATAATCTAAATGTTTGTGTGATTGATGCAAGGTTGTGTAGTGGATGCAGCCATAGATGGTTCTGCTGCAGAAAACAGGATGAGAAAAACACAAATGAAAACCAAATACCATGTCTGGATTCTGTTGTACACGTGGTAGTTTGTATATCTGAGAGGAGGAGGGAGAGAAATTGAGCCGGTGAGGGCAAATTCCTCAAATAAACAGGAAGAGGTTGTGGTTTCACCTGAGGGGGAAGGAAGTACCTCGGCTTCCCTGCACTAAAAAATGTAATTCATCACTGCCCAGTATGCCCTGTGAGCATGCTATTTCATACGGCACTGGTGAAGAAACTTCAGGGACAAAACACGTTACTGACTGCAATACAGTGTCCTTTCACTGTCCCTCTGTCCTTGGCACTGGTGACACCACATCTTGAATCCTGTGTCCAGTTCTGGGCCACTCACTACAAAAAAGACACTGAGGTTCTGGAATGAGTACAGAGAAGGGCAACAGAGCTGGTGAAGGGTCTGGTGCACAAGTCCTGTGCAGCTGAGGAAGCTGGAGTTGTTCAGCCTGGAGAAAAGGAGTCTCGGGGGACCCCTTGCTGCTCTGTACAGCTGGCTGAAAGGAGGCTGCAGTGGGAAGGACAGCGTCTCTTCTCCCAGGTAACAAGTGACAGGACAACTGGAAATGGCTTCAAGTTGTGCCAGTGGAGGTCTAGCTTGGGTATTAGGAAAATTTTCTTCCCTGAAATAGTGGTCAGGCATTAAAACAGGCTGCCCAGGGAAGTGGTGAAATCACCATCCCTGGAAGTATACAAAAGGCATTTGGATGTGGCAACTGGGGATCTGGTTTGGTGGTGAACGGAGTGGTGCTGAGAGAATGGTTGGACTGGATGATCTTACATGTTTTTTTCAACCTTAACAGCTCCATGATTCTGCTCGAGCAAGAGCAATTAGAAGCACATGCACTTTTTTGTGAGTTTGTTTGGATTTTTAATTCTTAAAGCTGGTTCTTTTTGGATGTTCAGCTCCTGAATAAATATTTAGGCACCTTATCATAGACAGCAACACTGTTTAATGTGTTTGTTTTCAGTTTGCTCTGTAAACACTGTGTATGGAATATACAGCTCAGGGGCCATGAAAGCAAGCAGCCAAGAGGAGAGCTGCTCATGAGCCTTGGCCTGGTTGTTGTTGGAAGGCTCAGGCTGAGCATCTTGGAGGGATGTAAGATACTCTGAAAACAAAGAACAGGCTCATAGCTAAGCCTTACTCATAACAAAGAAAGACTCTTGGAAAGTAGAAGGAAAAGAAAGGGTCTACCTTATAAAGATGTTGTTACGAAGTAAGAGACAGTCTCTCTCCGACAACTTAATTTATTATGCTGGGAGCACTGAACTTCTGCATATATTTCTGTATTTCTGTATTCTATATGTTCTGCTTAAATTTAGGGATGGGAAATTGTTTTTTGGTTTTGGTTTTGGTTTGGGATTTTTTGGTTTTGGTTTTGGTTTTGTTTCATTTAAACAAACATTTTTTTAGATACCAAACACTGTCAGTGTCATCAGGTGCAATCATTTCAAAAGAAAAGCAAGCAGTATGAAGTTCCACTCTGGTCACTACATGATACTGTCACATCTCAGTGAAAGTTTTCTGATATTTACGTGTTCCAAGCACTTATGATTCATGTTGACTTAGCTGTAATTTGTGAAACTTAAGCAATTAAAAAATTTAGGTGCATTTTCATCAAATGAGTCAAGGTAGATTTTTGGGCCCATCTCCAGGTATGTATGCTTGAGGTACATTGAAGTCAATTTGACAGGTCAATATTTATTGACTACCAGTGATGATAAAATGTAGTGGTTTTTACTCCTGAATCAGCTTTCCATCCACTGAATAGCACAAAGTCACTTTAATGAAGAACTCTGACTGATATTGCTGAGCAAATGCAGAAAAATTTAACACTATTATCTCTCAGCACATTTTACTCTTCACCTGTCAGCTTTCTTGGAAGAGGTAGCAGAAGGCAGCTTGTTCTGCTTCCAATTTCTGCAAAATTATTCCTCATGTTCATAGTTATTCTGCTGCTTAATTTCACAAGCAGCAAACAAACTTCTTCAAAAGTTCTTTGATAGTAACTTTGTGTGAAAATCCACCATTCTTTGTTCATGGTGCTTGATTAATCTCCTGGGTCACATAGTGGTGTTTGTCTATCTCTTTTTTTGAAAAGACCATAAGTATTAACACATGTGAGTGACTATTATTTTAACAAGTTGTTTGCTTGAAAAATGAGCATTCATTCCCCAAATGCTCAAAATAAACTTCTTTAGAGAAGTACTTGTGAAGAGTGAATAAATAAGAAGAACACACAAGAAGTGAAATCACTGGTGGATCAAAATTTTCCTCAAAGGTTCTTCAGAAAAAGCCAGCAAGTGCTAGCATATTTCCAGGTAGAAATAAGCATTCTTGATCCTCAGAGAGTAGCAGCTCCAGTGAAACACAGAAATAGGTGTACACATATATATAAATATTCAAAGTCAAGGCGGTGGGTTAGCCATCTGAATCTCATTGGAGATAACGAGGAACACGTGGCCAAATCCCTGTTCACAACATGGAAAATTTATCCTAGTAGCTCTACGTAACATGAAAAAAATGTTAAATGATGAAACATTGCAGCTTTTAAAGATTTTTAAATGCAAAACACATCTTAGCCAAGTTACTAAAAAATTGTAAAAACCCCATAAACATCTTGGCTGTGCTTAAAGAAACTGTAACAAAAATGAATCACTGTAATTTAGAAAGATAATCTCCATCTCATGCTAATGAACTAGACAAAGGATGCTTTACTATCTTCTAGCAATACATGCTGCTTTTGTCTTCTAGAAGGGATGCAATGTAAGAAGGATTACTCTGAGAAATTTTGAGTTTTGCAGAATCTGCAGTTACAAGAGGATGAAAAAAAATGCCATCAAGTCATGAATTCAGCAATGGTACCTAAGCAGCCACCATTTACCCCCAAAATGACAAACCAGTCATAATCTGAATGCTTGAATCACTAATGACATGCATATTTTTTAAGGCTGGAATAAGCACAGACACCAGCTGCAAGAGAAAATATTGTAAGTTAAAAAGGTCTGTTATGTAAATGGAAGTCTAAGGTGAAAACCCACACTATTGGAGTGATGCAGAGTTCGAAGAAGTGAAATGATGAAAATAGGAAATTTTTTTTGCTCTTTTTGTGGTGTATACCATTCTACCTTTCAAGTGTCATTCTTTCAAGACTTTGGAAGAGAAAGAAGCCGAAATCTCTTTGTTTTGTTTTTATTGTAATGTGAGGAGAAACCCAAATTTTGCAGGACAAAATGGATGATTATTGCAGCTTGGAACAATATAAGTAAAAACATGGAGGAGAGGAGTACATCTGTGTATGTCAATCAACAGATAGTCTTTAGAATGAGTTGAATGACAGAATATATGGAAAGTGAGAAAAACCCCACAACTCTGGACAAAACTTCCTTTGTGCTCATTTCTATTCCAATTCAAAACTGACAGACTCTTCAGCAGGGTTCATGACATATAAACTCACCTGAATTGAGCATGAGTTTTCCAGGATTCAGACTGGAATCTGTAAGAGTTTCTCAAAGAGAAACTGATTCCCAGCAGTTTTGGTCATTAACCAGGCAATGCCTGTAGACTGTGATTGCTTTTAACTTCACTGGGAAGATCAGCTCATGCATAAACAGAAAGACGTGTGCTGTGCAAACCATGTAGAACCAAAATCATTTTAAAAAGGCACAAAGTTTTAGGGCTTTTCCCACAGAATTTTATGAGGTATTTGAAAGGTTTCATATATAAACTGATCCCTGGATAAACTTCCTTGTCCTCTTTATGCACTAAGAGTATATATATTCAAATCATGATTTTAATTTTAAATCCATCTAATCTCTGATAGTATGACTCTGACATTGCAAGCATGCAATCAGTTTATGGATGCAATCTCACTGATATATATATATATATATATATACTGTACACTTCAGCCACGAGGAAGTTCAAACACAAGGGAAGTTGACTGCCATTGACTTTCTTTTTTCACTGCAAAAGCCTTACAGTTTTGTCACTTTCGTACATAAGAGCCACATGGTTTTCCTGGGTGGTACAAATTTTAGCCAGGATTCACTCTAATGAGTGATATTTTGATGAACTATTTAACTTCTCTGAACATATGAAAAAGTTACGTCAGACAGAAAGCTCTATTCATGCATATAACAATGCCCTTCTGATTGTACAATTCTTATTGGAGCATAGGGTTAATTATATAAGCTACAAGCAATTCACTAGTTGTCTGACATCGTTTGTTTTTTAGTGAATAATTTTCATGCATCTGGTTCTACTCTTCTGTTGCTCTCTGTTTATAAAAGAGAAGAACTTTGTCTACAAAGTAAATTTTTTTTTCTTTTTTTAATCTAACACTTTTTCCTTTAGCCTGTGAGTTCATCATACTCAAAAAGAGTGTTTGAAGTATGTTGAGCTGAAGTTGTGAACTGTTTGGATACGCGATTGTGGATTTGGTGGAAAACTTAACATTTTTCTTAGTCAGATGGACTATGATTTGCCCACTTTGCTTTGGCAGATGCCTCACACCACAGTGCACGTATGCTTTCCCATAATTACTCACTATCAGTTGTAAAGCGTTGGTCTTTACTTTGAAATTCGGTTTCCATAATGCATGTAATATAAGATGTAAAATTACAGAGTGCTGAAACTGATGTTAGAGTACATTTAATCTTTGACCTACACAGTAAACTGTTGCTTTGAGGCTATAAAAATTCATTTAGGCCCCAGGTTGTTGTCAGGGAGGCATGTCAGACAAATAAACGAAATTTTTTATGCTGAGTGTTTACACAATGACTAGATAGCTTTGTTTCATGTAAATGTGTAAAATCTACTTCACCACCTTCACTTCTTCCAAACATAAGATTTTAAAAATCTCAATCACTGAAACAGAAACATGCACGTGACTTCATACCACACTGAGAAGGATTTGATTTCTTTCCCATAATAGAAGTTAAAGCTGTCAACATCTTTTCTCTTGAAAAGTATCTCCAGTTAGAACATTACTCTCATATTTTACAAAATCTCCTTTTCCGTGCTATTCTTACTTTTCTAGGCATTCAGAAATCGATACTTCCCTTTGGGTGCAACAGACAAAGCCATAGGATGAGGAAGATGAGGAAGATGGTTTATGAGACAAAAAATAGAAGTTTACTTAAACCTTGAGAGAAACTCATCCTGCATATATCAAATAAGTGGGAATAAGCCCTCTTACACGTGCCAAGGCATACGTATTGCACATACATATGTATTTAGTGTCTTTGACCATGCCCTATGCTTTATGAATCCTAAAAAGTCATGCTCCACCCTGGTATGCTTGGGTTATCCGGGCAAAGTGATCTCAGTCCATAGCAGTATCTAACTCAGTGATATCTAACTGAGTAACTGTCATTTGCTATCTTGTTTTTTTGCATGTATTTTACCAGATTTTTAAGGCCATAAGGCAGCTCTGTGGTCTAATATGAACTTCAGCATAACATGGACACCAAAAAAGAAAAAAAATATTACTGTCTTGACCTTCTATTAACTGAGATATGAATGCTGGGAAAAGTTCATAGATTGCAGATGGGAAACACTTTGGATATTGCAGAAAAAAAAGCTTTGTGGTACATATGCAAAGTACATCCATCCCCAGATCCAGCAAATACCAGGAGATGTATTTATGCAGTGTTACACGTTACTTAGTGATAAGACTCTCTGAACACAGCTCTAGTGCCTTTATGAGATTTCCTGTAGCTTTGATTTCTCCTGTCTTTATTCTTTTTTTGCTGGTAGCTGGTTGTTTTGGTTTTTGTTGGATTTTTTGTTGTTGTTCATAAGAAAAAAATATAGGCATATCTGTGTTGATCTGTATTTTGGGATTGTTCCATGTCACACTGAAACGAGCCAAAAGACTTCCACGGAATTCTTCAAGTCCCTCATTAGGCTCTGTTTCTCTTCGTCATATCGTATCTGTTAATGCCTTTTATTACTCTGGACCACTTTTTAATGCATGCTTATCCTAGTTTCTCATAAAAGTAATATTTTCAAGCACTCTGCTTACCTGACTACCACTGCAATTCCAAATGTATCTATCTATCCATCTATCTATCTATCCATCCATCTATCTATCACACCCACGTCAAATGTGCTCACAAACTGTCATACAGATCTAGACACCTAGTAGTTCTACTGTCATCTATGTGAATAACATTTGAATATTTGAAAATATACAGAGGACTCTAAGGATATCAGGATACTTGGAGGGCTGTTTTGATAGCTCAGAACAAGGTAAATCTTCTTGTAAAGACATTTAGGAGGAATAGACACAATACAACTGATGGGGACGTGTAGAGTCATAGAATGCTAAGGGATTGGAAGGGACTTTAAAGATCATTTGGTCCCAACCCACCCTGCCATGGGTAGGGACACCTTTCACTCAGTCACGTTGCTCAAGGCAGTATCCAGCATGGCTTTGAACACTGCCAGGGTTAGGGTGCCCACAGCCTCTTTGGGCAACCTGTTCCTGTGCTTCACCACCTTCACAGAAAGAATTTCTTCTGTATATCTAACCTAAATTTTCCCTCTTTCAATTTGTACTGTTACTTCTTGTCTTATCACTACAATTTCTGACAGTCTGTCCCTGGCTTCCCTGTAGGCCCCCTTCAGATACTGGAACGTTGTTTTGAGGTCTCCACATAACTTTCTCTTCTCCAGCCCCAGCAAGCTCAGCCTCTCTTCGGAGAGGAGATGCTCCAGTCCTCTTATCGGCCCCTCTGAACTTACTCCAACAGTTGCATGTCTTTCTTAGCTTAGTGGCTCCAGAGACGAATGCAGTGCTCCAAGTGGGTTCTCATGAGAGCAGAGTAGAGGGGCAGAATCCCTTCCCTCACCCTGCTGGCCACACTGCTTTGGATGCAGCCCAGGATTCTACGCCAAGATATAACCATATTCACATTAATGTGGTTCCCCTACTTCATTCAGTATATCTGGGAAGAAAATGAGACTGTGCAGCTCTGGGAGTCTAACACCTTTGGGATGCACTGAGCTTCTTTTATGTGAACTGCATATTGAGCACAGCATTAATCACCTGCACTTTGTATATGTCTGGCTTATTCTAACCATACGGAGAGGGTGCATATTTTCTGAGCATGCCCTGAGGTTGTTTGGCTGGGACCCATGGAAGATCAGCAGCTCTGAGCAGGTTGTCCTGCTGGGAGCTGCTGAGAAGGGGCTCTCACACGTCTTGACTTTGTCAGTATATCCATAGCAGATTATCTTAAAGATGTTATACACATGCAAAGATCCCATCCAGAAAATAAGCAGGAGAGTCAACCTGCTAGAGGCAGAAGGCTCTGGTTTTAATTGTTTACCTCTTGTTATAGTCTTCCCACATATCTTTCCAAGTTCAGATTTTGCAGTCTCACAACCCAAACAGTGGCTTGCTTTACCTTTTGGTGGGATTCTGGCTGAATACATTCACCTGCATTCATCTAAATACTATGAAAGGAACACCCAAAAATGTTGCAGTTATCTCCTCCATTATTTGAATGGTAGTGAGCAGAAGCAGACTTTTTTTTCTAGGGGGGAACCTGCAAGGCTTGGTATATTTTAACAAACATGGTTTAATTTCACACATTGAGTTCATTCAGTTTAGTTTTCCAGTGTCTCCTGGGAGACAAGTATTTTAACTACATAGTTTCATCAGAGACCATAATTCTGTTTCCAGAGTGTTTAGTTTAGTGCAACTCAGATCTCCACAGTGCCTCTAGGACTACTAGATTACACATGGTAAGTAAAAATATTACAATAGCATAGTAGCTAGATGCATGAAATGTCACAACAGCATTCTTTCTGATTTACAGGAGGTTGTGAAAAGTCAAGATTAAGCTCCTAACCTGTAATAGATATCTGTTACAGACATCAGTTGTTTTGAAACAGGACCAATTGGCTGCAGGTTGTCCAAGAGGTTCTCTGCAGTTTCTTCTGGATATTCACACAAATATGAGTTAAGGTGGCAAGTTGCAGACACCTCTAGTGCTGAAGCTAGCATGAGAAAATTGTTATACAACAAAACCACCCACTTCTTACTAATGAACAATGAGGAACATTGGCTGCCAGTGAGCAAAGAAGAACTATTTTATAGAGATCTTAAATTACATCATTTTTGTCTGTTTTATAATGGTTTTTTACTTCATTAAAGAAACTGCTAAGGCACTAGGATTAGTAGTTGTTTCAGCAGCTTTAGAGGCTCAGTATTGTGGAGAAGCCTTCTTGTTACTCAATTGACACATTTCCTTGCAGACTAAGCAAGGGCAGAATTTCTTATCATTCACATATAGAAACAATCAAACCACACTTTTCACAAACAGTAAAATGATCCATCAAGTTATAAAAGTTGACTGAAGTTTACTTTTCTTAAACATCAACTAGAGACAGTTCCAAATTCCCTGGTGGCAAGTAAGGACCAGCTTCAAGATAGGAATTCTGCAAACTCCCTTTATTCTTCTGGTGGACAAAGGAGTTGTGGAAATGTGGTCTCCCACTCCCTGGAAAAGGACTTTCACTGCTGTTATGAATAAGAAGATGGCTATTGCCATTTTAGTAGGAAATAGTACCTTGTAGACACATGAAATAAGAAAGTTAGTTAAATTCTAAATTTCAAGTTCATGGCAGTACATCAGAGTAGTCCTGGGACAAATGCCTGTAGAACTTGTTCCTCAAACTTTTGTTTGTCTACATTAAGACTCCCTTTGGGCTGACTATTCTGAACAGTAATGGTGCCTTATTTGCTTTTTTCCTTATATTGCTTATTTGCCTCAGCTGCAGAGAGCGTCATTAATTCACATACCTGATTTAAGACTCAGAAATTCACTTGAGGACCATGTCCATTTGACTATCTATATTTCTGTGGAGCAGAGCATCACCTAAGTCCTTTGACTCTGGACATTCATTATTCCTCTGGGTCTTTTTCAAGTCTCTTCTGAGACACCTCTTTCACTGTACCTGCAACAGATACAATGAACTCTCTCCAAATGAACTTTCACTTATTTGCAAAGAGTGGAATAGTCTTTACTTTCTATTTCCATCCCATTAGGCAGAAGATCTGTACACTATAGGTGCACTCAGTTCTGAATTCTGCTCAGCTTTGGGCAGATTCAGTGAAGCAGTTCACTGAGAGTTCAATAGAAAAAAGTTCAACCAGATGTACAACACAAGAAATATTTAGTGATAAAGAGTATGGTATTCTTTTGAATTTCAGGAATAAAAAGCAAAGAGGTGTACAGACAGAGGTGAAATATGAAGAAACACATACATCTACAAGTTCTGCTTCAAGGTTAGTTTTGTGAGATCTAAAGAGTGCTACGAAAATATTTCCCTTTATCTTTATTTTATCCATCTTTGGGGAATAAGTCAGAAAAAATAGTACTGATTAAAATATAGAGACCATTTATGCCAGAGTATTCACCTGAGGAATAGGCTTGAAGAAGAGTAAGATCCCATCTACTTACTGATTTCTACATGTAAGTTGCATGTCATCACATACAAGATTGGTGTGCCTAATTCAGCAAGAAGTGGAATGAATTATGAGTCTTTACCTAAGGCCTGTCTTTCCTTATAATGTTGTCTCCCTTATAACTTCAAACTCCTTGGTGAAATGGAGAACGGGTGTTTTGATCTGAATTGTCCTACCAAAACAAAAGAGAGAAATAGAGTCAGTTTTGACTTAGGAGGCATCCTCAGCAGTAATCAGAGGTAAGAAACTGGAGGTGCTTGAGCAACAGGGAAGCCTGCTGGACAAGATAAAAAGAAAGGGATCAAGATGGTTGAACTCAATCTTTGGGAGCATGTAGACCTGGATCTGAAAACTATTTTTCTAATGCAATCCATAACTGAAACAAAAGATTTGTTTATATTGAAATTGTGAGTTTTAAGCACAAGCGCACTATCCATGAAATGAATACAGTTCATGCTTGAAATATTATATGAAAAAGTACAATGGTAATCTGATATCAAACTGTTATGGTGCCTTTGTAGTGACAGTGGCTGAGTACCAGCAAAAAACAAGCCATAGCAGGAATCAGAAGCTTCCCTTTTTGCCCTGCACCTTACTGAGTAATATTTTTTCTTTTTTCAGAAGCAAATCATAAATAAAGGAGAAATATCTGTTTGCATTTGAATTTCTTAGCTTAATTAAAGACACGCCATAACAAATTCAGTACATTTCAAGGACAGGATATATTAGATATACATTATTAATAAGCTAACAGAGATAGAAATAATTTTTAAATAAGTATATATCACATTTCCAATAAGATGTGCAAAAATTCTCAATACTGCACAAAAATACTGTGAAAATAAATGTACATTTGTAAATGTTTAAAAATGAAAATGACAGTTATTGACTTAAAATTATGAGATGTAAATAAAGGGGTGGAAAAAAGGGAGATGCAGAGATGCAAGTTCTAATTTTCATTTATTTCAGAGAGAGGGGAAAAAAATCTGATTGACAGAGTCATTTTGTCATGTCCCATGTAGATATCTATGATATTTCTGTCATGTAATATAACACAGACTGGATTTGATCATGCACTTGGAAAAGAGCTAGTTCATATGAAAAGAAGAATCAGTATCTAATAATATAGAATAACAAAACAACATATTTCTAGTACAAGTAATGTGCATTTCTATTTTTCTGTGCATTAACTACCATGAAGAAAGCCATATGATATAGTCAGAATTTACAGTGAAGATGAAAGAGTGTGAAGCCATATTCTAAAGGTTAAACTTGGACAAACTTGCCTTTAAACTTTGAAAGACTTTATATGGAGCCGTGGAGAAACTGTCTCACTTCTTTTTCATCTCCTGAAGGATTGTTTTCCCTGTTTTTTAGTGCTATGCAGGGATTTAAGACTTCTCATTACTATTTTGTAAAACATGAAGGCAGTAAAGCCTCTTATTGCACTAAGCTGAGGACCAGAAAAGAACAAAATAATGCATATCCGAGTATTCTTTCAATAATGCAAACAAACACTAACATTTTTGCTTGTGGCAAGTGTTAGTAATTTTGCAAATTATACTTTTCATTTACATGTGTTAGTAATCACTTTAAAATTGTTAGTTATCATTTTAAAATTTCAGCTTAAAAAGGAATCTCGAGATGTTAAGAAGCCGTTCTGCAACACTGAAAATACCTGGTTTTGTCTGATTTTACAATGCAAAGACATATCTCCTGTTTGATCTTTCTGTAGCCCATGCCAAGAATCCATCAGCAAAAATAAGGTTCAACATGAGAATTAAATCGCAAACAGCATTATCTTCATGTACATAATAGATCTTTTATAAAGAGACAGAATTTCTTTTTCTTGAGACTTAGAGAGATTAAGGTCACATCACAGTATGCTAAAATACACAAACCTTGATAATCTTTGGCAGATTTATTACCTACCACACACTCACAGATCCCTGTGAATCTTTGCAGTTCTTAACATGAACAGCTGGTAGTAAATAACCAAACATAAAGAGCTTGATGGAAAGAGAAAGATACCTACTTATACTCCCACTGAGGTTCTTCACTGGAAAGCTAATCAAAGAATGATTCAGAAGAAAATCTAAAAACAATGTTCAGTTTGTTTTTGCAGATGTTCCAACTTTTCAACTTTAATTTATGGTGTAAATATTTCAGTTAAACAACAAATAGTAGGGTCTAAGCTAGATGAAATTTATCAAGAACTTCCAGTTTTTATTTTTTAAACCCATCTGATTTAGGAAAGTTTTCCATTTGCAAATACTTCAGAGTCATCTAGTTGCATAGGAGAAAACATTTAACACATTACAAGCTCAAAGAAAGAAAGAAGAGTAAATTGTTAGCCAAGTATTAAGTAGCATTACCTAAATATGTAGGTTTTAGGGGTTTTTTTGTTTATATACTTGCTACATTTAAGTTGTGGAAGGTTTCTGTAGGAAGTTTATTTATAGAGTCCTTCAAGAAAGACTTTGAGAGTTTTTTAATGCTTTCTAGAGCTGGGTTGTTGACAGATATCAAGTCTTTGCCTTGTTTACCCACAACAATTGTTCACATGGACAGGGTGAATATTGAATTCCCAGCATGGTGCAGGGAACACATACTGTTCAGAGACTGAACTCACGGCAGCCCTGTAATGCCTGTAGAGAGGAATTGAACTGTATTTGCTATTTCTATAGTTTTTGTCATTGGCACAGGACAAATTGCACCCAGGCCCACTGAAGGAGTGGGATTTGGAGGGAGACAGTGAGGAAGTGAAGGAAGGTGGATTCAAGACACTTGCTCTCAACAGTCATGTTTTGCCTTCTTTCAGGTCTTCAGAGGGATGGGGAGTATGTGAAGTCCTGCAGAAGGAGTATGTAGCCACATTATAGCTTCCTTTGGTGAAAAACTCATATTCACGTATACTTTGTGGTGCTTTTTATGTTCAGCAAAACTCTTTTTTGATGCAACTAATACTTTGTATCATCTGCAGTTTTATAAATGATGACTTCATTTCCAGTTCTCTTTATGATTCCTCATCTTAGCAAAAGCAAGACAGATCTGGGAACGAAGCTGTGTCACTATCAGAAATGCTAAGTAGCACAGAACACAGCGTGCATTTCTCAAGACTCAGAAGCAGTATCAGTCGCATCCTCTCTTGTTTATACTGGCTTCAAAGAAGGTACTGAATCAAGTTCAAAGTGCACATTGCTGTCTTCTAAATATTCAAGAGGACCAAGGCATACTAAAATTAACTAAAATTATAAGATGTAGATTTTCAGTCTTTTGAAAGAGATAAAGCCATAGTAAAACACACTTTTACAAAAAAATTTCTCACAGACTAGAATATATTCCCTGGGGAACATAAGGCTTTTAAAAACTGCTTTCAATAGCCTCTTTCTCCTTCTATCCTCTATATTTACTATAAACTCACATCCCAAAACCAAAACAGCCTTATCTGTCCTTCTTCCCTTGGGAAGACAAGAGAAATTACAGATATGGCTGTCATATAGACCAGCTGGATGCATTCAAGTATTAAGGTAATAATCACAGAACAAGATGGAATTGAACAGAATACAATAGCATAGCAACCCCATCCACAGGGAATGGTATATTTTTGGCTCACCTACAAGGTTTGGGAAAAGAACAGTTAGACATCTTGCTACAGCTCTGCATGCTTGAAATTAAATTCATTCTGCACTCATGTCCAAGATCACTCTCAACCTAGCTAGCTGTAAATGAGTCGTTAATCAGCGGTCTAGAGTTTAAGACACTTGGCTATGCTGGCTGATTGCCTGGACTTCTTGCCTGGGGTAATCATACAACTGCATTGCTCAATGAATCATCTAAACACCGATGGACATCTGAGCCTGATCCTCAGACCTGAGCTCTGGTCTCAGTCCCTGTGTGGCTTTTACATTTTTTGAGCCAGATACTTAACTAGAATCAGAAAATTGCACTACTTTTCTTCTACTGAGAATCTGACCCATTTCTTTCTTCCTTATCACCTCTCACTAAGGTCCAGGAATCAATTTTCAAAAATATATCCACATCATCTTTAGCAACATGGGGTTATGAAATTATAGCCCGTGAGGAGGGAAGTTAGACTAACATGAAGGACATTTCCATATTTGGATGTCTAAGAACTCATCAGACAAAACGTAACATGTCAGAAAAAGTCCGCATGGGTTTTTTTGTCTCACGAGATCTAGGTGTGAAGATGCAGATAATATTCTTTGGATATTGAATTATTTGAAATCCTTTTCCAACAATCTTTAAAGGCAAAAATGTCACTTCTTTACTGCAAGGGAACATGACAGAAAATATATGTCCAGGTTATTCAGCCTTTAGCCTTGGGTATGAGGATAGTTAATCACCTGTACAGTTACTTTTCAGAGCAGATCAAAAGGAAATGGCTGATACTTTGATTTTAGTCAATTCAGCTGCTTGAGTGCAGTTGCCTGAGTGAAAAACTGGACTACTGTAGAGTGCAATTGAAATGTTTCTGTTACTACAGACTAGCATTGAACTAGCATTCACACAAGCAAGGGCTTGTTCAGCTGGATCGAAGTATGACTCGGTGCCCCAATATCTCAGTAACACTGAGTCACAATATCTCTGGTTCTGGAGTTGTGTAGCTCATATATCAGCCCTTGTTCAGGTCTCTACTTAGTCCCAAAGTCTGTCCTTATAAGTGTAAAGTAATTAAGGTAGAGCTAGAGGTTTATTCACTGAACCCTTTTACCATGCATTTTGCTTTTTCCCATGTTCTTTGGTTCGTGTTCTGTTATGCCATCTCCTCCCATGTATGTGTCTCAGCTTTGTACAGTTCCCTGAGCACAGTAAGCCATGGCTCTTGCAAGCTAATTATTAGCTATTTCCTCTTACCTTAGGAATAGGAATGGAAGAAAGAAAAAGTTTGGCATCTGAACTTGTTTCACTTCCTGCAAGATTTCATTGTTCAGTTTCAGTGTGGAAATGTCTTTCTCTTCACACAGAGAGCATCCTATATTGAATCTTTTGGTTTCTCTCCCAAACAGGCTTTTAAACCATGTACTCGCATTCATTCCAATAGAGCTATTTTAAGCATTCCTTTCTTCTCTCTTTCCATTCTTCATCCTCCACTTGAGTTGCTGACTCCCTGGTCATTTTCTGTTGGCAACAATAAAAGTTATATGTGTATGTAAGTTGCCAGAATGATTAATTCTTCATTACTGTTTCCTCTCATCTTCATTTTCATTTTCCCAAGCCTTTCCTTATGTCCTTCAATATTTCATTTAAATAATTAAACTTTCCAACTTGGCCTATAATGCAAAAACCATCAGCATAGTCTTTTTTTCCTCTCTCTCCCTTCCTCTTTCTTTCTTTCTCCTTGGCATGGTGGCAGTCACTTTTTCTACAAAAGTCTGCCACAGACACTGGGCTCTGTGCCTTTGGGAGAGTGAAACAATCTTGGGAGTCACTGAGAAGCTGTGTGTGCCAGGGAAACCCTCTATTTCAAGTGTTCCTGTTCCACTGTTATTTTTTCCCCTCTGGATTCTTTTGACGGTTTCCAGGTCTCTCTTCTGGCATTTGACTCTTTTATTTGCTGTTACTACTAGGAAGCATCATCAAAATGGAGAAGTAAAAGAATCTTCCTATCCTTTTGGTTCAGTTCAACTTGATTACAAATGAGAATGAGTAGCAAAAATATCTAATAAATGTGAAGTTTAATTATATCCAGACCATGTTTAAATTGACATTAAAACCTTCTAATGCTGAAAATAAAAGATATAGGGTTAGGGTTTTTTTTAATCATAAATTCATTACTGAAAGAGAAATTTTGATAATATATTGACAGCTGGTGCAATTATGTGATTCTTGTGTTGTTTTTCTCCAGTTTATTCTTCCATTACTAAGTACATTAGACTATGTGAATACAGGACTGTTAAAATGGCAAGCAAAACCATATGATAATTTTCAATGCAAGCACTTTATTGTCCCATTCATTATGGTTTGAGGCTAATATTTTTCTGTTTGTGTTGTTTTTCGCTGCAGGTGTCCTGTCTCATATAATTGTTACACTCGTAAGGTCAGAGGTCTTGGCGGAAACTGTGCTGCATATACCAGCACACCAGAAACATCGCTTTCCATCAGACTGAAAATAAATGTTCTGACAAGGAACAGGAAGTGCAACCCACCTTTTCCACTTAACTGAGATGTCAGAAATTGTTCTGGACAAAAGAAATCAATAACAAATGCCTACAGTAAATCAAATCCTGAGATTGATCCTGGGAAGGGGAACCAGGACATTCAACACATTTAAGGATATTATTAATTTGCCTAAAGGAACCAAATTCTAGATGCAGTGTTCTCACAGATCTCCATGTTTTCACCATGTAATAAGACAGTTCTGGTTTCATTCAACTCTGATGTCCAGGCTGAACAGTTTAACTAATCTCCTCAAAAAGGAGCACTAGGACTGAAGAAGTCTCACAGGATTTATACAATCAGGGTCAGTTCTGGAGAACATAATATTTAATCATTTGATATTTAATTTTAATATTACAAAATGTTGCAGACCACCTATTAGCCACAGCTTGCTTTAAAGGTTTAGATTAATTCTGGCATTTTAATTCCTCTGCCAGTGAAAGTGTCAATTATTAGGGTTAGTCTGCTATGATCTTGCCGTTCCTTGTCCTCCCTCCAACACATTTGCATGCAGAGCCAATTCACACTTAAAATAAGCAAACTCCTTTCACTTACAGATAAGCTGCCATCTAACACCTTTTCCTGTATTTAAGGAACATTTTTTTTCCCAGGAGTTAGTTACAGGAGGTATGTATGAAAGGCATAAGACAGATCCTCCACAACTACTGCTTCACGTCCATGTGGACCCATGCCTTTCTTTGACATTTCTGGTCTTTTCCTTTGCAAGTGATCTGCTTCCTTTGCAGAATCACTGAATCACAGAATAAGCTGAGTTGGAAGGGGCCCACAAGGATATCGAGTCAAACTCCTGGCCCTGCACAGCACCATCACCAGGAGTCACACCACGTGCCCAAGAGTATTGTCCAAACTCTGTCAGGTTCGTGCTGTGACCACTTCCCTGGGGAGCCTGTTGCAGTGCCCAGCCGTCCTCTGGGTGAAGAATCTTATTATAATGTCCAAACTAAACCTCCCCTGACACAGCTTCAGGCCATTTCCTTGAGTCCTGTCACGGGTCTCCACAGAGAAGAGATCAGTGCCTGCTCCTCCTCCTCCCCTCACAAGACTGCAATGAGGTCTCTCCTCAGTCTCCTCTTCTCCAGGCTGAACAGACAAAGTGACCTCAGCTGGTCCTTATACGGCTTCCCCTCAAGACTCTTCACCATCTTCACAGCCCTCCTTTGGATACTCTCTAATGTCTTATATAGATATTTATATCTTTCTTACATTGTGGTGCCCAAAACTGCCCGCAGCACTCGAGGCAAGGCTGCCCCAGTGCAGAGCAGAGGGGAACAATCCCCTCCCTTGCCCGGCTGGAGATGCTGTGCCTGATGCACCCCAGGACAGGGTTGGCCCTCCTGGCTGCCAGGGCACTGCTGACTCAAGTTCAACTTGCCATTGAGCAGGAGCCCCAGGTCCCTTTCCACAGCACTGCTTTCCAGCCTCTCATTCCCCAGTCTGTCCATACATCCAGGGTTGTCCCATCCCAGGTGCAGGATCCAGAACTTTCCTTTGTTGAGCTTCATGCAATTGGTGATTGTCTAGTCCTCTAATTTGTCAAGGTCTCTCTACAGGGAGTCCTTAGAGTTGACTCAAGGGAGTCAACAGCTCCTCTCAACTTTGTACCATCTGTGAACTTGCTCAGTATCCCTTCCAGTTCTTCATCCAAGTCATTTATGAAGATGTTGAAGAGCACAGGGCCAAGGATGGAGCCCTGCAGAACCCTACTAGTGACATGTCACTAGCCTGATGTCACCCCTTGCACTACAACCCTTTTCCCCTGAACCATGCTTGGGTACCTGGATGCTGTTGTGCATTTGGCAGTGGAAGCCTATCAGGATGCAACACAATAGAAGCTCTCCAGGGTAATGACATCCTGCTCCATTCACTTCCCTCCTCCCTCAACATATTTTTAGCACAGCTCTGCGTGATCAGCCATGTCCTGGTGCAAAAAGTGCCGCTAGGATTAGGGTTACCACTCTTCTGACTATCCTGCTCACTCTAATTTAATTTACTTGCTCCCTTCCCTTCCCTTCCCTTCCCTTCCCTTCCCTTCCCTTCCCTTCTCCTCTCTCCCTTCTTCTTCTTCTCCCTCTTCTTCTTCTCCTTTTTTATTCAGTTTTCTTTTTCTATTTAATTTGGAGTTCCTCCTCCTCCTCTTCCTCTTCCTCTTCCTCCTTCTTTTCCTTCTTTCTCCTTCTCTTTTTTTCTTTTTCTCTATCTCCTTTCTTTTCCTGCTCCTCCTTCACATATAGGACTTAGAACGGCCAGAGAAAAATATCCCACTTACTTTGATCACTATTATGATTCATTATAGGATTTCTGACAATGACAGCATGATCTACCTCAGATTCTTTCACTAAACCAGAGTGCTGCTTGAATGAGAAAATCTTGTCTTAAATTGTGAATCACAGACTTGCCTGGAGGTGCAATTTCAGTTTCAAGCTTTTATGTTTCTGATTGACTTCAGTTGATTAACAAATGTGCTTCTTAAACTGAAATAACAGTCCATGTGGGTTACATACTGGTTGAAATGCAACTTTCTCACTCAGACAAGTCTATGAATATACAATTGACAGTTGTTGCAGCTTTACATCCTCTGAGAAAGAAATTTTGGCATTAAATAACCAAAACAAGGGATTTTTTTTTTTTCATCTGTGTTATCATATATTTTTATTTCCTATGAATATTCAAAGAACAGAACTAGAATGTTAGGGAAGAGTGTTCATGGAAATTTTGTTGCAAAAAGAGAAAAAAAATCAGATTTCCATGTTTCATTCTTAAAAGTATGCATGAATCTTTACTTGGTGCCTTTTTCCCCAGCTTCACTCCTTCTGCAGCCAACACTCTCACTGGAGTCAATGAGCTTCTGCCCCTCTAAGCAAAGGCAGGGTCAGAAACATCCAACATTGTACCTCAAATCTTGTGACAGAGTACCTTGAATGCTGCATTGCAGCTGACCTCCTTCCCCTCTAATCCCTGTAAACCAGACCATCCAGAGTGTCTCCTGGCTTTCCAGCCCCTCACCATCACCCTTCACAACTGCGCCTGCCTTCCTTCCTGTTGCAGCCCAACATGCTGTGAGACAGAACCATGACTGTTCCCCCAGAGCTTGCTTGGTTTGCACCCCCGTGGCTGCAAAGCTTATTTAAAAAAAAAAAGAAGAAGTGAAAAAGCCAAAAGAGCACCCTGTTGCTGACTGGGATGGGGATGAATCGTGTCATAGTTCAGAGCACTGTTGTCACTCTGGCACCGAGTCACCACGCTCAGTCTCTGCCAAGACGGGTGTCAGCTGGTGAATTATAACATTGGCAGACAGGACAGAGATAAGCAAAAAAACACAATGACAGCTGCTACACAGAACTATTCTTTCTGGCCTGCTGAATACAGTAATACATTGTGTAAATAAAGACAGACAGCTTCATTATGCAATTGTCTGTTACTAGGTCTCTGCTGAAGAAGTACTATTGATTCAGGAAACTATACCCAAGCTCATCAGACTAATGTGTTCTTGCT
This sequence comes from Gymnorhina tibicen, assembly GCA_013399875.1. NCBI lineage: Eukaryota > Metazoa > Chordata > Aves > Passeriformes > Artamidae > Gymnorhina > Gymnorhina tibicen. The sequence goes on along the minus strand of VXAZ01000289.1, from coordinate 2,529,853 downwards.
TTTGGACTCCCAGTGTAGCAAGAAATACAGTAATGTAACTCTCTAACAATACTTCTACAGAAATATGTGCTCAATGGGGAAAGAAGATCCTGGTGACAAATCTAGCAATTTTGTTTCTGATAAATGCTTCTAACATCTATTTGAGTGCAGAGCTAAACATGAAAACAGATACACTCACCTTGCATGGCCAGTGTAATATCTAGCAGGAGTTAACAAATAATCTCTATGTAGAGATATCACCATATCATTCCAGCAGTGCAAATCAGGAAGCCCTTTTTTTTCTGTTATGTTTTAGCCCAAGTGGCAAAGAGACACCACATGGCAAATTATAATAGACAAAATACAGAAATAAGCTGTAGTTATCTTACAGTAGTGTGTTTATTAAAATGTTTTTTCTACTTTCTTTCACATAATTATCTTTGCAAACAATGCAGGGGGTCACTTTAGAATGTGAGATGCAAAAAAGCAGCATTTAAACAATATTTCAAATGGCCCCATTCACCTTTTGCTTTAACCTGAGATCACTGAGCCCCTTAGCTGAACAAAATGAAGTGAGAAACAACTGCAAAAATGTTCTCATGGGTGAAAAGCAGATGAAACTATTCATTTTGAAAATAAAGGAAGGGAAACTTAAATCAGAAGCATATTGTGCTGAATATTGCAGGGCATCCGTCTTTGGGAGTGCTAGGGAGTAGAAGTCTCTTAAACTTAAAAAAAAGTGGGAGTATAAATAGACTGTAAAGAAAGGGTAAGCAGTGTTATTCTCAGCAGGAATTAGTCAACTATCCAAAGCTCATGAGAACGATTCCAGTTTTCAAGGGGCAATTGTGTCCGAACTGGCTCAGCTATACATTTGCTGGGATCTTGGAAGCAGTTTTGTGAACTGTGAACAGAATATTGAGAAGGAAGAAACTGTGTGGGAAGCTACTCCTGATTCCTAAACTGACTCTTTTTTAAATGGGAAGAAGATGTGAGGAAGGCCACAGCTTATTTTAAGCCCCTTTTAGGCTACTTTGCACTTGCTTAGGAGGTTATCAGCACGGTGCAGTTGTTTTAAAATGGTGATCCCCTGAAAAAGTCAAGTTAAATTGTTTGCATAGATGTATTGTTAACCAAAGAGTAGCACAATGATGGGCAAAGGTCTTCCTGGATCTTTTTGCAAGCTCTGTTTGCACATACACTCTGGTCTATGAACAAGCTCTTATCTAGTCATCTCACAGCCCATGTAGGAAGTTTGCAACCATCTGACTTCATCCAAACCCTAGGTGACCTCTGCTAGAAAAATGTTACAGGTATTAATTGGTACAGACAATTCTGGATCTGAAACTTCCGCATATGAATTAAAGGGAAGGGGGACACCTGGGCCAAAATTAGGGGACAATTTTCAAAACACTTGCAAAATCACATAGTCTGCTCCATTTGGAGTTGAACACCACCTGTTTGTGGTTCAGTTACTCTACTGCTTCAGTTATGTGAATAAATTCACACTGAACATAATGTTTTTGCTACGACTGTCTCTGTGATGTTTAGTTGGTAATTAACTTTAATGACATTGCAACCATTAAATTAGGGATTGAAAGTTTTTTAAAAAGTGCAATAGTTTTAAAAGCTGAAAAATCTATTACTGTTTTTCAGTGAGATCTTTTCTGGAATAAGGTATTCTAAATCTAGGTGTACATAGAATATTATTAACATATCTGGGCAAATGGGTGAATTAATATGCTTAAAGATGTATGAATCAGATAATTTGTCTTCTTTCTGTTTATCATTTCAGTTTCAGTGGGCTTGGCTAAACTATTTTTTAGGTCTTGATTGCTTTGAAACATGGTCAATAGTTCACAAACTTGTAAACTCAAAGACAACAAGGTTATTGGTAACACTATTTAACATAAATTTTAATAATTTTTGAAAAATAACCACTCTGGGACCCAGACAAAGGGAATACAAAATGGCTATGCTCTCCACCTTTACTGCTCATTGCAAATGTAAAAACAGTGGCAGCATTGAAAGGAAAAATAAGCACAGACTCAGCAAATAATATAGGGAATATTTGGTCTCCAGAAAAGCTGGGTTTCCTAACCCTAGGAGCAGGCTTAGAGGGCTTACAAGGGCTGAACATGGCTGTAGGATCTTGTGAGAGGCAGAAAGTTTCCTCCTTTTACCTATTCTTTGCAAACAACCCCACCTTTCTCCCACACCTGCTGCAGCGTTGCTAGAGACCCACGTCTAGAATGCAGTGGGTGAGCTCTGCATGTTTCCACCCACCTCCTCCTGCAATGGGAGCTGGAGTCCCATTTACGGCAGGAAAAAAAAGAGGACACAGAGACTGATTACTGTGATAATAAGCACTGTTTGAATGGCTGGACTCTGCCTTTTTTAGTACAGGCAGAAGCAATTTAATGGCTGTACTAATTCTGTTACTCCCACCGTCCTATGCTCTGAGTAGGTCATGCTTTCCCTAGTCTAACTAACTCCAAATAAACGTATGCCCTGTATTATCACGTTTTCATCCACATCATGAGCGCTTTTCATCCACACGCTTATGCAACCATAAATTGGGCTTTGCAAATGAATTACTTCAGGATGTAAATAACTTGGTTAAAAAATAAGTGAGTGAAGACACAGTAAGGTTTCTGAAGAATATTGCTTTTGTCAGTAACAGCTGTCTATATTTAGCTATTAGAACATGAAAGTGGCATAATATCTTCCAGTGTTACAAAACTTTATGCCCATGCAACAATTATTTAGGCTAAACATGGTATTCATTCATTGTTGTTGTTCATGTTTCTCCTGCTTACTCCCAAGGTGTGATATGCTTCCAATTAGCAATATACTGTAGTAATTTTGGACGTGAAGTCCAACCACTTTTGTGGTATTCCTAGAGCTGTGAGTGGCTGGACCCTGATGACTTGACTTGAATATCATAAAACTAAATATACATATATCTATTTAATTATTTCTGCTAGCTGTACCTAGACGAGGCTTTAAATACCATACCAGTGCTATTTCTTTTACTGTCACCCCATTGTGACTTTATATCTGCAGTTTGGAGAGGATACCAATTTTTGATCTACTGTAAGCAAAGCTGTTCACAGGCATTTTCAACATTTACAGAGGCTGGAAATCTCCAAAGTTTTCTCTGAAAGTTGTAAACCAAGTGATTTGAATAGCATTCTGTACCCTAAGACTCAGGCCTGTGGCTTCACAATTGACTTTCCAAACTCTTTTCTGCATACTAGTAAGGATAGTTTGAAGAGCTTAGTGCAGCCTAAAGCTTGGTTTCCCCTCCCCACCCTGCCAATCCATATGCCCAGCACCCATTGTACTATTCTAGTGCAAAACTGAACAGCATAAATAAGCTGTTTAGTTTGCAGTACAGATAGTTCAAATTACAGGAGAAGTTGAATACGACACAAGTCTACAGCAAAATGGCAAAACTGTTCAAAGTCCAGGGAGGTGGCTGTTTGAGAGGCAGCCTGAGATGTTTTTCTCTTGAATCTGCTGTCTGACTACACACGTCCTTGCCTCAGCTATAACACAGCCAGATCTAGCAAAAACCTAACCAGACTCTAATTTTCCCAATCCACCAAAACACATTTTGTATTTCAAGCCAGATATTTTCTGAAAGTGATCATGACCTCCAAACTGCTTATTGGAGCATAGTCACAATGACTTATGAGAAGTTCCTTCTCCTTTGCACTAGTATTCATGAAAAATAATGCAAACCCTTCCTTCTGCTCTCCCTCCCTTCCTTCCATCCTTTCTTCCTTCCAGGAGGTATGCATCATGAGGTAAAGGGGAACCAGGAAAAAAAAGTTGTCTTAGAAAGAAAATAATAGCAAGAGAAAAATCCTGATTAACATTTTAAGGGTCCCAGTAGCGTTTAAGGCCATGTCTTGAATGTGCAAAAACATCTTTTTTCCTCCTACAGATGTTGGGGTGAAATCCCTAAATGTATGCTCTCAGAAAATTAATTTTTTTTTTCCTTGTTTTTGTTCTTCACTCATTATTTACTACCCAAGCAAAATTTTGGTTTTCTATAGCTAACTCACTAACCCATATAATACATTCATCACATTGTAACAGTACAAAACAGAAAAGAAGAAAGGACATCAGCTTCCTGCCCAGCTTCTCTGAAAATAGATGCCTGATTTCTAGAGCCTGAATACTTCAGGTAGTCATGTTAAGAATTTTATATAACTTGAAATACAGTGAGTAAGAGATTGAAAGTTATTTCAAACTTTCTTTAGGATTTCTCAAAGTATTGTGTGACGCCCTGGAGTCCACAAGTTCATGCACGTACAGTTAAAGTACACCACATAAAATAAAGTACACATGTAAAAGCTTCACCTCTCTGTTTCTTACCAGATGCAGATGTCTAAAGAAGAACTTTTCAAAGCATCCTAATCCTATTTTCCTCAGTATAAAAGCTATGTTTAAAAGAATAGTTAGTATTAAATATATCTGTAAAGTTTTTGGACTATACTAGTAGTCCATATAAAACATTATTATTGACTTGTGAAATAAATACAAGCGTATGTAACTCTATTACTGCTTGGACATTTAAAATTCTATGCTGATGGCAAGTAATTGACCTTCAAAATATTCCAGTAAGCTACATAAATGTTAGTATGTCTCTAATACAAGGGAGGCAGGTGGTACTTGTAGTTGCCATAATTTAAGCAAAGACCTTTAAAAAGCCATCAGCAAGGTTTTATTTGAAATGTTATGCACTTTTGAACTCCATCTTTAAACAACTTTTTGCCCCATAGCAAAGAAATCATAAAAAACCCCTTCTCTCTACCTCTTGCCATGGCTCTCTCTCCTCTATTCTGCTGCTTTTCCTGTCCCTTTCCCTAGGCACCTTTCCGTACATCCTCTCTCACAACTACTGTGAGATGCCTCACCACAGAAAACTGAAGCTATTTTGTCAAGGTATAATTTATTCTTCACTGAAACAATGTCTCCACACAAGTGAGTGAAAGTTGTTCCATTATAATTCTGCTTATTTTTGCTAGAAGAGAATCTTCCCCAGTGTGTTTTGTCTTCTTGCTTGTTTAACATATGGCAAGAAAATCACTATGGAGACTGTAATTTAGTAACTCCAAAAACATTTTCTTCCAACATCCTGAACTTCTTGGCTCTGTGCTAAATCCTCCAGTGCAAGAGGCTAAGATACACTCGGGATTAATTTGGCCAAATAACTTCTCATGTTTACTTGGAAAATCTTGACCAAGATGAAATTTGATTAAAAAAATGAAGAAAACATTTTTAACAAAACATCGTTCTAAAATGTGTTTTCCATTTTCTGCTCATCTCTGAAATTTAGAAAAAGAAAATTCTAACTGCAAACAGAAACAAAATCCATCCTGAGTCTAATTACTGAACTGATGAGATATCTGATATGATCTTATCTGCACTGGTTGTTCATGACTGGATCCTAAAGTGAATACCGCCAGTGATGCACAGTCCCACTTGCTAAATAAGAAAGCAGACATGAAGTCAGCCTTGGGGCTAATTTCTGATTTAGAAATAAATGGCTGGGTACAGCACAAAATATTGATGTGAGGGATCTGGGTTCTTGAGCCCCCTCTGAGCCCACACAGGGTCAGAGGGATAGGGGACAGAAGACTTATGCTGGACTTCTCCAGTTCCACAGCCACTGATTTGGTCTGTGAAGTGATCCTGCATGGGTGAGCCCTTGTCCCAGACTCATCTGCCTTGTTTCCAGATGAGCAAATCTACCACTGCTGTGTGACCCTTCTGAGATGTGTCAGGGATGGGTTACTGTAAGCTACGTCTTCTGTCCTAGCACTCAGCTTCTCTCCTGAAGAAATACAGACGTGCTGCATAACTTTGCCAGAAATTCCTGCCAAATTTATGAAGACCCTGTCTAAAACAGATACACAACTTGGGATTGAGCTGGCTGTGTTTGTCTAAACTTCCTCAATGCCTTTATTTGACCTGAATGGTCACCAATGCAGCTTGGATTTTAAGTGACCTGATCTTAATATTGAGCAGCTATGGATTGTACCTATATCGATACGTGAGGAAAGATAAGAGCTCACTGTGATTTGGCCTAGCAAATATGACTTGTCAGGGCAAAAAAAGAGGGCAAGATCCCCACTTTAAAGGCTAAGAGTTTTGATTAGGTCTAAAGCCATTTTTATGATTTCTTTCAACCCCAGGAGCTGCCTTGAGGCAAGTAGTCATTGTTTCTGAGTAAAGTGCCCTTGCTTCAATGTTAACAGAAACATTACAAGTTTTCTTCCTAGTGCCACTTGGCAGTGATTTTTAAAAACAAGCTGTAGGCACAAGCAGCAATGGTGCTAATTTATTCCAATCGGCAGTGTGTTTGGAGAGGTGAAACTAAGCTGAACCTCCATCCATTTCCCCAAAATTTGATAGCAATTATGCACCCAACTTCCCCCATCCAGTGAATTACTGGTTGTAAAACTGGCCTAAAATGCTGAATTACTTAGATGGGACTGAGTATTTCTCTGATGTCATTACAGTCATGGGCTTTTGTTGGTTTTGTAGTTTTTCAGACATTTAGTGTCTCCTGAGGCACCCTGTGCTTTAAATGCAGCTGGTCATTCTACTTAAGAAGCCTGTGAATGTGCAGATTAATAGGCCATGGTGTCCCCCATCTCTGCTAGCTTTCACTTCTGAAACTGGTCTGTGCTTCTCCCTGACATCTGACTGGTCTCCAGTGACTCTTGCTTCTTTCTCCTCCCTGGGGAGCAACTCTTCTGAGACTGCATGAGGCCAGGGTTGTGACTGCTTTTCTGTCACCACAAGTAATCAGTAAATGAGACATTGAAAAAGCAGAGCCTATGTCAAATATAGAGGGGTCTGTTACAGTCTTTTGCATTGAGATTTGGAGATCTTCAAGACAACTGTAGCTGGAGAATAGCCAGTGTCATTCATTGCATTCCAATTGCAACCACCGGTTCAATTTCTCCACTGTTTCCAGTGTTGATAGCTGAAAAAAAGCATGGAGAATATTCATATATACTTTCTCTAGAGAAAGCTTGCCACCTCTGGCCAGAAGAGTAGGACTTTGTAATTCTATGTGAATGAGGATATGGTTTTAAGGTGTTGCCCAAACCCCAGAGAAACAGCTTGTCTACTCTCCTTTACTTGCACATCAGCCATCTTTTTTTTATAACGCCACACTTATTTCAAAAATACAAAAGCACCTTCTTGAATATGTTGTTTCTTCAGCTTCACACGCCTGATACAACCACTGAGATTGCATCCCTTCTTTCTTTGCTTTGCTGGGGAGGTCCTGCAACAGAGTCATGATGTTTATGAGCAAGGAGAAAGAAGGAAAGTGAGAGCAATGGGACACTTGATTCCAGATATTACAAAGTACACTTTGGGCAAACTAACCAATAATGCAAAGTTTTAGAGAGGTGATCTGCAGTTTTGGATAGGCACAGCCTACAGTTAATCCCCTCAGGATCTAAAGATACTCCTCTGTTCTATGTATGCTCAATGTCATTTAACCCATTGAACAGCTGTGGGTACACCATTAAATGATGTATGAATTATACTGAAATTATTATAATGCCTTGATTTTGTACCCCAAAACAAGTCCTTGCTGTGTGTGGTGTTACGCTGGTTTGATCGGATCTGCAGAGTGCTGTGAAGATGAAGACTGCTAAATATAAATACTAATATTACTATCATGTGGAAACCCAAACTGTGTATTTAGCTCGACAGAAGGAGAGAGAGCTCCATGTTTTTATATTTTTAAAAATATATAAGTGCAAGGTTAAGAGCATTGGGGTTAAAAGTAGTCAGAGACAGTGTATATTAAATGGGCATATTTGGCAGAAAGCAGGGAAAGGACCAGGGATCACAAACACAATAAACAGAACCACAAAACTGTCAGCAAAATGTGTTTCTGCAGTCAAACAGAAAAGTGCCAGAAAGCGTGTACAGGGACAGAGGAAATCATTCCAGACACATACATGTGGCATTACAATCTAAAAAGTGGGACACTCATATCCAATTTTACACCCTATATTACAGAGGTAATCACATATTACAAAAAACAGGCACAGAAGCCTAGCAAAAGGAAAAGTCTAGAAGTGCTGAAATAGTGGCTGTACTAGATTTGCAGTCTCTGGAGAGAATGTGAGTAAAAGCAACATAGGATTCAGTCCGTTACCTCCTTTCTGACTTGTGAATTTCAGCACACCAGAGTCATGGTCAGTATTTGTAGATTTTTTTAATATATTGTTATATTTAGGGGACAAATTATGTGGCTTAAGTGTATGGCTGTCTTCTATCATCTATTTTGAAGTATTATTGATTTTAGAATATATTGTGTGGCTGATGTTAATACTTAGAGTACATGTTAACAAAACCAAAAAAAATTTTCAGTGTTTTAAATAAATTGTATTTATTTAAATAACTGAAATGTTGAGAAATGTGGGATTTTCCGCCCTCAAAAACCTTAATGTTTCAGTGTTGAAAGAGAGCAACACCCTATATACACTTAGTTTTTGTGCTCTTTCACACTTATTCTTTTCCATCATGTCTACATTGTCAGAATAATATAATGCTCTGTCACATCTAGAAAATTTAAATATGCTTACGTCTAGTATTGCTTGTAAATACATTCATCCTTTCTTTTTCCCACTAAATAAAGAACAGACTTTGTGCTCTGATAATTTGCTTCAGATATTCTGTGTTCTCTTTGCACCCTCTTATATAAAACATATTCTTTCATTTCCTTGATTTGAGCAATAAAACCATAAAAGATACCAAAAAATAGCTACGAGTCCCTGTATGGAGGGGTCTTGCTTCTCTACAGTCCCTGACACTGTACAGGAGTTGTGCAGAATGATAAACCTGCAAGTGCATCACTGCAGCATTTTCAAAGATACAACTTTATTTACAGCTTTACCAATATGTATCTTTGTTTACCTGTGTTATAGACAGAGTATGTATACTGAAGCTGCAGGACTTGTAGAAGAAATGCCAGTCATCATATTCATTTGGTGTCATCTTTCATGTGGAAAGACTTTTATTGTTCCCTTGTGTCAATGCACCACTTTATGAAGCCATAGATCACTTTCATGGTCCTGAATCATGTTTAGTCATTCCTTACAAATCAAGTTAGCAATAACTATAAAGGCCCATCATTTAGTGTCCATCTCAGTTCACTCATTTCAGACTGCTACTGGCCTCTGAGTTAATTATGGAATGTGTTAGATCTTTATTGCCTAATTTATACTGTAACAGGGAAGGTAAGGCTATGGGGAAATTTGCCTTTTTCCAGCTGAATTTAAAGCCCTAGGGCTACAGCTGAATATGAATTCTGTAAGTATGAACTCCATGTGCGTAGCTCCATCCCCCTGAGATCTCAGGGATTTTTAGTTCTGGACAAACTGCCTGTCCACTAGCCACATAGTCTCAGGATGCTTGTAAAGCCCTTGAGTTTCCTCATCAAACGTCCCTGTGAGATGACCTTGTTCACCCCAGTTCCACGCTGTCATTGTCTGTTCCTCGGCAATATTTCATCCCTTCTCTCACTTCTCGTACTGACCCCATGCCATCATCCCCTGCATAACCTCACCTGTATACTTGTACACCAAAGCCACAGTGGCTATGAAGAGGCTTTTGGCATGACCTTAAGTCTGGCTTTACATAGAGATACATGCTAGATGATATTACACAGCCAATTGCATTCTCTTGTTTACAACACATACAGGTCTGCCTTCACTCCCCTCACACCGCCAAAACACACAGTGCCTGAATCACTGCTTGCAGAGAGCTATTATTAAATTTGTTTTATTTGAAGGGTAGAATTTAATTGCCATAGAATTCAGCTATTATTTATCTGCTAAAATAAAACTCTTAAAAATAAGCTATGCATAAAATTCAAAAGCAATTTATCAGGGAATGTGACAAATGTTGTTCTAGTTTCTTGCTCAATAGAAAAATTTTAAGGCTAAAAATCTGATACTGACTGTGATTTCAGCTATGATTATGTTGGTCAACCAAAGAAAATCCCAAGGTACTTGGTAGGTAGGAAGTCAGAATATGGGACACAGCTTTTCCTCACGTGTAGACTAAGAGCTTTCCTCTTGCTCTAAATTAATTAAAATAAACATCTAATAAGTATTAGTCTGTGAATGCTTCGATTTCAAAATAGGAGCTATTTTAAATAAAATAGAACTGAACTTCAGACACAGCTATTGGGCAGCCAGCTGTCTGCATATGTCAGCATTTGACTTTGCTGACACTGTCCAAATGCTTTTGTATACAAGCTCAGCTTTCTTTAAACACTTTGGTCAGTTTAATCTTGGCTGAAAACACAAGCACCAGGTCTATGATGACTGTTTGAGTTGGCTGCAGGGAAGAAGTCATTTTCTGGCTAGGTAGCATTGACAGGAGGAAGATTACACTCCATGTGTGAGTGTGCTCACTGTGTATTTTAGGCATGATCATTTAAAAAACATCATGCCTAAGTAATGATTGCTAGTTAAGAATGTCCTGGCCATTTCCAAAGGGAAATGTGGATTTTGGAAGATGATCTTATTTTGATTCCATGGATTTTGAATATGTCTCCTGACAGAAAAGAGGGAGCTCCTTGCTGAAGCTTGGAAAAGGGTGAAATGAAACATCCAGGACTGGACTATCGTAATTTTTTTCTGCATTTTTGATGGATAAACTGATATTTCATATATTCTGGCCATGGAAAAAGACCAGAAACAACCTGTAGAGGCACAGGCAGAAGCTCCTGCTGCTCCTATGATTCTGTTATTGTCAGCAGCAAATCAAAAGTCCAGTAAGCAAACAAAGCATCAACAGTACATATAATAAGTATTCCTCGTATGTAATTAATTCTCCTGGGAAAAAAGAACCTATTTCAAAACAAGCTGAAAATGGAGATTGATACAGGTTGAAAAAAAAAAGCTTTGTTACAATCTTTGTTTACTGTTAAAAGACTTAAAACTAATATTATTATTACTACTCATAAACACAAATGTTGAGACAAGCTCTTAAGCTCAGCCTTTGGGTCATGCACAGCCCAAAGCACATGCATAGCACATCTATAGTATTTTATAGTATAAAATTTGATGTATTTAACTACCTATGTCCAAGTTTTCTGTCTGCATTCTGTTGTGACATTTTCTCATATCAACAAATCGCCAGGAGCAATATTGGTAGATGAGTTTACAAATGAATGCAGTAGATTGATATAGTTGATTGTTTTGTCTCAGTTCTGGACATTATTGTACCAATTTATTCTTCAATAAGGAGAACTTACAGTTAATACCAGGATTTTATAGAATTTCTTCCAAGCTAATTCAGTACTTTTCTCATGCTGGATTGAACTTTGTAAAGGCTATTGATCTTGAATGATTTTTTTCTCTTCTAGATTCTCTTTACAGTGTTTTCATTTTCCAGCACTAGTAGATGTTTTTTCATAGTTGTCAAGGGACCTTACCACATCTTTTACAAAGAGGTCACAAATTGGATTTCTTCCCTATTAAAAATCAGTAGAAAGCAAGTCTAAGTTTTGGACTAAAGGAGAGGAAAACAAAGAAATATTAAAAAAACTCCAACAAAACAAAAATAAAAGAACAAAAACCAGAAACAAACAAAACCTCTGACTCCTGATTTATTGTGTTTTTGCTATTACGAGCAATTCATTTGGAATCATCCAACTCAGCTGATGACAAACTTCTATTCAGCCTTTTCTACTCCACCAAGATATCTGTATATGTAACAGGTATTAATCCATGAGTGATGTATCACCTAAAAGAAAGCCAAGTTAGAACACTTGTTCAGTGGAATGACTCTACTCTCAGTTAAAAATAGTGGAGTGTAGAAGTCAAGAAATCATTGCTATAAGTTCAGATGTGCACACCATCTAATGTTGCTATAAAAAAGCTAGCAGTTCTGTAACTTTCTCATTTTGCTTTCAGAACTGTGTGGAAAAGAAATATTGTTTGTATGACTTTTTCAGAAATATGAAGTAGATTTTTTTCCCTTAAGGGAGAGAAATGATGGGGGGTTGAGGAGGAAGAAGAGAGAGAAATAGGACACCTGTCCTCCCACTCTTCTTATTTCTCTTATTTCTCTTCTTCTCAGAAAAAAAATAAATCAGTCTTCTCTTTCCTACTAATACAGTCCAAACCAGTTACCTAGATGTCAGTAACTTGAAGAAATATAAAATAAGACAAAAAAATATACCTAAATTATGAAGTCTCAGAAGAGCATGAACAGAAGTGATAAATAATGTTTAAAAGCACTGGAATATTACTGATAAGTCATGGTTCAGTATTTCATGTTATCACTAAGACTTTATTGGAGATATGCTTTCTTTATACCTATTTCAACAGTTGCATAGTTATTTGACTGTCTGAGTAATATTTAAGTTTCCCTTTTCACCTTCCTGAGATCAAGTATGTATTTACATAATTCTGAAATATGTAAAGAACAGATTTATTTTGTACACAGTACTGTAGATTCTTTATCCAAAGAACCTCAAAGCTTTCATTAAAACAGCATACAGCTCAGCATTAGGTTTGAACACACTGTACTAAAACAGCATGTACCAAACACGGCAGTCAATCTAAGGTAATGGATTAAGTCTTTTTTCTGAAAGACATCACTGAGCAAAAGTTAAGCCATAAGAAGTGTATTTAAGTCATGTAAAAAAATGCTTCTAAATGGGTCAAAACCTAATCTGGCATAACCAAAAAATCCCAGTTGTAAAGGATACAAGCTCACATATTGGGGTGACACAAAAAGAAGCTTTAGAAGGTCACAGCAAGTGACCACAATTCCAAAAAGAACAAAGATGTCACAGATAATATTCACTGTCTGAAGCCCTCTATATACTATAATAACACTCAAATTATTCAGTAGGTTGTAGACCTTTTAAACTTGCATCAGATCTCAGAGACAAGATTGGCCTAATATTCATGAGTTTTTAATCCTGTGTGGAGCAAAGCTAATCTGCCTAAATCTCAAGACTGGTCTACTGGCATATTCAGCCAACACATAGTCGAAACCTGAGGTAGCCTGGAATATGGTAGAGAGGACATGGAAATGACTCCTTACCCCTCTGAACCTCACGTGTCCCATGAAATTTCTATAGTAGTTCTGGTATTGCTTGTAGATGGTAAATTGCCTGGATTATTGGGGGGAAAAGTTTGTTGCAAGTGCAAGATGAAAGAACTGTATTTCAGTCTCTCATTAAGGCTTTTATAAGATAATAGGTTCCCAACTTTTATACTACTGCTAATATTTCTCTAGTATGAGTCATTTCTAGAAATTATTTTCCATGTAGCTAATCATACTTGAAACTGGTGAAGCCATGTCTAAAATACTGTACCCAGCTTTGGATCTCCATGTCCAAAGTGTATATGAGAGGTTGAGGAAGCTGGGACTTCACCTAGCAAAGGAAAACTAAAGGGCAATATTTGTTTTTTACAAATTCTTTCCTTTTATTTTTAGATAATAGCATCCTTCACTACTTAGTCATATTATTTGGACAAATATATATGTATTATATATATGTTTTCAATTTTATTTACAGTTATTTGTTAGCAAATAGTTTGAGGACGCGGTTGTCTCCTTTCCTTATTAAAGTTTGAACACCATTTATCAGCTTGATTTTAGTTAAAGTTTTTCAATCACTAAGTCTCAATAGCAATAAAATACAAAATTGCAGTGATATTAATGCTGATGTAATTTATATATGGAAGAAATAATCTATAATTACAAGCATATCATCTTAGCAGTGTATGGTATGAAAACAATTTCAATCTACTTCTCAGGCAAATGTGCACAAGAAAGTAGTCTATGGATACAGAAGAGATGGCTAAAGTCTGAGAAACATAATGAGAAACTTTGCTGTATTTGCCATTCTGTCAGACATTGCAGAACTATTGCCTATTTCAACATTTTTTGGTTTCCCGATTAAGTTATGGCTCCCTGTAGAGATGAAGTGTATTGGTAATAAACCTGTTTTCTTTAGCAGCATTTCACAGACCCCTGAGAAGTAATCCAGCAACCCAGGGAGCTGCCTAACGCAGTGTTGGAATAGGTTGATGTGCTTGGAGACCTGTATGAAAAATTTAGTCTGTAAATCCAAAAAGGTATCCTGACTTCACATGACATCGGAAAAATTAGCCAATTGATCCACGATTATTTTCAAATGCCACTGCAATGAAAGTTAAGAAATTTTAATTATATGTAAAGAATACATATGTTCATGATATAACTATATTTATAAAGACAGTGGTGAGAAAATTAAATTGGCACATTCTATTTCTTGTCTATGAAATCTCAGGCCAAAGTATATGTAGGTCTCAAAATGCAAGCATAAGACATTCTGTAATTGAGAGGTTTTAAGTTTGCAGATATTATTTTTATTTATATCATTATTATTATTATTAAGATTTAGAACTTTAATATACTAAATCATTCTGAACTTTCTGCTTATTTTGATGCCTGTAGTGCAACACATATGGATGATAGCTAGGGAAAATCTTTTATTAGGTTTGTAAGTATATATTGATATCATCTAATAGAAAATTCCTGCAAAGACGGAGAGCAAAATATCGTTTTATCTCAAATCATTTATTGAAAAATAACGAAAGGTACAAGAAGAGCAGATAATAGCAAAGAACTTGCCAAAATTTTGTGAGAAATATGACAGATGAACATACTGAATTGCTTTAGCCAGACACAGATAGAAACTTGAGTGTCTTTCTGTCTATGAGAAACAGATTCAAGACTAGCACAAATGGGTTTCTTGAGTCAGAATGTTTGAGCCAACTCAGCTATATAATGTGAAAGCAATTCATTTATACAGTAATCTTTGGAATAAAGGCAAATGGAAAGGAACTGTTAATTCTTGTCAGTATCAATTATGTTGAAAATACCACCATTTTCTCTTTTTAACTATGAGAACATAATCCATACTAAAGTACATGTTAGCTTAAGCTGAATGGGGAATTATTAGGCTTCATGTAAGTAGTCTATAAAATCAGCATTACTTTGTTACTGGAAGATTATGCAGTCTGATTAATGGAAATGGCCCAACTTGACTAAGCACTGCATTTTATTGGCTCTTTAGTTAACAGTCTGCAGTGGACAGTCATATGGACCACATTTGAAATACAGCTGAATGGAACACCAGCTAAATGAAAACCCATGGGCTAAAAAGTAAACGTTGCAAAGCAAGGCACAGAGCAGTTAGTGCACTCAGCACCCACTGACTGTTTTATAAATTAGTTAAATAATGTCTGAAAATCAAAACAAACGACAAATGTGTTTCCTGTTTCTCAAACATGGAAATATTTGCTCCAACCCTCTGTGCTCCAACATTTCTTTTCTGTGATGGGTGCATCTGACATGTTCATCTGTGGGCACCTATATGTTCTACTGCAATTCTACTCCCTCTAACAGAGGAAAATCTCTCATATGTTTTTCTAGAGGACCAAAAAGTCCCTGAAAAGCTACTTAGCCTGAACCTCCATTGGACAAAGAGATAGGATGAGAATATCATATGGAGCATAGAAGAAGACTGGGACTCAGGCAGAAGGTAATAAATCTGTAGTACATTTCATGTACCTACATGTTGTAGTACAGCATGAACAAGACTTTTTTTTTTTGGTCAGCAGGTGTGTTAGATCTGCATTGCAACTTGCAAACATGGGAGGTGTTTTGATCTTTTTTTTTTATCTTATTGTCACTCCTTCTGAGCAGGGGCATCCCTAGCCTGGCTCATTTCACCTGCAGCTCTCCACACGGCTCAACACCATTCTAGCTCTCTGACTCACAGTTTAGACATGAATGAGCTGAGATCCAGCCCAAGAACATCCATGTTGGTTAGACCAGAGAACTTGCTGGGCATCTGTGTAATACTCCTAACTGTATACATCTGACCCGTCTTGTGCAGTTACATATGGAGTGTGAAATGGGCAGAACACAAGGCCAAAGAGCTCAACCAGCTGCGGACCCTGTGGTCAAGAAAGAGCATCCCTCACAACAGATCCTCTGTGGTTTTGAATTGTTCAGAGTCTTTCAAAAAGCAGAATGCTGTGTAGCTGGGCTCCTCCTCACACTGCCTGAAACCTTTCATGCTTTGGCAGCCTGTGCACCAATAGCATTGTGAGTACACAGGAAGTTGTACTGCATCTTCAAACATGCAAGATTGTCCTGAATGTTTTAGCAACCACACTTTCCTCCCTCTTAGCAATAAAGATGTAAAAGTTTAACTTCAAAATTACCAGCTCTGGATAATAACAGGGGGGTTTTCTTAAGGTCTGCTGGTTGCTTTTTTCCTTCCAAAAGTTTGTGCACATCCTTTGGCAGTTTAGGCTTTGCACAACCTTGACAAATGTTCATCTGTAGCAAACAGCCTCTTAACATGACAGTAATGTTGACCTTGAACTAATTCCTCTCCAAGAATGCACATTGCAGAAGTTCTCATGGAAGTGAAAGAAACAATTCAGTTTTACATTGTTTTCCATTGCCTCACACCTGCTGCTGGGTCTAGTAAAACAGATGAAAAACGCTGTAAGATACAGCAGGAGAGACCTCAGGTCAGAGCTGTGAAAACAACTGATATTTGCTTGTTTTGCATAAAAAGAAATTATCATTTCCTCTACTGACAACTGTTGATAAGCACCCCAGGGGCTTTTGGTTGTAGTCCAGGTAAAATTAATCTGTCTGCATGATGTCATATAAAAAAATTAGTGTCCATCCTTGTTGATTTGCATATAAAGGCTTATTGAATGTGGGTTGAGTCTTTTCCCAACTTTTTTTTATCAAGAGAATTTATTAGATGAATATGGTAGAGTTTCCTTACATTTGTGTGTACTCTTTCTAAAAATAACAGAATGGCTAATAAAAGTATTTAAGAAAAAAGCAATGCAGACTTTCATCATATTAGAAGTAAACAGAGGCAAGAAATAATCATTATATTTCTTTTCAAATCTATCATAATCAAATATGAATACAAATGAAGCGACAGGTATCTTGTCAAGAATTCTGTATCTGTTGTCTTCATAAGAATTACTCTCCGTACCTCAGAGTATATGTGTAGAAGCCAGCAAAGTCACTTTAGGCCAGTAACGGAGAAATAGAAACATTCTAGGATATTTCTTTACTTTTTCTGTAAATATTAATTCACATTCTTAGTGATCATGCTCGTGGATTCTGGCTCCAGTTATCTTCTTTTGAGAAGGACATAAAACATGAAAAACATAAAACAAGGATTGTTTTAAGAAATATTCTCACAACACAAATCTCAAATATAGGAAACATGTTAGAGAAAATACTTCGTGGCATGTGACACTTCTTCAAAGTCTCTCACAGAATGTGTTTGGCGTATGTTGATGGGATTAATTGTTAGAGTTTAAGAAAGTTAAAACAACTCTCTTTTAATGGGGCTCTAATGTTATTTTACAAATTTGTTTACAAAGGCAGTTACATTATCAGACAGTCATATATCTCTTCTTTTGACTCTTCCTTTAAGTCTCATGTAAGTTTCCATCCATTCTGATATCACAGCCTGCTGTGTACAAGTGCTCATACAAGCAAGAATAAAATACAGGAAGCGTGATGACAGTACATTCAAGGAAAAATCTCTACATCTCCTTGAAAGCAGACACTTTGATCAAAGTCACCTAAGGGTCATTTGTGTTTTTAAAGGTAATAATACACATATTTAATTTTAGACATTTTAATATGAAGCTCTAAGTGAAAAAAACAGAAGTCCAAATAACTTACTTGCCTCTTTGAAGGTCGTGTGTAAAGGATAAGATACCACCACGGTTTCATATCACTAGCTGGATTTAATCCATGTCATGTCACAGTTCAAGGGTCTCGGCCAGAGTCATTCAACTATTTTAGGAAACTTTGGGATGGTCATTCATAGGAAATTGTAAACTGAAAAAATGCTGCGGAGGTACCAGAAAATGATTTGTTTAAAGTTTAAAAGTGGTATATATGAAGGTGATTCATTTGGTCTGCTCACATCATTTAATGCAACCGACCTCCAGTTTTTGCAGGAGATAGAGGGGTTGGGATTTTTTTTCAGAAGTTCCTGACTTGGATAAGGTTATAATGTATAATTCTAGTGGCCCGTAGTTAAGCACGTATTTTATTATTCTCCAGTGATTTGTTGCTTTCATTCTTTCATTCTTTCATCCAGTTTTTAATCTCAGGAAAGACAATACTAATAACTTCTGACTCAGTTTCTTATTAACATAATGTCTGTGCATCTTGTTTAAGCATGAATGAGGTGGCATTTTTCTCGCCCTTCTAAAATTATTTAATCATGAAAATAAATTATTTATTTAATATATGGGACAATATCATGACATAATTAAAGGGTATTAAAAAACCAAAAACCACAAGAATGTAACAAGTGAGGATGTGTTTTAATCAGTAAGTAATGCTGTCTTTCACTTCAACAGTCAAAAAGCTTTTAATTCATAAGCACTTTTGCAGCTGTATATACTGATAGACATTAAAACTATCATCACATCTACCAATCTCTTAACTGCAAATTCAAAGGATCTCAACTGGTAGCAACTAGTATGACTTTAATGTCTACTCATGTTGGTTATAATTGCTACTGTGTCAAAAAATAAATATGATGGTTTTTTTCTTCAACAGTTTTAAAGTTATATACAAATCAAACTTTCCTCTGCTCTTTCCCCTTAAATAGTAAGGCTTCCAGGTCAATGGACCATTTCTCCTTTACGTGTTGTACAGCATTTTCAATCTTACAGTCAATCTCTGGGCTGATATCCAGAATTTGGTCTCTGGCCTCCTGCATAAAGCCTTGGGTTTGGGTTTTTTTTGCTTTCTAAATTAGCACTGAATAGCACTGGTGACCAACTGCAAAGACAGATATGTTCCAACATACAGCAACTTCACTGGCAAATCCTTGAAGCACATCAGAACAAACACTGTATTTTCATTGTTACCAGCATCCACCTACTTTTGCAATGATTACCTATGTCTTACATCTCAGTGTTTGGAAATCTGAAGAAACATATGCTGAAGGAAATAAAATTTCTTTGTTTTATTTTTCCCTCTGTGCCCCGTATGGGTATTTGACATTGAATCCAGCTGAGAACTGCATTTCCAGCATAGCATCATTTATATACAGTATGTAAGGAGAATCACTTGCCTCAAGACACCAAGCAAAAGAGGAATGAAAAATGTAAGAGGAACAAGTGTGCAAAAGTACAAAGAAGGAGATTTCCCTTCTCTCACCTCTTCAGAGTGTACCAATTCTGGACACTGTGATGAGCTTTGAGTGTCCAAATCCCCTCTAGGAAAGAGGGAATCTGAGTAGATATTTCCTGCATCCCAGATGCTCCTGTCATGAGGCTATGGGGAAAAGGGGAACCATTACCATTGTGTTAAATATGCCTTAAGTTTGCCAATTGAACGAGTCATGGAAAGCAAATTACACAAGACAACTGTTGATTTCTATCTCTGTAAGTTCACTACAGAGTGAATTAAAGCTGGACACACTGCGAAAAAAAACAAAAGACCCCAATAAACAACCCAGTTTTGAATTAGAAACTGTTAGTTCTTTCAAGACAGAACGGCTGGACCAGATGTTAAAAGTTCACCTAACTTCTGCTATCTCTGGCAGGTTAAGGAGCAAAACCTTCTGATCTCCAGGCAGGTTGGGCTCTGTTCTGGGAACTTTTAAAGCTTTAGGTCCCCAGCCCTAACACAGCATGGTAAGGAGTGTTTGGGGTATCATTAGCTTCTTATATTAGCAGTGAAGTCTAAGAGTCAGTTCCTCTGAGCAGCTATTCAGGGGAGGTTAATGTTCGAAAACATAAAAAAAAAAAGTACTATGAGGAGAGGNAGAAAAGAAAAGAAAAGAAAAGAAAAGAAAAGAAAAGAAAAGAAAAGAAAAGAAAAGAAAAGAAAAGAAAAGAAAAGAAAAGAAAAGAAAAGAAAAGAAAAGAAAAGAAAAGAAAAGAAAAGAAAAGAAAAGAAAAGAAAAGAAAAGAAAAGAAAAGAAAAGAAAAGAAAAGAAAAGAAAAGAAAAGAAAAGAAAAGAAAAGAAAAGAAAAGAAAAGAAAAGAAAAGAAAAGAAAAGAAAAGAAAAGAAAAGAAAAGAAAAGAAAAGAAAAGAAAAGAAAAGAAAAGAAAAGAAAAGAAAAGAAAAGAAAAGAAAAGAAAAGAAAAGAAAAGAAAAGAAAAGAAAAGAAAAGAAAAGAAAAGAAAATTAACTTTTTTGGTTACCACCAGAAATTTCTGTATAAGTGGAGTGACTTACTGACCCAATAGATATTTAATGTAGACGCAGCTTGCATTATATTCTCTGACAGTGCAATGACTAAATGCCCATCAATCAGCCAACCGACTGGTACAGCTCTGAACTTCCTTCCTGCTGATGTGCCAACATCAGTCATTCAACCTGGGCAGCTCCCTGGGCACAACTGACAGCATCTCTCAACAGGAAATCAAGCCTGGAGCTTGGGCCTCTGTCCTTGCTTTGCAGTTAATTCTTTTTTTTTCCACTGTGGAAATGGCTTGCATTCTGCTGTTAAGTCTGGTTTACTGCCATCCTAGGAGGATGTATAGAAAATTCCTATGTATCCCCTATGGAAATATATTACCAGTTTATTACAGCATTTCCTCACACACATTTTATTTTCTTAGACCCTCTGGGGGAGAATTGCCTTACACTGTTCTCAGGAATTTAAAAACTCAATTGGATCTGGTCGTATTGTGTTCCAGTGCTAAGCTGATCCTTCATTTGATTGTCATTTAGTTGCTGGAAGTGATACATGGTATCTGTTTCTCTGCTAAAATTTGGTGAATAAAACTAATAAAAAGTAACATAATGATACTGACTGCAGATTTTTGCAGCCCTTGATGAGAAATGTCAGACAATCCGGAAAGTTAAGAATAGTTAAGTATGTACTGAAAGAACCAAATCTGGACACTTTCCAAGATAATGTGCTTAGGGCAAAGGAATGCACAAAAATCAAAATGATTGAAAACTCTTAAGGTAAATTATAATATCCCACTTTCCATCATAGAAAAGTTATATCCATCTTACATTTCAAAGACTACTGAGCAATGCAAGGTCACTGTAAAAGACTATTCAGAAGTGTGGACACAAAAAATTTTGGAGAAACTCTATTTCTGCAAGGCATATTTCACCACACGTTGCTTTTCATGACAGTTTCTACATTGAGAGAAAATAAATCATAGAGTCCATGGGCAAGTAGTACCCGGCAACATCACAGGCCATTGTCTAGTCTATGCAGACTACCAGTTTAAGTAGGCTTTTTAGCCAGACATTTCTAAATACATACAAAATGCACCATGTCACTCAGGGTAGGATTTAATCCTAACAGTAAAGCCAGCTGGCAAAACTCAACTCCCACTGGTCCAGAACACGTTACCAGGGATAATCTTGTAATTCTGATTCAGTTAAGTGCAATGTGTCCAGATTTATAAGGCTTAAATTTGGAGTGTCAAGGAAAAAAAAAAAGTAATTCAAATGTTTGATTAATTTATGTGTATTTTGAGGCTCATCAAAAATGATAAATCTTGAAGTTTTCACATCTTTGGTGGGCATCAATAGCGTGGTTTTTAGTAGCTTGTATCAGTATCACTTTCCATGGTTTATAGGCATGGGGGTCGACTGACAATATTCAGTCTATCAGTCTATATGTTGAACTGCATAACTTGTATGTAGACAAGAAAACGTCTTCAGACAGATTTCTATATTTTTTTTTTATTTTCTGAAATGAAACAAAGGGCTTTATAAGGCAAATTGTCCAGCAACCTTAGGATTAGGCAGTGCTGATAGGCTGCCAACTATAATATTTTCAGACTAGCAGGCTTTGTTAATTCCCAGTAGACTTACTGAGAAGATGATTTCAGGGAGCCATTATATTCTACTATCTTTCCAAAATGACACTGAAGGTTAATTAGATTTGCAAAAGAGGTTCACGGTTGTGTTTCAGAGAATATGAATAATTACGATACTAGTTTGTTTTTCTTGATTTGCACCAAGTGAATAAAATGATCTTTTGCAAAAAAATTATAAGGAAAATTATTTTTCTGGTGATATAATAGAATCATTTAACAGTATTTATGGAGAGGATTAATTTGGCTTATAAAATTTGGGAAGTTCTGAGGTGCTAGACTTAAAATGTTTCATCGTGTGTTTGTTCATCCCCCACCTTAGTATAAAATATATTGGGTATCTGAGAAACCTATTTCTCTAGATAATTTATGTGATGACTAATAGTCACAGAATGGTGAACTAGGTTGCATATGTCTGCATTTATCATGCTCTAGTGTGCTTGGTGCACCTTGACTAAACTAATGACCATTACCAATTTTTCACGAAAAAGAAAACATCCTAACCGTTCTTTTTTGTTATTTTCCTTATTGAGCAAGAATTATCTGTTCTCTTAATACAATACTACCAGTTTCTAGAAGAAAAAAAAAAGGTAAAAGAGAAAGGTATAATAATAACACTGTGAAATTGATGTATTCTTTTTCCAATATAAAAATATAATTCAATGTCTACTGAAGACTGAATTTAAACATAGCTAAACTGTTTTTAAAATCTGTCCTTGATCATAATGAAACAACAATGAGGACAAAACTGGCTTTGCCAGACACTCAGGTGTTTTCTGGTTGTTCATTGTCATTTTACATCACTAAGGAAACAGCAAGGTTACAAATCCGAAAAACAGATGGGTACTGTGGACCCACCAATTTCAACAACTTCATAGTTAAGTCAAAGTGGATAATAAATGTCTAACCTGATAATTGTGGTTCATCTCAGAGGAAGCTTTTCTACCTCTGAAGAGTGCTTTAAACCCAATGTGATACCATCTGATGTCAGTGGAATTGAAGCACATGCTTTAGTGCTAGGCTGAACTGAGACTAGTTCAGTGAATAGCCTCAGACCTGTCCTCAGCCTGAGTCTTTCCGGGCAGACTGTCTCACAAGTTCAACACTAATTTGCAGAACTGAGTTTCATTTTATTTTGAAGTTTGCATAGATTTCCAGTGTTTAAAAAAGTCAGCTAGAACCCAACTACTTTAAAGACGTGAAATTTCGTAGTACTACCCTGTTTTCCTCATCTACTCGTCTGACATCTAAGATGTGACAATGAGAAAAGGAACAGATAACTCTCAGACTTGCAGTGCTAATTTGTATATGCCAAGATAAAACTAGCTGGAAGGTACTTAGTAGCTATCAAGTCAAAGGGAAAGTCAGTAACTTTGCTTTATTTCGCAGAGAAAGTGGGAGACTATTTCAAAGGAGTTTCAAGTTAATAATCATCATTTGGGAACATTGTTCTCCAAAACTGCAGTAGAGAGAGCACTGAAGAATATAGTAATTGTTCCTATTCATTGTATAAATGGACACTTTTACCTTATGCTGGACTTCTAAGGTTTAGATCTTTCTCTCAGGTACATTAATATCAATTGACAAGTAATTCCTCTGCTATCAATGGTGTTTACACACTAAATTGCATAGCGTAATTCATCTTACACTTGGGTTCTTGGCATCCACCTTTAAAAAATACCATTTTCAGAGAACGAAGTAAAAATATTTGACAATTTATTTATTTAAATCAGTTTTTTTAACAGGCAGTTTTCCAGTATAGTAAGGTAAAACCATCCAGGTTTGTGTCATTTTCAGTTCCTTGAGTGTTTTAGGAATCTGCCCTCACCAGGAGGCGTATTTTGAATTTTCCAATGATGAATGTGATAAATGCTGAGAAGGGAACCCTTTAATCATGAAAGAAATTGATTTTGCTCAGTAAGTCCATTAAGATATTTTTCGTGTTCCCAGATGGTCTCTTGGAATAACTGGTCTTAATTACAGCCTTTTTAGAAATAATGACTGTGTGTCACTTTTCCAAGTACCCTGGCAGATTAATATGAGCTATTCTGGGGTATAGATAATTCACCTTTTGGATCTCGGAGAACAAAAATTTTTGCAGTATAGGTTTAAGAGTCCCAGATCTGCAGCCTAAAAATTGAAGTTTAGTCTGAAACAGAGTAAGCACTTATTAGCACAGGAGACTACAGGACCTCTTAGGAATAAGAGTACATGCCTTCAGCATCACATGAGCTCGTAGGATGAGAGCTAGGAAATCTCCTGACATCAGTCAAAATTTTTTCTGATCTCACTGGCCTTTCAGACTGGCATCAATGTCCCAATTCTGAAGAAATTTGCAATTGATCTTCATTTTAGATGGATGATCCCCACATTCACTGAAAATGTTCAACTTCTTGTCTGCTGTTTAACCGTCTGTTCTTCAGTCTCAATAAAAGTTTAACCTTACAAACAGTATTCAGAAAACTGCCCTTTCTTACACAATCTCAGCACAAGAGCTTCTTGGGAAGAAGCTCAGGTTTCCTCAGAACACAGTGAACTTATGCATGTTTTCTGTTAATGCTGCTGTGAACTAACACCCTCTTCCTTTTTCATTGCCTTTACCTAACCAGGATTTTTGTGTGCAAGATTTGAAGTGTTAGCTTGTAAAATTCACAGACAGAAGTCATCTGCCTCCTTCCATTTTTACAGTAAAAATCCACAATTCATTGGAAGTAATTTTGCTCTTTTAAGTGTTTTTATGGCTGACTGTGGGACGAAAGAGGAAACATGTGAATTGCCTGCTTGCAGTATCTCCAGAGGAAGGTAGTTTCTCCTTTTGTCGTCCCAATTTTGTACATCACTGACTGCTCCAAAGTGAGTTATAAAATGATGATACAATTATGCACAGCAGTAATGGAATCAAGATGAAATGTTTCTCAAGGGCCTCTCTGTGTTAAAGGTAGGGCTCCCCACTGTTTGAAGCCCTGTGAATGCTCCACGTAGGGCAGTTATTGTTAGCAAAGTTAGCTGAGATTCTGCTCTGGCTGAAAAGTGCTGCGTAGGCACATCCACTGTAGGAGTGTGAGGCTGGGCCTTCCTTTATAGTTGAAAACAGATTGGAAGAGGAAAGGAACATTTCTTCCTGTGGACCCGCTCTGCCCTCCTGGCAGGAAGCTCTTTGCAGCTGCACTGCTGGCCACCTGTGACAGCAGCACTCAATAGCTGGATATCCTGTTGTATGGCTCGGCTGCTCAGACATCCAGGACTCCTATGTGGAATGTAAATTGTGACTTTCCAGGGTTTTAAGCATGCCAGGATCAGGTATGAATAAAAGGATGCTGGAACTCGCCAAACACTGATTCTATTTGGCACACTGCAAATAATGCTTTTGGCTTTCAAGACATGCTCACATGTGTGGGTAAGAGCATGTGTGTAGCAGCAAGAGAAAAAGATATTTAATCTCATCTGTGGCTCCAGATCCTCAGCAAGCTATTGAGCAGCTAACATTTAGGGCAGAGCAACTGAAATGAGCAAACATCAAAACTAGCCACAAAATTCCAACCTTCAGATGTAAAATCCAATTTGGTTCAAACAAGAATGTTTATGAAAGAATCTCAGTTTTGACCCTTCTTCACTCCTTTGTGCAATAAAAGTAAAATTGGAGTATGTGATTTCCTCTCCCAGAAACATAGGACAGAGGGAGAAGTGGATATTAGAGTCTGGAAAATCCAAGTATGAATCACAGCTTTAGATCATGTTAGATTTTTCTTTAGGGACTTTACACAGGTGAAGGCATGCTGTGTATCCCACGGTCTAAACAATTTGCCTTGAAAGGAAGATAAGGGAACAGATTTACTTAATGATGTTACACATTTGGGTAAATGTTTTACATTCATTCTCTTTGTAGCACCGACTCTTGCCTTGCAAGAGACAGGCTGTCTGGCTTGTTTCTGTTGCAGTCCTATATTTTTATATAGGTAAGTTAAACAAAACATGGGATTCCTGGGAGTTTAAAAGCTGAATGAATGGACAGACTGTCACTTAGACTTAATTCCATCTGGTAACTAAACCAGCATGGACTAATAAAACACCACAGTACTAGAGATGAATTCACATTTTCTACAGGAGGTTCCTTGGTACTGAATTTTGGTCAATCTTGCTAACTCATTTAGATGTTTCTGAAAGGATAGTGAAATTTGTTTAAATGAACATCAAATCTAAGTTTAAATCTAGGAGGGAAACCTGTTTGTATGATCACCTGCAATGCCTATGTTTTGGGGTGTTTGCTTTCTAACTTTAAACGTACAAACTTAACTTCCTTAAATGCATTTATTGTTGTGCACTGGTGAAACTGCAGCAAACGCACACATACAGTTTTTCCAACTTTCTGCCCATGTGAAACACTAACTATGAGGTTGTCTGGTGTCACTCCAGGCTGTCTTCAAGGACTTAACATAAATTAAGAAAAGAATTACACCGTTTTTCCAGAATAGCTCCAATAGCAGGGGCCACAACTCATAGTACAGTAACATATGAGATATACCATTGTACCAGAGGTTTCCTTCAAGGCTGATTTAGCAGGTATAGGTGCTCAATTACAGATTAGTGTGTTTGAGTGTAAGAGACAAGGGACCTACTTATTCAAGCAGAATGAAACAACACTCATATGTAATAAACGCATTTAGAGATAAAGGGACCCAGTAAAACTGCTGGCTCAGTGTCCTCTGATAAGAGATTCAGAGGAGTGAGCACAGAAATTAACTCTTGTTGGAGCCCCCCTTTGTCAATATCTTAAGACTAGGTACGGCCTTTCTAAATAATGAAAGGGCATTGAAGAAACTATACTCACTCTTCCTGAAACAAAAAACCTCTAAGATTCACTAAAGCAGACAAGTAGTTGAATCTGAAAGAAGAAGGAATAGTGTATCTGAAAAATTTGTGATCAAAACAAATCTGGAACCTAACTAATTTAGGAAATTTAACACTGAGTGGTCAGTCCTTTTTCTTGTCCCTCTTTTGTAAACCCCAAATTAACTAAAAGCAAACCAGTCCATCATAATGGAACACCTTTAAATTAACTGGACTTATGCCAGGGTTTTATTTGACCACACAAGTGACAGAACAAACAAAAGGGCTAAGAGATATCTGTAACATGATTTTATTAAAAAAATTCAATGAAATTTCATAGAAAATGTTGTGTGGTGGTCACAGAGTCCCACTTGGCCTGCTTCACTTTCTGAAGTAAAGTAGAACTAAGTCCTTTTTTAAGTAACAACTTTCTTCTCCTATAATATGAAAAATATTAATTTGTCTAATATATATTAAAAAAATACTATTAATCAAAAAATTTGATGTCTAGATTTTTTCCAGATGAGCAAACACTGGGCTGGGATTTCTCAGAATTGATGGTCTCCCCTTTTAATTTCATTGAGAATGCCTTTGTTTTGTTTGCAGGAACTCATCTTTCTCCATATGAGTATGTAAAAGGTCATGTTTCCACAGCATTTCTGCCAAACAGAGTAAAAAGAAAGGGTCTTTTGAATTATGACATGCTCACGTACACAAGCTCCGGTGGTTCAGAAGAATGCTTATTTTGTTCCTCCTTTTCTCTTTTCTTATTCGTTATTAAAGTAAAAATTATAATCTTAATCCTGTTGATTCACTTGTCTTTTATTGAAAAACTGATTTTTTCCTTTGAAGACCCCGAAGTGCTAAGTCTACCCTGAAATTATATGTGCAAGCCCAGCTTTGCTGTGAACTGTACCTAGGTGCTAGTACTGTTTCTTTCACAAGTCTTACAGCTGATAAGAATAATTGCTACCCTCATGTCTGATAATAGCACATACAACAAAACAGGACACCAGTCCATGATGGTGGCAAAGTACTCAGAGACAACCACAGATTAGAGATATCATTATTGTACATACACTGGTAAGTAGGAGCTACAGTGCAACCCCTGGAGAATATGATGGCATTTTACTGTTTATTAATGTATTTGCTACTATAATTATTTTGTATTACTTAGCTAATTATATGTCAAAACATCTCAGAAGTGTCCTCTTGGCTGGATTGAAGTCTTGTCCTTCATAGATAGGTAAACCAATGCTCCAGATTTTCTTTCAGTGCCACAGTAGCTCTCATTATCCCTTTTTCCCCCCAAATCTGTCAGACAGCTGGAACACTTTTTTTCCCCATACATATTAGATTTGATGAAGTCCAGGCATAAGGCTGTTTCAGCTTTGAAGAAACTTGGTTCTTAATTACCATAAAGGTTTTATTCCAAGCCAAATCTTCTGCAGAAAATTTCACAGGTTGAGAAAAAAATAGGTCAGATTTATTTCTTCGAGTCTGAATAAAATGCTGCAGTTGTAGTAGACACACACACAAAGATCAAATACATCTCATAAAGATCATGTTTTTTCAAAATCACTGCTCATGTATAACAGCAGATTTCCCTTCTCAATAGTGACAGGTTCCAGCTATAAAAAGCTCCTGCTAAGAAAAAGACCAGAGCATTACTGCACAGTCTATTGTGGCTCCCACAATTCCACTCCATGAATTTCAGTTCGGAAAAAAATTGGAGATCTATAGTATTACTGGATAGGCAGCCTGAGATTAGGCTATATGAAAGGAACACTGACCGCATGGCTCTTGGAGCGCAGCATATGTTAGCTTAAAATATTAATGCAAGACAAAACATGTTCATTGCCTGAGCATGTGAGCAAAACCTGGCAACAGCAGATCCCATGAAGTGATTCAGTACACAGTACAGAGCAGGTCAGAAGAAGTTATCCCTTTGTGGTGAAAGTGTGGTGAAAGTTCGTTTTATTTTCATGAAGTCTTCTCACCTAGTTCAAGTGTGCATCCTGAAAAAACATTTTTTAAGGAGGCCCTTGGAATCCAAGTAGTCACTTTTTTCCTCGCAGTCTGGCATGAAAGTTCAAAGTAACCATAATAATACCAAATAGGATTGAAACTTGGCTATCCTGAAATGAACATTATTTAAGAGAATATACTTTAGAGCAGTATTAGCCTTTTTTTAATCTATATTGGAACTGGAGTTTGTATAAATCCCCCTAGCATCATGAAATTCCTCCTTTCTGTAATGTGTAGTTGTATCAACGTCCAGAAAAACATTTTAAACATACATGTTTCTTCTGTCTCCTGACATCACTATTCAAGGACTGTTCACTCTGTCTATAAGATTTTCCTTGCCTTTTCTCTAGAACCAATCTTGGTACCCTATGACTTGGAAGAGGCAGAAAATATATGCAGAAGAGAAAAATATATATGAAAAAATATCAGCTTGAATTAGAATGCAGTTTTCTAGACTTTTTGTGGTATTGATGAGATTATTAATAGGAAAAGATAGGTATAGCTTTCCCACAGACACTGGAAGAAAAGTGGAGGACAAAACCAAGACATTCATTTCCTGAAAATTTTAAAGGTTTCAAAATTCATTTTCATTACTGAATGAAATGACAAGGAGCCGTGTCCATATTTACAAAGAAAAAACAAAAAACCCCACTTGATAGAAGGCAAGAAGTGTCCAAGAATTGTTGGCAAAGACCTACATCTGGTCCTGCTGTGACTGGAGCAATCATCTTAATCATCTGATTGACAGTTATTAATTCCTCAGATGAAACTCTTTCACTTCATGGGAATAGCCTATCATTTGTTTTCATATGGCACAGCACAGGCCTAGTACCTGAACTGTCCCATTCTAAAATACACAAATAAATAAATAAATAAATTACCCAAGTAGAAACCCTCATGAAAACATTTGTATTAATAACATCAAGGGAATGAAACGGTAATACTGGACAGAAATATGTTGAATATTCAGGATGACTGGCCCTTCAAGAGTTAAATTGACTCTACTGATGGTTTAGTCAAGGTAGAGTAGAGAGCATTGAACCCAAGAACTCTAGTCTTCTCCCGCTTCTGCATTTTATGTAATCTCTCCAGTTCAGCACATTTTCCTTTAGTGCATGTCTGCACTGAAGTAGGCATGCCACATCTCACTTAAGGAGCTTTCTGAATTGAGCTCTCTTCCAGAAGACACACAGCCATGTCTGTATGTCTGTATGGAGGTTCAAGCATCCCCACAAGGTCTGTGGCAGTGGGTTTGTTTTGTGCATGGTGCCAATTTCAATTAACCTCTTAGGTGCAAAAACTGTTTTCATCAGCATTTCCACATGGTGCCAGGAAACCACATAATTCTCTTATATCAGCCTTCCTGGTTTCTTGGTTTACAAAGTATTCACCTACCTTTTCCAAGCATGGTCAGGGAGTAAGATACAGAGCATTTTATGTCAGATCAGCCAAAACCAGACTGGAAACTCTCTTTAAGCTCAGAAGCTTATTCAGTACTGCTCTGTAGGTAATGAGGGTTTGGGATAGATGGGAAAA
The DNA here is from genome assembly GCA_013399875.1 of Gymnorhina tibicen. Taxonomy (NCBI): domain Eukaryota; kingdom Metazoa; phylum Chordata; class Aves; order Passeriformes; family Artamidae; genus Gymnorhina; species Gymnorhina tibicen. The sequence continues at coordinate 2,499,556 of VXAZ01000289.1, read as the reverse complement.
ATAGAAAAGCAAGAGTTTTCTTTTCCTGTTCTTCCTTGTATACAGGCTTGATGAAATATCTATTCATTCCAGGCCCAAAAATCTCTCTGATTTTACATTGTATGGCTGTTTAGTTTCAGAGAGAAAGGCCCCCAACTTCAACTCACTATGAGAGCTTTTCACCACCTTACAAACAAAATAATAATTGTTAAACCCCACAAAAGAGCAACAAATTTGGCTGAAGCTGTGTGTCAAAATCTTATGAGATGGCACATCTGCTGAGGAAAGCCAGTAGTGATAGCTCTAGCCTATTTAACATCTCTGACATGTAGTTATGAGACTCACCCAATACAAAATCAATAATTTATACAAGAAATCCTGCATGTGTCTCTCCTAACTACCAAATAATAGATGAAAACTGACAGATAAAAGCTCAACTTCAACAACATCTCAGAGAAGGATACTGTGTACATGCGGGGTGTCAGTTAAATTTGTTCTGAGTATGTACTATGTGATGATGGGAGCTGGAAATAAAGCATAGCTGAGAGAAAAAAAATAAAATCTTTAGCTTTGGGTAGCAATAAATTGGCTTACTTGTACTCCAGATAATGGGCAAGAAAGTCACAGGACATTTAAGAGGTAGCCCTGATTTGCTCTTTCAACTTCATTTAATATCAAACTGGAAACCTACAGGGGATGTTACCAAAAAAAAATGTCTAGACCACTCGGCAGTCAGATATGTAAGATTCATGGGGATACAGAGCAAGCTAGCAGAGTAAGCAGGGGCCTGTTTCTCACTGTCTAATGTAAAAGGCACTCTCCTGGGACTGCGTCCCGGCCCCTGTTCCCATGTATTTTTCATTAAGCAGTCTTTGGATAAAATGCATAAGCACCACCCATTGCAGGGAGGTTGAACTAGATGACTTTTAAAATGTCCTTTCCAACTCCACCAATTCCATGATACTGTGAAATAGATGCTGAAGTATGTAGTCAGAATGTGGGATGAACCTGGAGTACATGCATCTACCAGGCTCCCAAACCAACCTGTACTAGCCTTGCCTCATTTGGCCCTTTACATGCTGCTTCTGGGAGTCATTCCTCTTAGATCCTGAAAATGGTGCTGTGTGGCTTTTTAATGATCCTGTTCAAACCCAAGCATCTGACCTGAAACTGAAGCCATAAAATCAACAGTCTGTCTGGTCTACTCTTAAGGGGCATGAGTAGCCAGGCAATGTTTTTAATGATCCCCTTTCTTGGAATTAGGAAAGAAATTTCCCCTAAGTGAGATTTGTCCGAGTTCCTTTGGAGACCAGAAACCCACAGGCAGTGTTCTTTCATATGAAACAAAGGAAGATACAATACATTTCAGAAACTTGTTTTACTTCACACTCTTCTATGGAACTTCTTAATTTCAAACCCAAAAGAAAAGTTCTGAAACACTTGAAGTATGTTATCTTATGAGGCTTTTTCTCTGTGTCTTCTGATTTTGATATTCTATTTAGATCACGTTGGCATCATGTTTTCAGACAGCTCGTGTTTTGTTTCAGAAGCTCATTTTTAGCAGACAAGGCAGCAAAAAATGAGTTTCTCTGTCAGGGTGCTCCTTGCTCTCCGCCTGCAGTCAGTGCAAAAGAGTTCCCCACATCTTCCCAACTCCCTGCCTTCTGACCTCTCCATTTCACCATGTACAAAGCAAAACATGCTCTTGGTCCAATGCACAGGTCTTTTTTTCACAAATAGTGAGCAACAATTCACTATTTATGCCATTTTCTTAGAGGAGATAGGACTTTGATTTGTTTTTTTAATCAGACTACCTCTTTATATTTTACAACTACATACCCCTATTCTTCAGTCTTCTTTATTTCCCTTGAATTGATCTGAATTCCTTGGAACATGGTCACCTGGAGTAATTGAAGAGAGTGCTTGTACATCTCTTGAGCCTAGACCAGACTTTATCAATAAGCAGTGGTGATGATACTCATCTTGCTTCTGGATGAGGGCTAGAAACCCACAAAAGAGGAGTGGGTTCTCTCGCAGTTGATATTTGCCAGTAACTGGCAAATCACCTGCCTTGGAAATTATCAGTACCTTAGCTGAAATTTGACCTAAAGCACAGAGAAAGCCTGTTTACTTGGTATAGAGGTAATTTTTTTTTTTTTTTAATGTTGAAAATTCATGACATACAAAAAGTTCTGTGGAATCAGAGCCTAAATTCTACAGTTGTATGCTACTGTCCTATAATTCACCAAAAGGTTTGTCAAACATTGGAACAGGCTGCCCAGGGAAGTGGTGGAGTCATCATCCCGGGAGGTATTTAAAAGACACGTGGTTCTTAGGGACATGGTTTAGTGTTGGACTTGGCAGCGCTGGGTTAATGGTTGGACTCAGTGACCATTAAGGTGTTTTCCAAACTATTTGTTTCTATGATTCTAATAAGAATCTGAAGTTTATTACAACATAATAGAAAATGTAGCCAATTCCATTAGGCCTACCAAAACTATCCTACTTGGAGCAAAATCTCTAATAATGAAATTCATGCACACTGTGGGTGGCAACAAGATGCTGGAATCTGGCGTGAAGGTTGTATTTAATTTTCTCCTGATTTTCAGATCCTACTTCTTGTATTGTTCAAGGCCTTTAAAATTAATCCAGACAGAATATTTTTATTCTGAGAGCAGACCAATGGTATGGACCAGTTTCTTCTCTACGAGGCTTTTGAGGCAAATTGAAAAAAAATGGTTATCAACTTGAAAAAAGAAAAACAAGATAAAAATTATGCTAAAGTGTTTACACTTAACTTCAGAAAGAAATTCAGCCCATGATTAGAAAATAAAAGACTATTTAACGCTCAAAACCTTCTGTTGGAAACCAGATCACTTATCTGGATTTAGGAGTGCAACTTTAGGAATCCTACTTTTTATACTTGCTGGTGTGTTTTGCAGAGCAGTCCATCTGTGGGTTTTTTCTGTGAGTAATGAGTTCATCTGTTCACAGCCTTTATATAAACATGTGGGTCTAGAAATAAATGCTATTCACTAAAAGAATACACATCAAAACAATTATCTTTTTCTATATCAGCCATATCTTTTCTGTTGTATGGAAGTCAAATTAACATATTTAATTGAACTATATTTTAAGATTTACAAAGAAATGTGTTAAGACAATAGCTATATGAGTAATAGTGTCTCTGAGACCACAGTTTAATTGTTTCAAGCCTTTTAAACATAGCGGGAACCATGAGGAAACACATTTTTATTTGCCTTTGTTTCAGAGAGGATGAAAACTGAACCCCAGAGGTAAAATACTAACAATATTTCCCAGTGGTTTGCTCTGCTTTGTAGATTTTAATCCAAAGAGTCGACAATAAATTCAAGACCTCTGAAAGCTACACAAGGTATTCTATCTGTGGAACTACCGGTGATTTAAAACTGCTTGTATTAAGGCACTTAATCTCGCGAAAGAAAGCCCTTTTATGCTGTGTATTGAGTTTGAAATATATTTAAGTAATAATATTTTAAAGGTGTTAAACTGTTCCTGTTAGATTCACAGAGATATAGGTAAATTCAATTTAGCTAACATTTCTAAAACACCTCTTTTACCTGATTTCAGGTATAAATGTCAATACTGTTGTCAGAGATCTTAGAGGTTTTCACTCCATGGCAGAAAGGGTAGATCCTGATGAGTAAGGTCTGTTCATACATTCCTCTTCTTTTCTGCCTCTTCTGTGGTTTCTTATCATTATTTTTGCTTCCTTTTCAGCATCGCAGACATAGATTCAGTGAAATTTCATGAACCAAAAAGAGTATTTTCCCCTTCAACTTATTCTTAATATTTACTATAGCACTATGGGAAACAAAATTGAGGAGCAGAGAGTCCTTAAGGCCACATTGCCACTAAAATGCCTCATATCATGGGATGAGAGCCCAGAAGTGTAGTTCCATGTAGAATTTTATCTGGCAAAAAACCCATCTGAAGAAGATATTGTCCCCCTGACCTTATGTCTGCTTCTAACTTTTGCCTTAATGTTTTTATGCTGATATAGTGTCCTCTCTCTCTTTTTTTTTGTTTTATTGTACTCTTGAAATATGCTACTGACATAACAAAGAAGGTAGAAAATTATATGACAAGTAGTCTGAAAAAGAACATGTAGTTGGACAGAGAGGGAGCATTTCACTCCATATAGGTACTAACAGCCACAACACTCACCGCCTCTCACAACCCTCTTCCCAGTTCCTGGGCTTTGACACTGATGGTGTCGCCCAGTGAATCACTGACCACAACAGAGAGACAATCCAATCCTTTCCATGAATTCCCTGTCTATCTGTCCTGTCTACTCCATAGGAGTTTGGCCACAGATGTTGGAATGACACCTGAATTTTCAGACGAGCATTTGCAATAACAGCCTGGTACTGTACAACCAGCCTTTGGGCAGTAAAGCTATTGGCAAATTTTATCATATTTTTTTTTTTCTGTGAACTTAACTTGAATTTAGTTCACTCAGGCAATTTGCAAGTAGACTGTTGAAATTATTTGCTATGCCAAAACGATTATTCCACTTTTTAAACAGGATTGTTTTAACAAAGTTCATCTAAGTGAAAGAAAACCAAACCAAACCAAAAAAAAAACAAACACCGAAACAAAAACAACAACAACAAGGTGGTTGTAGATGAATTGTACAGGAACTAAGACCTCATACTCTTAATTTAAGTTAGATGTGTCAAAAAAGAATTTATCCACCAAAATGCCTTACGTAGCTGTTATTTAACAGCTAGTTATTTAACAGACCTGTGATTATTTTTCATTTAAATTGAATTTTTGAAAAACCTTTTCTTCGCCAGAAAAATTTTCATTGCTTCTGAAGTATTTTTTTCTTGAAAGGACAAGAGATCATCTTTAATGAAGAACTGGAGTGGAAAACTGGGGTGGAAAAGTTGAGGGCATTCTTAAACCCCTTATTTTATTGGGAAAAAAAATGCTTTTCTGTCTAGCTAGGTCTTCTGCGGTAATTTCTAATTATATTTCATTTTGCTGCATGTATCTGCCTGAGAAAGTTTTACTTTCAAAACTTATGTAAAGATGAGAAATATAAAAATGTATTATCAGTCTGCATAGCCAATCACTCTCTTCCAAAGAAATAAAAAACATCACACTGTCTTTAATAATTGGCTGTAAAAGTGGCATCTTCTAATTTAAGAGGTCTATCCTTTGCATATAATAAAACTGTGTATTAATAATTGTATCTGGTTGGGATTATTAGCTGACAGAAACAAATTTACTGCCTTGTTAAAACCTTTTATCACAGCAGAAAGAATTTAAGAGAGCTGTAGTCTTTTCCATCTTGTATGGCAACAACTGGCTTGTTTACAAATTTTGAGCAATTACGTGCTGAGAAAGTCCACTTACGACAACTGCATTTACTTTGCTGTTGGAGAGATGAAGTGGTTTGTGTTTGGGGCTTTTTCTCTTCCAATTCTAAGTGGATGATTAGGCATTAGAAAACATGCAATATCACTTTCAGGTTCTCAAATCTGAATTTGCAGCACCAGCAGTTTCTACATTAACTTGCAGTTTGTCCCATTTGAGGGAAAATGACCACAGACAGGTCTGCATTATAAAATGTTGCCAGTACAAATTTTTCACTTGAATTTGTGAACAAAATTACACTGCAAAACACTATTTTTTAAGAAAAAAAATTGCACTGGAAATACAGTTCATTTCATAACATGACTGAGGAAATTTAGGAAAATACCTTAATACTACTATCAAAAACCAAGCCCTTTGCAATGTTTTGCCAAGTATAACTTTGCAGAAAATCTACAGTGATAGAGATGAGACACAAGAACTTACCAAAGACAGGTCTTTCATGGGTGGCTCATATAGCTTTGTGATACCATGCTGGGGTTTAACCCCAGCCAGCAACCAAGCTCCACACAGCCACTCACTCACTCACTCACTCTCATCCTCACCGGCAGGATCGGGGGGAGAATCAGAAGGGTAAAATGTATCGGGGGGAGAATCAGAAGGGTAAAATGTGGGTTGAGATAACTTGTGGGGTGAGATAACTTGTGGGTTGAGATAAAGACACTTTAGCAGGAAAAGCAAACGCTGTGCAGAAAGCAAAGGAAAGCAAGGAATTAATTTACTGCTTCCCATGGGCAGGCAGGTGTTCGGCTATATCCAGGAAAGCAGGGTCCTGTTACACGTAGCAGTGGCTTGAGAAGGCAAAACCCGTGCCCCCAAATATCCCCCACTCCTTCCTTCTTCCTCTCACTTTATATACTGAGCACAATGTCTCATGGTCTGGAATATCCCTGTGGTCGGCTGGGGTCACCTGTCCTGGCTGTGTCTCTTTCCAGCCTCCCATGCACCTCCAGCCTCCCTGACAACACGTCAGTACGAAAAGCAGGAAAGGCCTTGGCTCGGTGTAAGACCTGCTCAGCAATAACAGAAACATCTCTACATTATCTATACTGTGCTCAGCACAGATCCAAAACACAGCCCCATACTAGTAAATATGAAGAAAATTAACCCTACCACAGCTAAAAGGAGCACATAATATAAAGGCAAACTTTTCTCTATGGACAGTGAAGAAAAGTTAGATGGTGTGTCATATGCAGCCCAAGAAAAATGGGTCAGCAGAAAACTTGCTTGTAAGTCTGAAGACCTCGTAGGTGTAGTCTGTGAAAAAAATGGTTCAAACCTTGGTCTTGTTCAACCTTTTGGTCTTGTCAAAGCTGGGGTACATGTATCCCCTGGTTTCTTCCAGTCACTTCCAGTCTTCAAGTAACAAACAAATGAAAACCACTGACTCTAAGCAAGCCAACAAAACATGGAGGTAATCCCGGCTTTCTCTGGATGTTAACCTCTATCCACTGATAGACCCTTCCCTCCCTTTCTGCAGCCAGAAAGGTTCTTTTCTCTGTCTGCCAGTGAATAAACTCAGCACAGCTGTGCCAGCCATGCTCCAGTGCACGTCTCTGCAGTGGGGGCCAGGCAGCTGTGGCCTCTCCCCGATGAAGGCTGGCCATTTGGCTAGGAGCTTTGGAAGGAGTCATATACATCACATCAGGAAAAAAATGCCAGGCAACACATGATGGTTGGGAAAATCAGTCTGGCAAGAGAATTAAGAGTACACAACCTAACAACGATTCCTTTAATATGCTGCGGATTGGTAATGTTTTTGAACAAAGTAGAAGAGAATAGCCTAGAGTACCTGCAGAGGGGGAGGAGGAGGAGACAATGCCTTTATTGTCTTTTAACAAATACAATTCTGAAGTGTACCTTAGAAAAACTCATAGCTTGAAATCTTTTTTCTTTCCAGTTCAGGCCTGATGCGCAGCATGTTTCCCTAGTTTTGTCCTGTCCTTAATTGCATGTAGACTGAAGACTTTTGTGCTGAGCACAGTTTACTACTGAAAGGACAAAAAAATTTTTGAATGTTTGAAAAGGTGATTGACATGGAACTTTTTCCCCCGATCTTTTAAATGCTTTCACCAGTGCTTCCTTATAATCCTAGACAATGCCACTGACCCTTTTAGAAATCACTGTACACATTGAAGACTGAAATTTTATACACAGTTAAAGTCAAGCTTTTTGGCCAGGTTTTGACAGCTGTTATTCTAAAACAATGTTTTGGCTCTGATCAAAAATATGACTTTATTTCCTTTTGGGTTTCTACCAGGAACCATATGACTCTGTTTGATAGATGTGGAGGAGGGGTGGGAGCAAGAGAGCAAGAATCTCTTTCAGCTGCTCTCCCAGTAGAGCTCAGACTGCAAAATGAAATGGTGAAGGAATCTCGTTTATCCAGGGCATTGGCTGTGTGGTAGGTGGTCCCTGAACTACTGTTTGAAGAGAGGTGAAAGTCATATGTATGTTGCATATTTATTATCAGAGATCAGGTCCTGAACCACAGGATCAGTGCATGAGACAACGTTTTGATTTTCTACTCTAGTCTGTGAACAATTAAAAGTTGCTCATGCACAGGTTGGTATTTAGATTGCTTAAAGAACCAGAAGTTAAACTACCAGTAGATCCATGAGACACCTGGGTGGGACCAAGGCAGGTAGGGGTAACACATGCCCTCACCAGCACATTGCAATTACTCACTCAAGTACCTAACATTCCTTAGCAGGACCTCAGCTTGGCTTTTGACCACAGGCAATTGCTGTGGTTGCTTTTGCCAAAACCTATTCTGGTTAGAGATCATATCAGTGTAAGAGGTGGTCTGAGCATATCTATGCTGGGCAGCTTGAGCTGTCACTGCCTGAGTCTGTAACCCAGCAGTGTCTGAAGGGTGACACGAGCTGAGAGGGACTCTGAAATCCTGCCAGGTTCCACTGGAAAGCCACTACTGGCTGCAGGAGGTGGTAACTTAGAAGTATAGAAATTATTTCTGTGGGGATTAAAATTTGGTGTTTAAGTACTAGTGTTGTTTGGGATTTCCAGAAATGAAGAATAGTGTTGTCCTGGGTTACAATGTATTCTATTACCATGAGCTGTTGAGCGCCGGTATAGCAATGTTCCTTGCCTCCTCCCTCTGGACTATCTCCTGTTAATGGGCCCAACAATGCCTTGCCCTATGACTCAGAGGTAACCCGAACCTGGGCTATCTCCTGTTAATGGCCCCATCAGTGCCTTGCCCTATGACTGACCATCCCATTGTGAGATGCTCCGCCCAGGGGGGAAGGAACCAAGCATTCCCACCAGGATAAAAATCTGGGGCCTAAAACAGCAGGCGGCCTTACCTGCTGGGATCTCAGAGGACAAGGACTACACCACCACTGGATTTTCGGAGGAGGACCAGACTTCTCCTTCTACAAGATCACCACTTCAACAGAGCCATTTCAAGGAGAACTGCAGCTACCGCCGAATCGGACTGCTCAGACCTCTTTCTACAGGATCACCGCTTCAACAGGACCATTTCAAAGAGAACTGCAGCTACCACTGCATTGGACTGCTACCAACACCCTGCCCGGCAGGGTGCCAGGTTGTACCCCTGACTCTGTCAGGCTTTAAACCAGTTTCTCTGTATTATTGTTTTGATATATATATATTAGTAAAAACTGTTATTCCCATTTCCTCATATCTTTGCCTGAAAGCCCCTTAATTTCAAATTTATAATAATTTGGAGGGAAGGGGGTTGTATTTTTTTCCATTCCAAGGGGGGCTCCTGCCTTCCTTAGCAGACACCTGTCTTTCAAACCAAGACAAGTGTCTATTATAGTATTACCTGAACTAAACCACACAAGTTTGAAATTCCCTTTTAAAGGTCACTTTTAAATGTTGAGCAGAAAGCTTCAAGTGGAAGCTTTTGGATGAACTCTGATCTAACTCCACCAAGCTTTGTCTATGTTGTCACACACTTTGTGCTAGTAACCAGCCTAGGTAGCTGAATTCTGTCCATCTTGCCCAAATACTGCAGAGGGGAATACGGCCACAGCAGCATTAATTCAGGCATTCTCCACTGTCCTTTCAGCAAAATATGTCTGTCCTGAAATTCTCCACGTCTAGAATGAACAAGTAAATTCTGGAAGTAGGAACTGGAATGTGTGTAAACATAGATTCTTAGAAAATGGGAAAAGGAAATAAACCTTTTGTTTCTCTGCAGTAGGATGTCAGCAAGAAACAGCAAAGTGTCTAGTTGATAAAATAATAGGAGACCATGACTCTTGTTGAAAAGTATAGGTGGGCTGCAAAATGCAGAAAAAAAGTACTTCAATAATTGCTTTTCCTTTAACTTGGAAAGGCTATGGCTTAGGGTAAATGTCTGAAACTTAGGATGGGTTTGCTTTTCCTGCATTTATTCCACAAAGTCAGTTCTGATTATTTCATTCACTGTAAACATTTTTTTCACTGACATTTTGAAGAACAAAACCAAATATTGAGGTATTAAGTTGCAGATTCTTGCTGTAAGTTTTCGTTCTGCTCCCATTTTTTGTGACTCTTGGGACACAGAAGACAAAATCTCTGCAAAGATGGCAGGAGTCATTCAACCTTTTATAGAATCATAGACTGGTTTGGAAGGGACCTTAGAGATCATCTGGTTCAAACACCCCTGCCATGGGCAGGGACACCTTTCACTAATCCAGTCTGCCATTTATGTATTCAGCATGTGGGAATCAGGCTAATACTGTCACAGATCTATGACTTGTCTCTGTAATTAGTTTAGGGAGCACTTTTTACCATGGGAAAAAGCTAACAAACAAGTAAACACACACACGAAGATAAACAACCAAAAAAACCACATTGACTGGGCTTTTAATAATGTATTGCTTTCTTTATAAAATTTGAAAGGAAAAACACAACTTAGAGGTAAGATACAATTGTATTTTCTTGCCTAGTAAAGTTGTCTGATAATGTTGCTTGAAAAGAGGCCTTAAGTGGACTCCAGATAAAGTCTAGTACTCCTGAACAGCTACTGACAATTATGATGTCATTCTTGACATTTATCAAATTTTGCTTGTTTTTCATGTGGGTGTACTCTCTATTCTGTTCATGTGAGAACATTAGCAAACTACATTGACAAGAGATCTGAGTGACAGTGGCTGGAATGGACCCTCAAGGACTCATAGGTCCATGGGCCAGGAATCAGACAGACTGGGCATTTAAGGTTAGTTGTAAAGAGACAAATATTTTTTGTTTATATATTCCATTATTGCAAGTTTCAGTCCTCTCCTGGAAGGTGAGAAGGAGCGGGATGGGACCACCTGAGCCCTTCATAGGCACTGGTACCAGCAGCACACTCTGACTGCAGTGGATCCATGAGGACAGGCATGTCTGTACTCTGCCTGTACGTGTGTTTGTGCACCTACGGGGAACACTTGCCCAGCCAGATGGACGGCTGGGACCAGGGAAGGGACTTGTAGCATTCTCACCTCTGTGGGGCCAGAGCAGGGGAGATCAGCTGGGACCTCCACCCTGCCAGGTTCAGCCACCTGAAACCAATGAAAGAGATGCAAGCCCTAGGCAATCTGCTCCAGATCTTTAATGACTCTAATCTTAGAGCATTTTCTTGACATCTATCTTCAATTTAGGATTACTGTTTCCTGTCCAACAGCTATAGATATGAATATAGATAATTTCATCTCTACATTTTTCTTCTCTGCTGGAGAACATCAAGGGATGACAGACCACGTTTGGAGACCAATGCAATTTAAGCAAGCATACAAAGACTGCTGTGGTTAACTGGAAAAATGCATAGTTCTCTCCAGAGTGCTGCTGCCAGCTTGGTGATATTTAATGTTTCCCAATGCAGTTTCAGCTTCATATTCTGTATATTTGATAGACTTGGCCCGTGTTATATCACTTATTACTTAATACATCAAGCAGGCCTGGCCTGCAGCCCAAGTTCACCTTAGTGAACTCCACCTGTTACATCCCTCCATCCTGGCAAACAGTCATTCCCAGATACTCTTTGGGTACACTTACCCAGCAAGATTGTATCCAACAGTAGTTTGACCAAGACCATAGCTCGCTGGTGTGACTATGAGAATGACACCTGAGAGAGTATCAAAAGCACCATTAGAGTCAGGATGTATGATAACACTGCTTCTCTGCTGCTCTGTCCAGTTATGCTGTCGTGGAAGAGAATTAGGTTAGTTTCACAAAATCTGTTCTTGGCACATCCATGTTGGCTGCTACACGACTCCTTTTGTTATGCTAAGAGCTGCTGCACTGAAGGTGACCCCAAGTCAGGGAGATACTTTATAAGCCAGTCATCCAAACAGGGCTGGGAGGAAGCACTTGGTGATTCAAGCTGCATCTTGACAAACACTTTCAGACACTTAGTCAAAAAGTCCCTGGCATAATATCCAATTCACTCCATAACTGAATCATTAGTGTAATGTTTCATGCATTTTGCAACTTCAAGACAACAGGACTTCGGTTAAGAAGAAGACATAACCTGTATGAAAATGAAGATACATAGTACATTTGGATTGCTGCTAAATGAATCTAAAGAATCCTGTTGAAGAGTATAAGTGCCCCAATGGCACCAGCAGCTATTGAAGATTAGTATGTTAGATAAATTTTATTTAAATAAGCTTTCTGGAAATACCCTCATCAACTGTGGTTTTTAATTCAGTATATTCCAGTTAAGAATTTTTTTACTGACAGTTTTAATAATACCTCTTAATTTCTCTTCTATTGTTATAATTTTAAATTCCCTCACAATAAATGTACATTGCAATTTTGTAAAATGATTCTAGCATGCAATTTGTTCAAAGCATGTAACATAAATTACAGTTCAACTTCACTGCTTTAGAAGAAGAAGGTTTCTGTAATTTATTTGCTGAATGAGGCCTCAGAAATGGGTTTGTTTCTTCCTTCTAGTACCAACTAGAAGGTACTAGAATTGTAATTAATGCAAATAAACTGGCAGGGCCTCACGTTACTGTGATTTGCTATATTCAGAATCTTTCACGTTAATGAAAGGTTGTACCCATATTCTTACCAAGATGTGATGGAGAAAAGACATCTCTGTTTGCAAAAATATTTTTTTCTGGAATAGACAGAGGTGTGTACATCTGCAGAATTATGATTTTATTCACTTGTCCTCTAGTTTTCAATCATTTCCCCTTCAGATTCAGAATTACTCTGGCTGTGACTTAACCCCATTTTTAGGCTCATAACCATTTCAGATCATTTTTCAAAAATAAAAATAGATTATTTATGCAGATGGTTTTCTAGGAGGTCATCAATCCAGCTAACCCCAGAATCCTAACTCAAGCAGAGCTGCACTGACATCTTCCATGTCTGCCCCAGGAGAAGTAGGGACTGCAGCTGGATTAGCATAACTGTCTTTGTTGAAAAACAAATCAAACCACACCTAATTTATTGTTCCATGTGTACTAGAAAGTTGACAGGCACGGAGACACATGCTTTTGACCAGGGTTAGAGTAGCATATCCTTAAACCTCTGTGTTCATAAGATGAATGGATGTGGCCCTGCTATCTTCCTATATCTGAAGAAGGTACCACAAAAGACAGACCCAAGGATGTGCAGATGGATGTTATTTTTTTTCTCAAAAGAGCATGCAAGAAGTGTGGTTGACTGGATCAATGTGGACTCAGTTTTTGGAGCTGGTAACTTCATTTTTGTGAATAGTTTTGAGGTTTCTCAGGCTTGGTTGTCATTACTATCCTTCTCCAGATTTTTTCAGTAGGGCTGTGGTGTAGCACAACCACTGACAGCCGCTGTCCCAGGTTCACCCAGCACAGAGGATGTACTGCAGAGTTGTTCCATTTGGCTCAAATTCAGAGGCACATGTACTGGCACCAAAATAAAGAAATCTACAGGCAAAATCATTCCTGCAACTTGATCACTATCAAATGTGGAAAGAAAAAATAGGAAGAGGGAATGGAGAACTGTTGTTTAAACCTCTCTCATAACAGGCCAGTAACAACTATATGTCTTAGAAGCTGCAGTCTTGTGATATCTTTATATGACTAAAACTATAGCTAGGAATAGTAGTACTTTAAATGTTTAACAAAAAAAAATCTGTGTCTAAATACTTTCTCTATGAAGAACAATAGAAATGTTTTAAAAAGAAATCCCAAAAGTCTGAAGTAATTACAAATTCTGAAACCCCCCAAGTCACATTATCTTGGAAGACAGTACTGAAAGAATGGGCATATTATTGTTTGACTAAGTGATTGCAGGGGAATACTTACTAATAATTTATTTTTTGCTTAATTTGTAAAAAAAAAGGCTGTTTATTCATTTTCAGTGACAAATATCTTTCACGAAGTTCAGATTTCACTGTGAAACAGAAGCCTTCTCCCTGAATAACTCAATTTTCTAGCTATGAAGCTAATGTTTTTATAATTAAGAGAGTGGTATTTGAGTTGTGATACAGGGAAATAATAATAAAAAAATTCCATACATTAATAAGTTCAGTGGACATATTGGAAATTTTCCTTTTGCACAGGTTCATTGTAAAAAGTATTTGCCAGATCTGAAAGCACTCAAAGGCTTGAACAAGTGTTGAAAGATGCAGAGGAGCACAGGCCATGAAGGATATACAGCCTGAAGAATTTTTCAGAGTATTACAAGACTTAAATATGTTTAAGTTTGAGAAAACTAGAAATTGTCATTTAGCTGATGAACATTTTATTGTGAAATACTTTTGTACTTGATACACATTTCCATATCTCATCATCTGCTAATACTTCAGCTATTTGTCTTTCTTCTTTTATTGTTCGCCCCTCTAAGTCAACTCAACATGTTGTTTATAATTGCTGACAGTCTCTCTGTTAGACATACACTACATCCCTCCCAAATCTGCTTTTATCTTTTACACAAAATAAAGCTGCTCTTACCACAGCCATTAATGGCTGTTAGCCAATCTCAGAACCAGTACTGCTGCTGCATCTTCTTTGACCTGCTTCTCTGTTTATCCTCCCTTGTGATTCATTTCTCTGTAACCTCATCACAAAACTAAATACAATTATTTTCTTACTGACTCCCAGATGTGTATTCTAGACTGATTTGCTTCTCTCTGGGCCAAGAGTCACTCAAGGAGACAGATAGAGTGGTTTTATCATCTCCCTCCCCACACCTTCTTTGACAATATTTCCACTGTTTGTTTTTTCTGATCCATATCTCACTAGTCCCCTCTAACTCAGGCCCTCCTATAAGTCTCTCTGGCTAGGCTTTGCCCAAATTCTAGTTTCTGTCAGACAAATATGCTTAAGAACATTTCTGTCTAAACTAAATTAAACTAAAGCATGTAACTAAAGAATGAAACTCCTTCAAATTCAAACCATCTTGCGTATTTTCTTCTTCTCCCTGATGCATATTATCATGTCAGATCCATTCTGAATGCTGCAATAAAAGACATTTTCTGCTATGATCATGTCACATGACTGTACATTCCTGTGCTTGCTTACCATTCTTCTTTATCAAACTCAATCTGCTTGTCTTCCTTGCAGAAGGCTCCACCAGCATCTCTACTGAAATCTTATTTTTCATTTAAGACTCTGGGTGCAGATTCTATCTCTGTCTAGTCCTACCAAAGAAGCTGTTGCTCGGAGACTGGCTGGGCATCAGTCTGCTAGTGGGAGGTGTTGAATGCTTGCCTTTGCATCACTTGGGTTTTTTCCTCAGTTTTTCCTTCATGTATTCAAGTGTCTTTTTCTTGACCCATGAGTTTTTCTCACTTTTCCTCTTTCAAATCTCTCCTGCATCCCACTAAGGGGGACAGCAAGTGACTGGTGGGTGCTTAGTTGCTGGTCAGGGTCAACGCATCATATGTGAAAAAATTTTGCCTTTTTTTCCAAAAATTTCCCTAATATGTCACTATTGAGGATCCTGCAACTTCCACCATTTCATGGCAGTTGTGTAATTCCAGCTGTAGGAAAATTTGACTTAATTTGAACTAGCTTGTAGTGAAAGCTTTGGTATAGCAAACCAGGTCATGAAAATTTTTCTTGTCTTTACTTTCAATCTCTTAGACTAGTTTCACATTTCAATCCTTGCTAGGTCAGACTCTCAGAATGAACCAGTGCCCTCTTTGGAGTGCACTGGTGGGCAGGGGATAGCCCTTTTCATTGCTTTTTTCGTTTTTATTTCCCTTTTTGAGAATTTCTTTTGCTGGTAGAAATAAAGATTATATTGAAAATAAATATTTCAAATTACAGTGTTCTTTTCCAATCTTCATCACATGAATGTTAATGACATAGAAGCACTAAAGAAGATACTTCCAAAAGTATGCACATTTGCAAAACTTTAAGATGAAAAATCTCTTGCTATTTGAGCAAGTTCAAGCACATTCAGTTTCATCATGAGTGACTGCTTATCCTGCATTGCTATTTTTCAAGATGAAGAGATCTGCTTGCCATTAAAAGCAGAAAAAAATATAGAAATAAGAGAATAAGGAAATAACTGGCAGCGTGTTACTGTCTGGACTATCAAGCTGGTTAACCCCCTCAAGGGTTTAACTTACATTTTCTATACACTGTTATCAAGACAAAAATCAGAGTGAAAATAAACTAGGCTTGACTCAATCGGTAAGATAATGTTTCACCACTTGCATAGCAAATGGTTTCTGGCAGGTGGCAGGTACTAGAGAATCAGTATTAAACTTTTTGGCAAACTGAGCTTGTGAAGTGATTACTGGACTCAGATGCCTGGAGTAGATCTTCAAGAGACAAAACACACTAAAATAAAAGTTAAGTAGCAAAAATAAAAACCAAATCCCGAAAAAAACCTCAACAAACCAAAAAAGCTTGCTTTCTTAAACAAATATCACAGGCAACTTAAAGCAGAATGTATGTCCAAAAGATACCTTGAGCATTAGTGCCATCAGCATTAACACATATCCTTGCATGTATGCAGCACAAGCAACTCCTTTCAAATGCTATTGTGCTTCTCCAGATAATGCAGAATACAACAATTTCTATATCAGCTTGTGAATGAACTGGTATAATAAAAATAAATTTATGCAATAAATTAAAACTGTTAATGATTTATTTAATTTTTGCATGACATTAATTATCACATTGTCTTTTCTCAAACTACTGAAGCCATACAAATATAAGCCTAATACTTTGAATGGTGCATGTAAGAAAGTGTGTTGGTATTTAATTTCAAAAATATTAAGACATGTTAGTTATGTGCTGATATGTGTCATAACTTGGCAAAATAAAATCTTAAGTGTTTTGTTTAGCTTTTCTAGTCATAAAAGTCTTGTCTTTGGGATTGCACATAAGTTCTCAAAACTCATTCTTTTGTTGCTGACAATTGTAGCATTTTCACTGAAGACACTTGCAGAAAAGAAGCTGTGGTCTTTGTGCTTTGAACTCAAAGACAATTCCTGGACCAATTTTTCAAGCAAGGTCTGTCTGCATATACGATTGATTCATGTTGTAAATGCTGATTTTAGGAAGAGAAACTGAAATAAATGTGAAATTAAAAACAAAAGTACTTTGATCAGTTTTGACATAAAAGACTTTCTGATTTATGAGCTTACTTAATAGCACTGGGGGAAATGTCACAAATGTAAAAAATGCATGTTTTTTCTATCACCAAGAAGTTCTAACTAGTCCGAGATGTTTTCACCAACTATTTTGCTATACTGACAAAATAGAAAATACAAAGAAAAATCTTTGCATGATCTCCACAGAGTAGTAAGGACAAAACTGTTGGACAGTATCAAGGTCATGGTAGCCATGCTCTCTACTTTGAGAGGTGTTTATATTTTTGGAATTAAAAAGACTTTGGCATAAACCTACATTGACAGGAGGAACTGAAATTCAGGACTTTTCATTTCAGGAGAATGTGTTCATTTCCAGAACCCAAATGCAGGAGTTTTAGCTTTCCATTAGGCCCCAAAATCTGTCCATTATTTAGAAGGAGGAATAGAAAGAAAATGCAACTCAGTGATGCCACTGTGCATCCACTTCCAGGTGGTATTATTGCCCAGGAAAGCAGGACCAAGGACCCCAGTCACACACTGTCTACCACCAGGCTGTAATGACAAGCATGTGGCTTTTTTGCAGGTTCCTAAACACATAAAAGAATTTCTGCCTATCAACTCCATTTCTAAATATTGACAAAGCCACAAGCCAGTGCTTTAGTCTGAGGAAGCAACCCAAAACATGCTTCTTGGCTGGCGTAGGCTTACCTCTCTTGGTATGCTGGGCATCAAACAACCCACGGAAAAGTTCTTCTCTTCATGCAGCTGCCTTGCTCTGCTCTGTGAATTGCAGAGGCTGTCCAAGGTGTCTCACTGTACTAACTGACACACTGGGGATCAGGACACATACATCCCTTCGTGAATTCAATGGGACCAATCATAAAATTTAAGTTGCAAGGGGGATATATGTATCTTTTTCTATCTCCAAATATTTTAAGAACTTCCAATCTAAGTCAAAGTTTTTTGGGAAAATTAGACTAGATTTTGAAATCCATCGTGAGGGATTTTTAGAGGTGATAAGGATGATAAGCCTGACTCAGTAGGTCTGTATTATGCAAGGTGACACACACTACCATAGCACCACTTGGAATCTGCTCTAAGGACCTGTTATACTTGCAAATAATGACAACCAGTGCTGTCTGTCATGTCAAACCATATCATGTGAGACCTATTCTGCTTTGGAAAAGCTTTGGAAAAGCATATTTATTACATATTCAACCTTATATTTAGAGTGGTTTCTTTTGTATCTTCAAGTTGCACTTAGTGTTTAATGTCTTTCCATCCTCCACAGCTCAAGGCTTTCAGAGGCAAAATAGGTTTTTCATTTATTCTTTTTTTAAATCTCTGTTTTTAAAGCATAGACAAGTGGTCAGGAGTTGACGAGAGCTATTACAAAGCAAAACAAATTTTAAACTGGTTGAAAGAAAAAGACAGTGTATTGTCAGATATATTTAATGGCCTGGAAGTCATTAGGTTCTTTCTGAATACATGGGTAGCTGATTGTATAGTTGTACTGGTTTTGTCTAAGTTTCAGTATTTATTTTTACACATTTTTGATTGTCTGACTGGATGAGTAGGTACTAATTTCATTGCTAGCTAAAGCTCAATTTGACAAAGGAATTAAGTGTTCACTTAGTAGTAAGCACTGGGGTAGTGCCGCTGATGATATTTAAGGAATTATATGAATCTTTAAAATGTAAATTGTTTTCTGCTTAGCTTTGCTGAATGGTTCCAAATTTTCCATGCTCAAGCTTCAATTCAGCAGAATCACAGCAGAATTTGGCCTTTGTAAAACTAGGCTTCACTGATACATCCAAAAGGAATTTTTAGAAATAATTTTCTTATAAGCCTGTAGATTTCTATATTTGTGTTCTGGACTGGTTTAAATCTCCTTTATACTGACCAACCTTATGGCAAAACACAAAGTATTTTCAGATTTTAATACTGAAATTGTGCATTGAGTTTATGCAATAGAGATGTTAGAATTAAGATCTGTTGAAGCATTACTGAGAACAGAAAAGTCTATTTACTGACAAGGAATCATGAATTCCGAGCATTTTCCAAATCAATATACTTGAAATGTGATAGAGTCCAGCCAAATGAGTGGAAGATTTTCTTTTGATTTCAGTAGCTATTGCCACTTAAGAGGATAAAAATTCATTTTAAAGGATTTAAATTTTTTGTGGCGTCTTTTACAGCCAGTTTTATTTCAACAGATCTTCTGTGCCTTGATAATCATTGGCTGCTCAAGACTATCTATGATTCTATAGAGTCCCAGAATTTTTTGGTTCAAAGGGACCATGTCCTGCCACTGGGACAAATATCTTCTCCTAGAACAGATTGCTCAAATCATAGAATCATAGAACATGCTGAGTTTGAAGAGACCCATCAGGATCATTGAGTCCAACTCCTGGCCCTGCACAGGCCACCCCAAGAATCACACAGTGTGCCTGAGAGTGTTGTCCAAATGCTCCATCCCGTCTGGCCTTGAACACTTCCAAGTATGGGGCATCCACAACTTCTCCAGGCAACCTATTCCAGTGCATTACCACCCTCACAGCAAAAAATTTCTTTCCAATATCTAATCTAAACCCACCCTCTTTCAGTTTAAAGCCATTTTCCCTTCTCCTATCACTACATGCCCTTGTAAAAAGTCTCTCTCCAGCTCTCTTGCAGCCCCCTTTAGGCATTGGAACGTGCTGTAAAGTCTCCCAGGAACCTTTTCTTGTCCAGGCTGAACAACTTCAACTCTCAGCCCATCTTCATAAGAGAGGTGTTCCAGCTGTCTGATCATCTTTGTGGCCTGCTCTGGACTACTATAGTACCACATAACTTTTGCTAACTCCTAGTGCTGTTTTCATCCTTTCAGAAAACTTGGTGCAGTTTTGTTTCTTCTATACAAAATACTTCTGAAAACAGAATCAAGCAGAGCAGGAAGAATTTCCAGATTTAATTATGTTTCTTTTTTTTTTCCTTTTTTCCTTTTTTTTTCTTCTTCTTTTGTTTTTTTTTTTTTTTTCCTTTTTTCCTTTTTTTTTTTTTTTCTCTTTTTCTTGCCCCTCTGGCAGAATTCAATTATAATTTTGTGTTTTGTAACATCAGGAAGAGCTACAAAACACACCAAATTGCTCTCAGGCTTAGATATTAAATGAGTCAGAAGGGAGACTTCATTCCAAATACCAAATTGTTGGGATTTTTTTCATGTTCTGATAGAACAGATTATTTCAATATTGCAACACTAGATGTCATCACATCATGGTCCAACATGGTGAAATTATATTTAAGCATTTTACCAGGATACAGACAAGTGAATAATTCAAAATAAATGATTTATGTACTGGATTTTGTTGCCATTTTTCTTTTTCTTTTTTTTTCTGCATGAAATATTCAAAAGCAGATTACAAGGCTCTCTTAAGTATTCCCTACCAGAAATTATTTGTAAGTTTCTTTCCATTTTGTGTCCTAACAAATGAATTTATCTGCTCATTTTGAACTTTAAATTCACAATTAGTCATCTATTAGAATGTTGCTTCTGTTCCTGATTTATTGAACAACAGTATAAAATGACAAGCTGAAAAGACAAGTGAAAATCAGAACTAACAAAAATTCAGGTCTGTTGCTAAATCAGTATCTCCAGTAAAATAACAGTTACAATTTTAAATTCTTCTAAAAAATATTCAAACAAAAGTAAATATGAAAAATATGTTTATTTATGCTAATTATTAATCTTTCTGTAAAATATCCTTTAAAAAACAAAGCATTTTCCCTGAAATCAGCTTCAAACAGTATAGTAACAAATACAGATTTTGACCAATTAATGATGAGTTTTTAAAAATTATTGCTGCCCAGTTATGCACTTCTCAATACCATTGGCTTGCATAATTAATGCTTTCCTGCGTATATATATTTGTGGAACTTAGTTAGAAATGATCTGGCTTATACTGGGCCTTTTACTGAGCTGCTGTAAATTCAGATCTTTTCTTCGTAGTTTTAATTGTTGATAATGTGAGAAGGGCAACGTACTTTATAAATTATTTCTTCTTATGATCTCAGGTCATGTCACAGATGTTCTCCAGTCCCTGAAACAGCTGCCATTAAGTCTACCAGCTCCCTTCTTTAGCAGTGTTACTCATGTCATTCTTTCTGATTCAGGAAATAGGATATCTAGTCTATTTAATAATAGCAAAATTGTTATTATTTTCAAACTCTCTGCCACTCTGTGCCATAATTTCTTGTACTCCAAGAATCCTGGGAATTTCCTGGGACTTTTGGCTACCTCCCATCTCTTCTTTACAGTCTTCCTCCCTTCTCTACTCTCTTGTGTTCTTGCATATTACACCAAAAGGGAAAACCCCATATCTCCAAAAATTTAGCCAAACGTTAACATAAAAACTATAAATACCAATAAAACAAAAATCAGAAGGAAAATGTACAAGTTTCTGCAACATCTACTTTTAAAGGAGCTACAAGTTCTTCCTTTTGGTTTTTGGTTATTCAGGTAATTGGGACTTCTGAGAGGAATTTGTAAATACAAAAAGGGCCATTGAATTCAGTACCTTATCTGATGAGTCTTTGACACAAAATGTAATGCCAGTGTGAATAAAGGAAACTGAACCTTTTACTAACACCCCTCAGACTATAGAGCAAGGCTTACTTATGTTTTTCTACTGATAGCCCAATTAGCATCAAATTTTGTTCAGCGAAACAAAAGGTGGAGAAATAATCCCTGTCTAGACCAGACCATGAGGACTCAGCTGCTCACCAGTCAGGCCCCCCGTTTCCTGGATGACTGGTCTACCAACATTTCTGTTTTAAAAGAAAAAGCTAATTAATCATTTTCCTGAGGACAGGAAGAAAAGTCCAGATCATGAACCTCAGTTTCACTGATAATTTCACAGCAGCAAAATCAAGGCATCCTGCTCTTATTAGCCTTTCCCACTGGTGACTTCATTCTCATGTATTCCAACACTAAGGTGTATCCCCGCATTTAAGACACTTAGATAAGGATGCGTGGAAAAAATACAGTACACTCTGGATGTTTTGCTGTTATTTATTATGCCCACCTCATGCATTTCCCTTACGAGGCTGGAATTTTCTTCTTGCTTACTGGCATGCACAATTTATTCTTTTTTTTCTTATTGTTGATGACCAATATCCATTTAAACGTAAGCCATATCTTAGATTAGTCTAAATGGTTTAGGTAATAGTAATTTTAACCATTCACATTTACTGCGTTTACCAACATCATTATCTGTGATTCAAAACAGATAAATACTATTGACAGATTTTGATTTTTTAAGAATTATATTATGTAGATTTCTTTGCATATATTAAACTTTTTCCATTGCACCATTATTTCTCTGTCCCTAGTATGGCATATTTTGGCCTTACACTTACTCCTAGACAGTGCAAACTGATTCCTTTTGATGGAACCACAGATGCAGGGAGCTATTCCCCAGAGCTCTTAGCTCTCAAGGCCTGTTTGCATTAGCTTGTGATCTTGTTACCAGCCACTTCTTGGGCTGAAATCAGTGCAAGAGCGGGTTAGTGCTCATTGCTGTTGGCTGCTTTCTCTGCTGTGGTGATTCCTTAATGGGCATGTTCTGTGGGGGATGGCATGAGGAAGGCAGTCACCTTGAAGAACACTCAAAAGACAGAGCCAGGGTTTCTTGAAACAGATTTTGACATGTCTTTTTGCAGTCTAGGGAAGGGTAATAGAACAATTCGCTGTGATTTGCTGAATAACCTGGAACAGTGTGCCAGAGAACAATAAGAAAGTAAGAAAGGCATACTATTATATTTCAAAGAAGTATTACAGCATTAAATCCAACTTCCTGCTCCTTCCATGAAAAAACCCTTCAGATTCTACTTTATAAATATTCAGAAGATCTTGTAACAGCAGCTAAGGTATGGTGTATATTTAATGCTATTATTCTGATATTCTCAACTGATAAATGGGACTTAAGATATGAGGAAGTTCTCTGCTGCTTACTAACATCTCTTATCCATTTAATAGACAAAATGAGAAAGA
This sequence comes from Gymnorhina tibicen, assembly GCA_013399875.1. Taxonomy (NCBI): domain Eukaryota; kingdom Metazoa; phylum Chordata; class Aves; order Passeriformes; family Artamidae; genus Gymnorhina; species Gymnorhina tibicen. The sequence continues at coordinate 2,476,628 of VXAZ01000289.1, read as the reverse complement.
ATCCAGTTATTTATAGCAAGTCATTTTATTCCTTTATATTTTGGTAACATTTCAGAGCAAGTACATTTTTATTAATTCATTTGTTACTAGAAGTCACTTAATAAATATTTTATTCAAATATGAATAGAGAGCAAGTATGCTAGCTGCTTAAATCCTTGATGATTTGACATCTGATTGCCTAAATCCTGTGGATTTTCCTGTATGCCAGGAACTGATCATGCTTATAAATAATTAAATAATTAAAGTGTTTCAATTTCAGGGATGCAACATCATGCTCTTTATTGAGCTTTTTGACATAAACATTTGATTCTAATCCTCACACAGGAGCACTTTTTCCTATATGAGGATTGGGTGTAGAAGCTAATTCTCTCACTGCTACTATAAAAAGAAGGAGAGAGAAGAGAAGAGAAGAGAAGAGAAGAGAAGAGAAGAGAAGAGAAGAGAAGAGAAGAGAAGAGAAGAGAAGAGAAGAGAAGAGAAGAGAAGAGAAGAGAAGAGAAGAGAAGAGAAGAGAAGAGAAGAGAAGAGAAGAGAAGAGAAGAGAAGAGAAGAGAAGAGAAGAGAAGAGAAGAGAAGAGAAGAGAAGAGAAGAGAAGAGAAGAGAAGAGAAGAGAAGAGAAGAGAAGAGAAGAGAAGAGAAGAGAAGAGAAGAGAAGAGAAGAGAAGAGAAGAGAAGAGAAGAGAAGAGAAGAGAAGAGAAGAGAAGAGAAGAGAAGAGAAGAGAAGAGAAGAGAAGAGAAGAGAAGAGAAGAGAAGAGAAGAGAAGAGAAGAGAAGAGAAGAGAAGAGAAGAGAAGAGAAGAGAAGAGAAGAGAAGAGAAGAGAAGAGAAGAGAAGAGAAGAGAAGAGAAGAGAAGAGAAGAGAAGAGAAGAGAAGAGAAGAGAAGAGAAGAGAAGAGAAGAGAAGAGAAGAGAAGAGAAGAGAAGAGAAGAGAAGAGAAGAGAAGAGAAGAGAAGAGAAGAGAAGAGAAGAGAAGAGAAGAGAAGAGAAGAGAAGAGAAGAGAAGAGAAGAGAAGAGAAGAGAAGAGAAGAGAAGAGAAGAGAAGAGAAGAGAAGAGAAGAGAAGAGAAGAGAAGAGAAGAGAAGAGAAGAGAGAAAAAACAGCTTTTTTAAATCAGTCTGAAACTTAAACTCTACTGAAATAGCAATTCATAGCTATCTGCCATTAAACTCTCCTGCCTTTGAGCTTTGACAAATTTCTGGAATGCTGGATGACAGTCATATGAACTCTTAAAATAGTAGCTGAAGGATGAGAAAAAAAGTAGAACTCAGTCCTGTCATGGAAGCTGAGTGGGTGCAAGGATCTAGGAGGCTATTACAAACCACCTCTGTCTGCAAGAGGCATTGATGACACAAGCACTGACAGAGGGGAGAAAAGAATCAATTCATAGTAAGAAATTTTCACTCATGATAAAATTCAGAATGGCACTCAGATTTTATATGTACCTCATGTATGAAATATTAAAAAAACCTCCATCTTTATAAGTGCTTCTGCTCATGCTGGTATTGTATATACAGACCTATTTGTATATTGTGTATACTCCCTCCAGGAGTTTCCAGTCTGATTGCATTTCATGCACTGTTTCAGCTTTACAGGCACTGTTTTAGTCAAGCAGAAAAATCCTTTTATTGTGTATTTAACTATTTTAATATTGCACAACTGAAATATCATAAAATATTTTCATAACAACTGTTTTGTCTTCCTCCTTTCAGGGAGTTTAGCAGATGACAAATTTATGGATGCAATTGTGCTGACTTTACTATTATCGTTTAATTCATGTCTGTGATTTCAACTATTACCTTCATATAAGGCTACTCTTCTATATTTCAGTACTGAATCAGATCCCAAGTTAAAAGTATTCTTTATTTTGAACATACAGAGGAAGAATTTACATTGATATGGTTATATTTTTATATAGGTTCCTCTGACATAAAAATAGCCAATTTATTTAGTTGTGAAAGAAAGACAGGAAAAGGAAAAGGAAAAGGAAAAGGAAAAGGAAAAGGAAAAGGAAAAGGAAAAGGAAAAGGAAAAGGAAAAGGAAAAGGAAAAGGAAAAGGAAAAGAAAGTTAATTTGGTTCAAAATCCACACTAGGTTCACTTAGAACTGGTCTATGAACGAAAACTATTTTGTAAAAAATTTGAGGAAAAAATATCATCATCCATTTTCAGTCTTTTAAATCAAATTTAAATACCTATAAACTGTGTCACCCACATTGCAAATATTTCCAGTTCACCCTTTGTGTATTGAATTCTCATTAACATATGCTTATAAGTTATTGTTATGCTCCTTCCTTTCTATTAAATTCATTTTTGTCTTCACGTCAGCAGTAAGGCTTGTAAACCTTTTGGAACTCCTTTGTTTGTATGAACCTTGCTCTCCAAGTCAAAAAGGGCAGTACTGACCACACATCACGTATACATAAGTCAGGCAGATGTATGTAAGGTGAACAGTTATAATTGCATTACATCAAGTAGTACCATTTTTATCACGTATTTATATACCATGTATTAATTCATCTTTTTCTAGGCAATAAACCAATCAGTTGATAAAATGCAATGGAAAAAATTGCGTCATGCTACTTAAATGCCCAAGTGTTAAAAACTACAGAGAATTCATCATCATATCATGCATGTGGGGTCCATGTAGAGGGTCCATCTTTCTTTTGATCCCATCAGGCACCACTGTGGTCATTTTGAAGTGTCTTGACAAAGCTCAGGCAGTGACCAGCCTTCAGGTAGCTGTTCCTCTGAGTTCAAGACTGCTCATCCATGTAGACAGAGTGGAGCACGCTGTTAGACATTTTGGACAAAATAAATGCCTAACCTATTAAGATTGGATACATGTCAAGGGCTTGGAGAGATTACATTTTTGGTACTTGTCTCAAAACATGTGTGACTCCTGTTTTAGTTACCTATATCCATTTTTTTACCTGTTTCCACTGTGGTAATTGAGTCCGGTCCACCCTGATTACAACAGTATGAACAAACTTCCATAATTTTCCTCATTTCATTAAGATCTCTGGAAAACCTGTCATTACACCTTTGAGAGTTAGCATATAGCTCATTTCATTGACAAGATTTCCACATATTTTCTACCAATAAGATGGGATGATATGCACTGGAACAAGACATTATTGGCCACTATCCATGGATTTAAAACAGTTTGTTAGGGGTTTGCTTTTTTATTTTCATTTTTGTGATTTTCTCACAGACCTTTCTCAACATGGAACTAAAAACAGAGTTAAGATTTCTGCATCACTCACATCAGAAATGTGTGAGAATACACTGTAGCAGTGAAGAACTTAGCCTACTGCTGTGGCTGTGCCCATGAGCTGAAGTGTGGAGCGGAAGGAGTAAGCAGGCTAAACACACAAATAAGATTTTGAGAAGAAAAACTTAAGCACTGCTTTCTAAATAGGACAAAATTATGTGCTCCATAATTTCTTATTATTTTTCCTATTCTCTATTTTCTTTTCCCATTCCTTGTTTTGTTTTAAACTTTTTTCCACTGTGAGGCTGGGGAATACCTTAAATGTCCTGAGATTCCAGGACGGAAGAAGTCCTAACAATATAACTAACACAAACATTTTCCTTTAAGGAGAGTGTGTTTTATCTCTGCTTCCAGGAAAAAAACAACAATTGTTCCAGCCTACTCTTTTATCTCTAATCATGCTTGATACCAGCAATGTGTGTCAACTTACACCAAGAATAAATGAACCATAGAGAAGAACAGTAAAATGAGAATAAGTCTCTTGAAGAAAGTGTGGCTTATCACCTTTTGGATGCTATTGCTGAAAAGCAAATATATTTTTACTCACTCTTGCATAATGGGTGTAAGGTGTGATAGCACATTTTAGTACAATTTCATGTTGTGGAGCTCATTTTCTATTTCTCACTTCTTAGATATTTTCTTTCTGGGTCTGCATCTCATGTTTGGGATTGTTTTGTGGCCAACAGAATAGATTCAGTAGTGTCCAAGACTGGTGTGTCCATGCTGCACTTGTGCCATAGCTCCATCTTTACAACTAGGCCAACTGTCTGATGAGGTAGCAATAATGCCATCACTTTACAATGAAATTTGCTGCTACATTAATGAGACTAAAAAAGATATCAACTAACAATGTTTTTGTCCTTCTATTTGCCAAATAATAGTAAGGCACAGTTTATGAACTCTGTGGGAGCTTACACTACAAAGCTGTGCCTTGCACAGCTCATACAGAGCCATGTTGTCTGTTGATGTAATCACCATGCCGGAACTAATTAAACTCAAAATGACATTTTCTGGATAAGATTATCGCAAAGTTCTGTAAAGAAGAGCAAACTCTATCTGATCAGAAAGCCTCTTGCCCGAAATGTCTTCACATACATAAGGTCAGACCTGGCTCACTTTTCTGAAGCACAGTAAATGTAATTTTTCCTTTCAGCTTTAAAAAAAAAAAATCAAAAAAATGCAATCTGTGTAAATTGAATTATAATATGAATACAACTATAATTTAAGAATGTCATATTCTTAGTTTACCCTTTGTCCTTACACGATGGCTGTTTATGGCATGGGCATTTCAAATGCACAGGGCTGGTGGGAGATTTTAATATTTTAAGACATAAAATCATTAATTTTGCAAAAAGTCAAGGCTGAAGGGAAATTATCAGTTAAAAAAACTTGCAGCAGTGCCTGTGTGAAAAAAACTACTGGGCATTTGCTCTTCCACCCTGTCAGTTTGATTGTTCATCAATTGTCTGGGAAGCTTGCAATGGTGTAAGAAAGGGACTTTGTAAGAGCCTACAAAGGGAACGTGAGTAGGCAATGCTTGGATTATAGACTGGGCTGGTAACACACAGTAAAGTAGAAAATGTGGTATTCATATATATTCATGTATATACATGTGTTAATATAGAAGTAGGGAAAAAACTCCCTTTGTCAGCTGACTACTTATCAACGTGGTACTCTACAGTGGAAATGGTATGGTTTAAAGTCTTAAAAGTTCCTTACAATTTTCATTGAAATAAATATTAGAGAAGATGGTAGGGAGTTCAAGGGCAACATTCTTTTTGAAGTGCCAGCAGACAAAAATTGGATCAATTTGTTTAGTGCAACATTATCTTTAAACTGATTACCCAGCATGCAAATATAGCAAACAAACAAACAAATAAATCTGGAACAAATTTAGTAATATATTAAGACTAAAAAAGTCTAAAATCCGTTCAATTTATCAAACCCTTACCAGACAGTAGAAATGTTGATTCCAGTGAAATGTATTCTGCACCTCTGCTGAGCAGTATGAGGTACACGGCTCCTGCAGGTGGCCTGGCAAACGAAGAACAAATCAATGATGCTGAAATGAAACCTATCTTAAATATAACTATGTTATTGATATACACCAGTGCTCAAACAGATCATAATGCAGTCATCTATCACAAGGTATTCACTCTAGGTCTCAAGGTTTTGTTCTCAAAAGAAATCTTTTTAAGAGCTGATTCTATAGATTTTATCTTCTAATACTTGTGTTTCACTCTCCAAAGGCATGGGCAGCCATTTTGACATTAAGTATTTTTTAAAATCGTTATTTTATTTGCTCGTAAGACAAACACACAAACAAAGAAACAAACCAACACATGGGAAAATGTATGTGTGTGACTTCGACAAATTATTGTTTGTACCATTATGTCCTGATGATTTCACAAGAGTGGCTATTTCACAGGCTGTGTTTTTCAGAAAGAAATTGCTTCCCGAGCTGCGCAAGCTTCATATGTAGCTTTTACATGGCAGACAACAGTCACAATCGAAAGACTTGATATTAGGTAAATAAAATGGGGGGAAAAAGGAGAAAGCACCTACCAGGAGTGGGGGAGTTGTGTTTTTTTTCCAGTGGAACGAGACTGACCCTTGAATCTTCCATAAGACACAGCAGAATTATCAAAGAAAGACTAAAATGTATTTTCAGTCCTACCCCTTTTATATAACTTATGCTTATTAGCTTGAACTAGAAGAATCCTTTCAATTAATCATATTCCAAAATCATATAGATTTCAGACATGTATTGATCAGCATTGCAGATCAACTCTCAAAATATCCTTTTATGGAATTTGATTGTTATTCAGAAATAAAGATACTATGATTTACTGATTCATTTTTTGCAAATATCTACTCAGAAAACCTCCCATTATTTTAGATGTCAGACTATTCATGAACAGTCTGACATACATTCTAATCTTCTTATTCAATATCTTTATTCAAAATATCCAAGCTAAACATTTTTTTGCAGACTGTTGGATACAACATGACACAATTCATGATGCTAAGTCAGCAGAGTTCATTGTGTTCTTTCTAACTTCCTAGTTACAGGAGGGAATAATTAAAAAACAGATACAGCAGTCTTTAAAAGGTGATGGGCCTGACTGTAACTAGAAGCTGAGTCTTCTGGATTGAAAGTACTTTCTTATTGGTGACGTCTTACAAACAAGACAAGGGCTCCCAGCCTTTACCTAATCTAATACGCTATGGTCATTCTTTTTGAGTCGTTTTTCCAGGTGCCTTTTTACATATTTCTGCATTTGTATAAGCTTTCACTTCTACATAAATTAATAATAAAACTACTGAAAATACATAGAATAGAGGATTTACAAAAGTATCTGAAGTTATGTAAATGCTAATTCATTTTTATAATGTATGTAATGAATTTTACCAATAACAAACTAAGCTCTGTATTTCTTTGTAAAAATATTAACTAAGAATTATTTTGTTTTCCTGTTCAGATGCTGTGGTGTAAACCCTTGTGAACCACCTTTATGGACCTTCAAAAGGATATGTTGGTATCAAAAGAGTTTGTATACTTTTGTAACACAAGTGTAATGGTTGTCATGAAAAGACATGTGGAGGACAGTTTTAAATAATATCAGTCAAGAGCTTTGCTCTTATTTTTGGGTCAGGATCAAGTACAGAGTAGAACGGAAATAGAGTTTTTTAGTGAGTTTTAGTCAAGAACAGAGATTCCAAACAAGAAAAAAGCACCTGGTTATGTCATCCTCTTACCTAGATTGGCTAAATATATTCAGGAGAACACTTTGACACAAAATTCACTTTTTAATATAATGGTATTTTTTGATTTTCCTTCTGCCACTGCTGTGCTGGTGTTGTCAAAATAGAAAATGCCTAAAATAATAATAAAACCAGATATTATTTTGAAAGTGGAAATATCTTTGATTGAAAACTGAAACATTATATAGAGAAGTATCTCTATAAATACAAATAGATAGTCTTGAAAAATATGGTTCAGCTGCATCATTTCTCTGTGTTTCTATTCTGCCCAAGAGAATGAACTTTGGATTTACCCTCTGGAATACAGTGCTGGGAAAGCTCAGAAACTGTCATCTTCCATCCTGAAGTCCAACAAATCTCTAACATCCATGAAGCACAGAAGCCATTCGTCTAAAGAAAAATCAGTGTTCTGGTAGAAAACTTATTTAATTATTTTTGTCAAACACCACACATACACAGCTCCCATGCCCCAGTCTATTACACGGAGGCAAAGTTTTTGAGATTAAAATGTCCGACATTTTAAGTAAGAGTAAAGATCCCTGATCAAGGGCTTGCTTCAGAGATTTTAATGCTCTGAGAATTAAGAGGTTATATTGGCTAAAATGGCAGAGCTGTCACTCCCTCTCTTTGCAATATCAGACCATTCTTTAGGCATTCCTTAGACCATATGTGGCTCCAACAACCTTATCTTAATTTAAAAATCTGAGCTCACTGAACAAAATATTAGAGTCCAAGCTTAGATAAGGGTAACACTTCCAAAGATCAATCAACTAGCACGTTATATATTGTGTAAAGCTAAAGAAATAATAGTCATAGATCAAGGCTGGGAAAAAATGCATTAATGAATTTACAACCAGTGTGGTTGATAAGACCCTTTTAGAAGTGTTACTTAAACAAACACAGAAAAAGTAAACTGAAACTTTTTATTTGAATATGGATTTAATATTTCATGTGGTATTAACTGATGCCAGTATTCTGGCATGTGTTTGAGCATAACTCAGTAAAGAGATTCTGGGCTTGCCCATCTTCTGTAGCCAAAGATATTATGCTTTTCAGGAGTCTTGGCTGTTACAGCATTTCTACTAATTCAGTACACCTATCATTTCATTCTGCAAATATACAACATGAGAACAAATTGGGAGAAAATTAATAGCGACTCAAAGAATCCTAAGTAATTCATGAATAACTAAAGTGGGGAATTGGTGAAATTCTCATAATTATTAGAGGGTAAAATCTAAATGGTTTTACAAAAATAGCAGGAAGAGAATATGGCAACAAGTTTTAAAATGTAACCACAAAAATTGCTGAACAAGGATGCTGAACAAGTGATTGTTTAGATGACATCACTCTGGAAAATCCTTTATTACCTTAAGAAAGACAATTGCAAATAGTTTTTTCTCTTTGTTCAAAGTCCCATGAAAAAAACCTAGATAAAATGCCTATCCAGCTCACTTTTATGATGAAATAAAATGGACAGATCTTTTTATATTGTAAACTTTTTCTTAGACAAAATGCAAATTTATGAACTGAAGAGCTGCATGAAAAATATTTTATACATATATTATACATATTTTATACATTATATATATACGTATTACATCTATATATGTAGTGTATTATGGGCTTTATATATTATGTATATAACTTGCACATGGAGCATAAATTTATATGTCAGGAGACGTGTAACTAAGCAGTACAGATCAGGTAATACAAGAGAAAAGGTACCTTACTCTGGAGTCTCCCTGCTCATGATATTTTGCCATCTTTTGGTCCTCACAACCTATCAGCCCCCCACTACCAATCCCTGGCTGAAGAGGTTAGGTGATAAGGCAGGCTATCCACCGCTTTTCTTCAGCTACTTGTATTTGTATGGCAGTGTCGATAACTGGGGATGTGGGTTATGCCTGTGGAAACACAAAGGAGAGAATTTTGTGCATAGTTTTAGCTTCATGCTGCTTTATTTTTATTTTATCCTTTTGTGTGTGTTCATACAAGATCACTAAAGGGATGTTAGGCCATGACCGTAAAAGAAATTTCTATTTCTAGAGAGGATGCTAGATATAAGAAATAATTAGAATGTAAGAAAACGAAATCGAAACAGGTTCATTTGCAAAGAAGCAACATAAACTGTCAAACCACAGCCTTCACAGAATCATCTGTGAAACATGTACTTTGAAGTTCACCTGCAAATGAAATAGTCTATTAAGGGGATTGTGATGTAGCCAAGGGTGTGCTGCCCTGCTGGTGACTGACATCTGATAAGCAGTAAAACTGCACTACACTTTGAGTGGTGGGTTCTTACTTCCAGTCGGATCAGGTCATCCTATAGCCAAGTCACTTCATATTTCTCTTCTCTGATACTCTCAGACTGAAAAGCTGCAAGATCTGTTCTTACTTTCTTAATCCTGGAAATTAAATTTTTGGGGAAGATGTGTAGATGTAGCACATAAGAAAGAGTTTTAATTTCATGTTTACCAGGAATACAGTGATTGTATGGCTTTTTGTCATGGTGAGGAAAAATGATTTATGTGTTTACACTACAATCAAGAATGTTTTCATCGCTTGTGTAATACGTTATCTTGATAAACTATTCCGTGAACTTAGCAGAAGAACATACCTTTCAGTGAAAAAGTTAGTAACTTTAACCAAGATGTCACCAGAGTTGTCAAAAAGAATGTCGGGATGTGTCTCTTTTAAGATAGTGTCAATTGAATTTGTGTGTGAAGTTAGTTGGCAAAAATGTATCATTCAGAATAAAAAGGGATTCAATTCTATCAGTCAAGGGTCTAAAATCAGAATCTGACCCAATTTTGGCTTTTTAATTAGGAAAACAAAATTAAATTGAGGTTTCGTACCACTCGAAACATGGTACCATAAGTCTTATGTCTGAAGTTATCCAGAAAGCTTTCGTCATAGTCTCTTTACGTCAGCCCTGCAGGACATTTACACAGTGCTTGTACGCATGTAGAAATCTTTTCTTCTTTTCTGAAGTGCTAAAAGTATCAAATATGCTAGCATTAAAAAATATTAATTCAAAAATGCAAGTGCTAAATTGAATATGAATTGCTGATATTGTACGGTACGGTGAAACCAGGTCATGCCAATCTACAGAGAAAACAAGTTTACCTGTGGGTAGATTTGTCAAACGCTTTAGGTATATTCAATTCTTGAATAGACGGGCATTTTGGTATAGACAAAATCTTCATTTGACTAAACAGCTTCAACCTTGTCAGTTATCATGGTAAGGACAAGAATTTTCTCATCCTATGCTGTTTGCATAATAAGACTGAAAGCTGCATTTCAGGAGTCAGTGAACATTTCCTGGGAGATAGGTTATCACATAAGATGAGCGCTCTGACAATTTTGATGCTAAAATTTCTATAAATTTTAACTAGCTTAGGCTTTTCCGTCCTCCACTTATCTTCCTCTCAAACACATACCCTGTCGGTATACTTTCTCTCTATGGAGAAATACATGTTCATGCTAAGTCAAAAATTAAACCACCTGGTATAAAAATAATTGTTAAAAGACCTGACAATTTATTTCACGCTGCATTCTAGCGAGACGAAAGTAAAGCACAGATAAAATAACACTTCCTTTTGCAGATATGAAAACAATTTCACTGGGAATAGGTTCTGTCATAGCACTTGATAAAATCTTTCATATTGTGAAAAGTAGGCCCTTTTTCTCTTTTGTTTTATTTTCTTATATCCTGTTTCCAGGCAAAAAGTTGCAAAGTTCTGCCAAATAGATTGGCTTATACTTTTGTTAAAAAAAAAAAATAAAAAATGTTGGTTTGGGGTTTTGGCTTGGCTGGTTTGTTTTGTTGGTTGACCGGCTGGTTTGTTTATTTATTTTTTGTGAGCATGTTACAGCATTTCAGGCGGCATTTATTCAGCTTGAATCCAGCTTGTCTAGGATTTTTATCTTCAGCTTTAAAAATCTTGTCTCAAGACTGAAACTTGTAGATTTTTGGTCTAAATTTTTCATCTTAGAACACAGATGATAATGTCATTAAAATTATGTGTTATTTGTGTCCATTTTACATGAAAAATGCCATCTATAATTTAACGTATTGATGAGACACAACTTGTTCACTGGTCTAGTTCTGTTCCAGCTCTAGAAAAGCTTCATAACAATAAATTAATTTATATAGATAACAAGTGTAAATATTTATTCATATCTGCTAAGATATGCTTGAATAACAAAATTAATCCAGGAAATAAGTTAAATTTTAATAAATATGACAGTAGTTAATCTGTGCTTTCACAAATGGGAACAAATATTGGAAAGTGACTACAAGGGAAGTGCTTGGGGTGTAGTCCATGTACAAGTAACATGGAAAGTGTCACATCTTCCATATCACATATCATATGGTCCTTCTTTTAGACCTGATTTCTTATTCCTGAGCGTTTGCTGAAAAAGACTTTCTGCTAGAAGTATCTCTATTAAAAATTTAAATACCTTATAAACTTTATGAGCAATGATAAAAATAAACAGCATCTGTTACAGACAAACCAATATTTGCCAATATGAGTAGTACAACTTGAATTAATAGCACTCTAAGTTTTATAATGAGGAGCCGGAAGTGCTAGATGGAATCCAGATTAATCCTTATTTCACTATTTCTGATTTTTCTGGTTTGAAGAGAATGTTTTGTTATAAATGCAATCAAACCATTATTTGGCCTCATTTAACTACTGCTGGAGTAATCAGAATTCAAAACGCTTACAATGACCAAATGATTAAACAAAATCACCTGAAGAGTTCCTCAGAAATACTGTTTACTTTTTTTCACGGGATGCTTTTAGATAACAGCTCTTTTTCCTTCTCTTCATAGGTTTTGTATCTTACTGGAGTCCAGAGCCTTAAACAAAAACTTGGGGAGTACAGGGAACAAAGAGACGATGAAGAACTTGTTATCCAGATGATGATATTTTCTGCTTGGTGTTACTGCAACGTCTTGCATATTCCATTCAGATTCCAGTACATGCCCTATGTTCTCTTTATTGGATTTTAGGCTGCTTTTTTCAAAACTTACATGTTCTAGGCTTATTATATTAGTGCAAGTGTTGAAAAAGACATTGACAATGATGTATCAAGTTCACTTTTATGGAGGATATTAAGGCCTGGAGGACCACTGACCTTCCCTATGTCACTTTTTGGGTTATTTCACTTCCAGAAGATGCATTACAAAACTCACTGTCGTGTTGGGAACTTCCACAAGCTGTTTAAGTAAGATATTCCCTTGGGTTTTAGATATTACTCCATTCACTCAGCACTCAACTACTTCATTGGTAGCAGGGAATTGTCAGGCTGGAAAAGCACACTTACAATCCCTTCTTTAAAGCAGAGCTTTATTTTTAATAGTACCTTCTCTGTTTATGCTAGTACTTGTACTTTACATACTATTTGTATTTACTGCCCAGTTAGAGGGTACTAGGAGAGTTTATGAGCTTCTAAACAAATGTATTTAGTTCATGCTCTGCAGAACACTAAAACACCTACTTAATGGTAAGTAGCATTACCTACATGGCCACATTTAAAGCCTCATAAAACTTGAGTATGTCTATAACTGTCTTGTTGTATCAGCACCTTAATTCAGTTTGGAATATGCATAACTACCCTCTATAGCAGTGTGTGGTTGATGACAAGTACACAAAATCAGATCCTCAAATGAAACCTCTTCAAATGGTCTAGCCTGTCAAACAGCACCGGTGAAGCTACATGACTGACATTGGCTGAGAATTTGGTCCAGGAAAAATAGACAAAAAACTACGAAATTATAATTCATAACTAACTTATTCTAGAAACTCAGGCCCATAATAGTAATCATTGCTACATGCACATCTGGGAATGAATAGGAAAGAAACAGAAAATCATCTGGAAACTTTTTTGTGGAAAGTGCTTACTAAGGAAAAATGAGGTTTACAGTAAGTCAAGCAAAAAATAAATCCACATGAAAAGACACGTGAGTAGGTAAAGCAAACAGCTTACTTTGGATTTAGATTTTTTTTTAGAACCAATCCTAAAACTGTGCAGTCCCTCTCAAGCCATTGATAATAAAAATTTTAATTATTTGATTTAGATATATAGTTATCACTATTTCTTCATTGTGCTTTTCTTCTAACTTAAAAAAAAATAGTGTGTGCTACAAGTTGGAAGCATGTGCTGAAACACTTAAACCAAGTTATGAAAACTAGTTATCCTTGCAGCTTCTCAAGTTATAACCCCTCTTCCTCCTTTTGCCTCATCACAAAATTCATACTATCTTTATGGGATCAACCCTTCAGACTGAAGAGATAGCCAGCTATGACAGGGAGAAATCTGGGTGGCCACACATAGATGTCCAGTGGAATTTTAGGCATCTTAGGAAAGCCTGCTTGGGCTCCAGCTGCCATTTCAGAAGGAGGTAGCACTCCTCTGGGTCCTGTTCCATAATTTCCAACAGTGTGATATCTCAAACAGTATCAGAGGTATACACATTAAGGCCTTGTTAGATAATAGTTAAAAATTAATCTCAAATTTTAAGACCTTCCTGTAAAACTGCTCCAAAGTTGATCATGCAAAGTGTCACTGAAAAAAAATAGCATAACATCTGGCTCATCTGAGGAAATATTTGCAGGCTTCAAACTATATAGGAGTTTCATATTAAAATAATACCTCAGCCGTTACTGGTAGTCAGTCAAGATTATATTTAATAAAGAAATGCATCCCTCCTACACAAAATGGACTGAGACCACTATAAAATTATCTGCATTTGGATAGACGAGCAGACAGTTCTAAGTATATATCTGAAACAAGAGATTGTAATGCACAAAGTACAGATAAAAAAGTATCAGTTCTCCTGAGCATCCCATCAGTGCATCCACACAGTACTTGAATGTGTCAGCTTGCTTCACTCCAAGAGACTGAATCAAGTTATGTCTATAACATTAGAAGTGGGATTAGCATAGTTTAGTCTCCTGAAATATATCAGGATTATAACACTGCCTTCAAATTCAGCAGTTGAAATTAATTCTTTTTTTTGTCTTTTTTTTTTTCCTTTGGAAGTACAAGACAAGATACATGATTCCTCAGAGTGGAATTTGCTTTATCTCAGAATATCCAAACGTATCGTCAACATATGATACTACTAAAAGTGGGTTCAAAGGGCTAACTGATAATGAACTTGAAGAGAAAGTAATGTTGGCCCCTAAGATAAGTAAGAAAAAAAAAATTGCATCTTGTGGGAATTTTAAAGTAGAATTATCCACAATCTGTACAGTAGGGAATACAACTACAGTGACCTTAGTAAGAAAGACTGAATAATTCATCATCTATGTCTTTCGCAGGTGATGATTTTTTTTGTCAGAAGAGATTTAAGCTTTTCAAACTGTGTAATCAAAAGCACAGAATCTTTGACCACAAAGCCCTAATTTGCTGATACTGTGTTTAATAGCAATACATTTAGAAATCTAAAAGAAATAAGGTATTTCAATTTTATCTTTTTTTATAGATATATGTACATGCAAATAATGAAAGAACAATAGCAATTATAGTAACATTAATAAAGGTTTACTTTGGAATAGGCAGTAATACCTAGAGTAATGATAAATATGAAAACTACCAGTCAAATAATATATGAAAAAGGGTTAATAGCAACATAAAGGACACAGTAAAACTCCTTAAAACTCCTAATCATCTCAGAGGTTGCATAGTCTAGCACACCTATTTTAAGACACAGTAAAGTTGTATTCCATGAGCTTCAGATGCAAGACCTGGAAACAGTGAACTTAAAATAAAATATTATGTTATGGAATTAGTGCCTAAATTTAAATTAGTGGAAGAATGAATCTTTTTCCTGACCTTGCTGTATTTTGTATTTACACTGGGTTTTTTCTGGATGGAGCTGAACAAGCCATTACACTGCAAGAAGACAAGTGGAGCAGTTTCCTGGGAAAAGGTTCAACTAACAATTAAAATCACCCAGGATTTGTCTTTAATAGTGAAATGAGAGAAATGCCTCCAAAGGACAATTATTTTTCATGTACCTTAGACATCTATCCTTATTTATCTTTAATGTGCTAAATTGCCATCTAGAGGTGTCTATCTCACCACTGTCTTTACAAAGAGGCTGACATAGCCAGGATGCTTCCCTGGGACAACCAAAGGGAAGAGAAGATGAAGTCCCACTATGGAGTCTCACTCGGGTACCTTCAGATGCTTGAAACTAGTCATGAGACTCAATCCAGCCTTCACTCAAAAGTTATCTTAATTCACCAAAACACAATGCTACTATTTTTATTGTGATGTTTCCACCTGACTCTGGTAGCCTAACATTAATACCTTAACTCAGTTCACAGAACTGTGAATAGTTTTATTTTTGTCTTACAGAATAATTAGGTGTGAGGCAAGTTGAAAAGACAAATTTCCCTCTGAGCTCAAACATTTATTTTGTTGTCTCTAGCTTACTTTGCAAGGAAGCTGTGTAAAACTATAGTTTTTCCAACTTTTTCATGAACTCCAAAGTGTTTTGAATTTGCAAGATTCTCTGATACTAACTAGTTGAAACATTGGGATTTTAGTTCAATAGTGTTCCCTGCCGAGTCTAAAGATGCTTGGACACATTTACACTGAATAAATACAGTAACAATAATTTAAAGTAAAACAAAAATTAGGTCAATAATTTATTATAGACTGAAATCTCTCACAGGAAAAGAGATATATTTTGATATGGCAGGGTGTACATATACATGTTGTGTGTGCGCATATATATATATGAGACTAAAATTTGCAAAAGCTATTTAGGCAAAAAAAAAAAAAAAAGAGAAAAGCTTTAAAGTATTTCAGTAGTTAGATCCTATTACCAGAATGTATCAGCATCCTTTCAACAATAGCACACAATTACTGAAACAGAAAATACTGTGAAGTAAAGGACCAGTGGAAGCTTGGCTCTTTCAATTCACTTTCAAAAAGATAATAAAATTAACTATAATATATATTTTTTTTTCTAATTTACAAACCCAAATCACAATGAAAAACATATCCAAATAAAACTCACCATGTGCTGACCTATTGCTTGTAGGTATTAGAAAGGAATATCTCACATATTCCTGAAAATTCAGCTGTAGGGATGAACATAAAAACATGCAACAATCAGAATAAGATGCTATGAAGTAGTAGTAGCGTTTTCATTTGTGTGAACAGCAAAATCTATTTAAGAGACCAATTATTAGCCGCATGAGGACAAACATTAATGAGTTAAAGGGGTCACTGTTCTGAGTGGTACTGACTACTTGTTAAAACTATGAGCCACCAAAATAATGCTTGGAAAAGCTGACAAGAATGTTAGATAAAAAAAATCTCTCTTTGCCTCTTTCGTGTAGACTATTGCCATTAACATATAAATTAATAATACACTTTAATAATTTTAGTCCATATCATTAACCACTGTAGACCCTGATGGATGCTCGGCTTCCCTCCAAAAAGTCAGGAGAGTGAGTACACTTCATGTCATACTCTGTTTGCCCAAACACCATTAAGGCAGCAAAACCACTTCACCCCAGGTGCTGTGACAAAACTAAGTTTTTAAGGAATTCATCCCTAACAGGGAATCTCTTTCCTTCTAGCACTCCTGACTCCATACATTTGTGTGAGTAAGCACACAACATTAAGAGCAACTAGAAACTGCCAGTACAGATAAGGTAGTTATGACAGTTCCCACTATGCTTTTAAAATTCATAAGACTCTTAAACCATGACTCAGAAGAGCAGAAGCTGTTTCTCCGCAGCCTCTGGAATCATCTGATAAAGTAGTGAAAGCAAAAGGCTTGGATATCATGATCCTTCTCAGGAGCCTTGCAAGTATCAGCTGCTAGTGTTGCTGACGCCTCCTCCTAATACTGCTATTTATTGGAATAATTAGTAAGCAAAAATATTCTTACAGGGCAGACTTTCTTTACAGCGTTTCTGCTTAATAGATGTCCATCATGTCTCTTAATAATCTGAATACTTAAAGCTTCCTCCCATTTCTATCCTTTCACACCAAAGCCAGGTTTGAGTAGGATTCATCAGTATTGCTTGGCAGCATTTCTGGGAATGTCACTCACGAGCACACAGCCACGGCTCTCTGGAAGTGCTTCACAATAAAAGAAGATTTTTTATTGCTACACACTTCCAGCTATTGTTGCACTTCCAAAGATTATGAGAGATAACAGGAGCCCATCAAAAAATATGTCAGGCAAGCCTGAAAATTCCATCAACATTCATGTGAGATTATTCTCCACTTCTTGGTCTTTGCAAAGTACCTCTCTCATCATTTCAAAATGCTCCTGACTGTTTGAAGAACAATAATTTAAAAGAAAAGTGCCAAGTTGCTGTACAAATCTTACAAGTTAGCTTCATGGCAAGCATGCATCATATCTCAGCCATCCTCAAAAAAGAAAATATGAGTCAGCTTGTGTCAGCAATCAGATGTATTTTTCTGTCCAGCAGATAAACGGCTGACATCTTTCTGTCATTCCTGACTCTCTGTCAGTGTTCTTGGGCTCTGTTTATCTGCTGTGATCCTAAATTTCCTGCAGGCCAGTGTGGAAAATCACAGATCTTGCTGCTGCTTTAGGCTGACCTACATTCCCCAAAAGATTAGGCAGCCCAAAATGCAGTCTTTAACTTTCTGGGACACGTCTGAACAACAATAAGCTTCACGAGGAGGAAAATACATTAACACAAGCTCCAATTCGCATCAGTTTTCTCTCCTGGCAGAGTCTCTGAAGTAGCAGTGTCACTGAGGGCCAGGCACCGCTCTCAGATCTTCTGCTGAGTGTTGTTTGTCTGGTGATCACTTGCCTTTTAACTGCTTTAGAAAACAGCAGCAAAGCAATCCTGTTAATGCTGTTTTATTTACCCCAAAAAAGGGGCATGTGGCCTCTTGGAAAAAAAAAAGCAAACAAAAATCCTAATTAGATAATGATCAAAGTCTAGATGACACATCTGCTCCTTTGTGCAAAATAGAGGCTGGGAAGCAAAAGATTCTTGCAATGTAGCCTCTGCTTGCTTCAGTTCACCAAATACTGCATTCATGTGCATAATGTTCACTATCAATGCAGTTTAAGAGGAAATGCTGGATGGGAGTCTCTGATACTCATTTGTGGGAATAAACTGTGTCCTTCCTAGGGAGTACTTATTGAGAGGAAGGGCTGGGGAGTCTGCTCCAGATTGTACAGGTATGTACATTATACATTAGGTGTATAAAATGCAGGTGTGCCTGTACTGGGTGCCTAAGGTCCTTGCCTGGTTGTGGAGATCTACTCAGTCTAGTGGGGGAAGCAATTAGGCCATGTAGGTCCTCTAAACTCAATTAAACACCTGCAGTAAGCCAGCTAAACATCTCATATAATCATATTACAAGCATAATTTACACTCATAATTTTTGAAATAAATATTTTTTTCAAAAAGAAGTCTTTACTAAATGTGGCAAGTTTTTATAAGTTTTGGTGATGAGGTGCAGATATGGTGATACAGGAAAGGAAAAAGAAGGAAAACTTATGAAAGAAACATATGATATTTTGAATATTATTTCTTGGCAGTGCAAGTTAAAGGGAACCAAGTGCAGCATGTGATATAAGGAGAGTGTTTCAGTATGTGGTACCTTTCCAAGTCTGTTGTGTAAAGAATTGTGACAAAAAGCAGAAAAAGATTGTGTAATATGATTCACAATAATACTTAAATTATCAAGTTTGCAGAAGATCTTCTCCACAATATCCTAGTATGATTACATCTGTGCAGAAGTATAAATGAAAGTGATACCAGTAGTGGAACATGGCATAGAAACACTTTATAGGTGAGTGACCACAGACAGGAATTGTGGAAATCTGTGACAGCTGCCCTACCTGAAAGTGTCTCTCCCTGCCCTCTTCATAAGCACCTCCAACAGCAAACCCCAAACAGGGAACCAAGCCAAGAACAACATCAGGTCCTAATCAGTGGCAAAGCCTGTAACAGGGTGCTAGCCACAAAACCAGGCTGAGGTGTAAATACCCACAGATGATATTCACTCTTGCTTCAGTGGTGTCAGGTATTAATGCCTACTTACCTTCTGTCCCAGTTTTATGCTTTTCACTTGATTTATGAATCCTAGTCTTAGCACAGTGTTGCTTCAGCACAAAACAATCTGAAGTGTAAAAGGAATTGCCCAGAGAAACTCCAGTGATCCTAAGTAATCCTGCAATGCTGTGGTGACTTCTCAAGATGCTTAGACCATTACTAACAGAGCAGGTTTGAACAACTTTTGGGCTTTTCTCTCTGTCATGAATTAAATAAGCCCTAAAACAGTACTGTCATAGTCTCCTAAATATTTTTTTTTTACAGATACAGAGGTTAGTCAATCCCACAGTTTATCAAATCAAGAGTGAAGAGGCTTTTAATTTATTAATGACATACAATTACCACCAACCAATAAACTATACATTCAAAATTCAATAATAGTAATACAAGTAAACCCCAGTATTAGATGCTTAGAAAATGTTAATAAACAGCTACACATTTCTAGAAACCTTTCTGCAGTTAATCCCAAGAGCCAGACACACCCACACCCACGATTACAGAGGTACATGCCATCCAAACAAAATTGCCCACACTATTATGTGTCACCCACATGCTCCAATTTTTGTGGGAGATGTTCATTACTTTTTGTTAAAATGTGTAAGCAGACAATGCAAAAGACTGCACAATATATGTGTTTTAGCAAAGACCCATCAGCATTTAAAGAGTGCTGACAGTAGGAGGCCTTATAAATTTGTTAGAAGAGATTGAATTTGATTGGGGCCTGGAATTGTAATGGTGGTGTGGGGTACAGCAAAAGGGACTTCTAATTTGCTGGAGGTATTTTCTTTTTCCTTAGGAGAAGTCAAACTTTTATTGCTATTAAAGAAGTTACTTAAACACTCCTCTGTTAAATCAGAATGGTTCATAAAAAGATTCCTTTAGGCAAAATGCTTTTCTCCATATGAAGCTCACTTTGGTATTGGATGTTCTACTCATTTCACAAAGTAAAAGGGATTGCTGGGTTTGTTTTTTTCCATGCCACTCTTCTACTGGTACAGTGTCCTGTACACAATGGTGTTTTTCTTCCTGAAAACAACTAATTTAACTTTATTGTATAATATGATGAATCCAGCTAAGATTTTTTGTTTGTAGCCCAAGATTTATTTTTAAACTGGCTGAGCCTTGCAATGTCTTGCTTTATACTCCTGTGTAAGGATCAGCTGAAGAAAATAGAATGCAAAGTGACCTTGACCATTATGAAATCCTACTTTTATGAAAGCACCACTTTGTTATCAGAAATGTCCAGTAAACTGAACACTACCTAAACAGTAGTCAAGGTTTCAGATAAAGAGAAGGTGGTATAGACTTATAAAGATGGTGAATTACAATAATACCTCAATTTACTTTGTAGAACTTATTAAACTTACACAAAACTTGTATTCTCTTTGTTCTGAAAATCTTCAGAAATGAAATCTTCTGAAAATCTTTGAAATCATTTTAATGATACAGTTCAGTGATAAGAATTGAACTAAAGTTGATGATGGCAAAAATGTTGAACTATTTAATGTCAATCAGTGCAAAGCCACACTTCAGGACCTCACTACTAGAGAATAAATCTGCCTGTAGAAGATAGAAAACAGGCATCATAGGAAAATCCAGTAGCAAAAAGATAATTAATTTCATAAAACTGGCAGCAAAATCTGCCACTTGTGTGTTTATTGTCTTATAATATTTATTGTCAATATATAGAGGCAGAGCAACAACAAAGTAAGCAACCGCCATGGGGTAGGATATGTTCTTACAAAGCAAAGAAACCTTGTCTTACTGTGTTCTGAACAGGCAGTAAAGGCTTGAAGTGGCATAAAGTGCTCTTTGATTGCTTTTCATTTTGTAAGGCTTTGCATTTTCTGCTGTCTTTTGGAAGAACACTCAAATATTATGAAAAGAGGGAGTGAAAATAAATAAAGATCAAAATGTAATATGAAATAGACTGTGGCCATGACATTTCTGTTCTGAGAAGCAAAATATAAAATAATGACAAAAAATAATCAAGAAGCATTGCACCCTATGGAAATTTCAATTTCCAGATGAAAGAGGTCTACAGGTGGGTATCCAAACAAAACAAATCTTTTAAAGTTCACTAAGTGTGATGAATGAGTTCTTATTATTAGATTTTATGAGTGCCTATTTTTACATTATATAACTAATTTCACCACTGTGTTTGAAGTATGATGTTTTTTTGAACTTAGCCTCGTAAGAAGTGTGGTTTTTTAGCAGAACTGCAATTCACTAGGCAGCAGTGCACATTCTGTAGACACATTACCTGTGTCCTATAATAAATGTAATGAAGCAACTTCACATTGTTCTAGGCCAAACAATCAGTAAACACATGGATAAATTAAAAGCAAGACAGTTTCTTGAAAAAATTCTTGAGGAAGGAATATGGTTTTAAGTTCTCACTTCTGGGCTGTGATCAGCATTTTATTGCTCTTTGCATTCCAAAGGCTATAGGAAAACTCAAGAGACCTCCTTGCTTCCTTGGCAAGGAAAGGAAAATATCACCTCCATAGAATAGCTATGCCTGAAAATAGCTTCCATTGAAAAACATGTAATGAAAGATACAAAACATATCTCACACATATATTGTATATATCTACTAAAAATACTGAAATAATTCAGGTTTCCTGTGGGGGCAAAACCAGAAGGTTTTCTGAAAATCTTTCTAAGTTTACTGAGTGAATAAAGCCTCATACAAACGGGATCAAGAAACACATACAAAACTTACCAAAATTCATATTTTCCCAGGGTTTGTTTCCCACCCTGCTAAGCCCTCATTACAAAAGTCTTTGCTCTGGATATAACACCTTAAAGTTTTGCTGATCTTCTTCAAAAAAACAATAGCTCATTCTTGAAAATAGAATCAGTGTGCTAACCCAGCTGTCATAAATAAGGCTTTCCTCTAGCTTCCTAATGGGGACAATTCCTCTTGCTTGTTTTACAGCAACATGCAGAATAATTGATGCAGTTTTGTTTAACAAATTAATTGCAAAACATTTCATAACACAAGCATTTACCAGTGGAATATTAAGGTTACAAAACATTTCACAGATAATGGCTACTTTATAATTAGAAATATTTAGCAGTTACTACTGACCTCCTCTCATGGTGAATGCAGGTATTTGTGAGATGAGACAGCCTTTGGGAAGCAAAGAACAATATTCTGCCCCCATCCATACATGAAAAGCCAATTTGTTACCTGGATTCTCTATATTAGTGTTCAGATTATCCCTATATTTCCTCCTTATAGCATTGCTAGGAGGGTTAAAATCATCACTTAGAAGAATGTTGGTGCAGTTATGAAGACAGGATTTCTTACTACTCACTTTTCTGATTGTTTTTAATTCTGTCTTATAATTACTATTGTCTGAGCCACAGACTGGAAAACAATAAACCATGTCAAGGAGTGAATAGAGATTTATTCTTTACTTTGGAAACAATTTTGGAGTTCTAAAATGTTGGCACAATGCAACCAATAGGCCATGTAATAAACAGGGGGCACCACATTGTGAAATTCCATTGCTTAGAATATCCATAGAAATAGTATTTAGTGCACCCAAGATTTTGGGCACTACTGAACTATACTACAAATACTTTTTACTGTTTACTTTTGCCGGTTCAGATAAGTTTAGATTAGTTCAGATTTCTGTAAGGAATATATGAACTTTCACAATGAGTCACCATGCACTCACACACAGATAAAGGCAAGGAAAAGTCTGGGAGAATAATTCTGTTCTAGTCCAACCTCCCTGCTCAGGCAGAGTACCTTAGAGCATGTTGCTGAGGATTGATGGCTTTTGAATATCTCCAGAGAGGGAGAACTTCACAACCACTCTTGGCAAGTTGTTCCTGTCCTTTGTCACTCCTCTGTCACTCTCACAATAAAGTTCTTCATCATGTTCAGGTGGAACTTCCTGTGCTTCACTGTGGCCATTCAAGACGAGAAAAAAATCCCCAAACAAATCTCAGTTGTTGCACAGGTAAGTTCTGAGCTCCTAAAACTGCATTTTTCAAGGGCACCCCTGTCTACACCAGCTGAGCTACTGCAGTCCTGGTGCTAGGCAGTCTGTATTGAAGCTCTCACTTCAAAAGCCTCTTCAAACTTTATTAATTTAACAGATATTTTTGTTGTTTCTTCATTGCCCCACTGCTCCTATTTAATATACTTCCTTGAGAATGTCCGTGTGGCATCTGATAGCAATAGATACTGCTTGACTGCTGTGATTTCTTAATCCTTTTAGAGAGAAGCACACGTTTTCGGATCTTTCTCTCTCACAAGATATCTTTTTGTGAGCTCTCCTTCCTCTCCTCATTTCTCCCAGCTCCAAATAACCCTGGAGGTTAGAAGGACACTTCTCCATGACTTTTAGACGCCAACAGGTTTTTTCTAAGCAAAGCACTCCCAGCTGTTTCTTAGCTGCCATTCAAAGATGGAAATCGTAACCAGTGATTTTCACATGTTCTAAAGGCCCCATTGCAGTGCCTCTATATGCAGGCATCTTTAGGAAGCTGCTCAGAGGGCTGCTCCTCACCAGCACATTGAAGACCTTTCTGTGTTAAGGCTTCAGGTCAGTTCTTCCGGGACCAAATTCAGCTGGGAAATACAGGGAAGGGCTGGATAAATATCAGTCCTCAAAAGCAAATCCTACTCTACCTCATCTTACTGTCTCCAGCAAATGCACTAGTGGTTTTCAAGATATTGTGACTGGAAAAGTGTGGGAAGCCATAATTGTTCTAGTGTTTTATGTAGGGGGATGCTCATATGTTTGAGCATATGTAGTTTGAAGGGTATGAAAATTAATCCATAGCTGGAGGTAGCCTGCTTTCATTACTGTTTTCTGAGGTTTTCTAGAGACCAACATTTACTTAGAGTTTTAATAGGCAGCAACTGAATTATGGTAGCTGCTCTTTGGATTTGCTGTCCTTAATATGTTTGCATTTGAGTATTGGTTCAGCAAAATAAACAAAGTTAAAATCCAAAGCCATTCTGTGTTGTCTCACACAGTAGTAACACCATATCACTTCACTCATCCTATTCTTTCTGAAATAAACATGCTTATACCACTACAAAAGCAGCAAAGTGTTCAGTGCAAATAAAAAAAATCGATCAGCTGAAGCAGATAACTCCTGGTTTGCACTCAGAGAAGGGCACAGAGCGTTAGGTCATTTTACAAAGGAAAGATGAAAACAAATCATCACCAATCAGAAGAGAAAAGATCATAAAAAATGAGAAATACTGCTGCTACTGTAGAACAAATATAATTTAATATGTGAAACAAAACTGTTTAATTTTCCTACAGCAAGAGTATAGACCACTTGACATGAGGAGATGCCCATATTTTTTAGATATGACCAGACTCCTGTGAAATACAAAGATTGTAGGATATTGCTCACGGGGAGCACCTGGAAGCCCAGGTGCTGTGTTGAGAAGGAATGGGATGAGAGGAATGTGTTATAGTACATCAGCTGGAGGAGCTTGCACTCAAAATAGAGGACTCAAGTCTTGAACCAGCTATAGCATGCAGTGAAAGTAAAAAGGTATAAAATGCTCCTAAGAAGAAATTAGATTTTCCACCAATGTTTAAAGTTGGTGTTTTCTAACATGAGTTGATTTCCTTTGAAATATTTATTTGTACACTTATTAGATTTGTATATGACTGTGGAAGACACTGCTTTGATCCTGTGTTTTCCCTGCTTTAAGACTCATAGGTCTGTCTTGGTTCATAGTAGTATGCTTGGGAAGAGATAATAGGAAATATGAAGCAAATAACCATCTCCCATGTAGTCCCAGTTGTAATAGTAACTGAACAGGTCACTATCTTAAATACATTTGTCAAAGACCTTATCAATGACAGATCGAGGACTCCATTGTGAATTTTCAAGGACCTTGCTAGAGCATTGTAGGTTATGTGGGTGATAGTCCACACCAGCAAGAAACAGAGCAGATAAGATCATGTAAAATTCTGTCACACATGCCAAGGTAAAATAAACGTACTTTACAGATAGTAGACATGTACTGGATCACGTGCAAATTCTCCTCTGACCTTGGAGAGGTGGGGCTATCTTTAGTATTCAGTCAAGTTGCAGAACAGAGTCTTAAGGAAAATAAATTATGAACAAGGATTGGTTGCAAATTTAAAACCAGGTAATCTGAAAAGCATCTGGTTTTAGGCAGCAAAATCCCATCCATCAACCAGCAGAGGTTTTGCTTAAGCCTTGTTTTAAAGGCAAATTCCAAAGAGTCAGTGGCTAGTAAAAGCCACAGCCTCTTAGAAATATCATCTGCATAAGAAAGAAGGTTAAACAATATCGACAAATTTACTATGTAGACACTTCAGATCACTGAATAAGATTTCTGTTGATAATAAATGATTGGCCACTGCTAGAAAAACGATGTGGTAACCAGCTGTGTTCTGTTGACATAGTACATATGCCAAAGTGATCTGAGCCCTGAAGCCATCCATGTCCTCTCTAGACACAGACCATCTAGGGATGATATTTCTGATTAAAATGGGGATTTGTGGATGAGTACATTCAGAAGCATTGGCAGCAGTTAATCCAAACAGGGAAAGACAAAGTTGTATCAAAATTCAAAAATGCCAGATTTGTGTATCTGACATACCTACATAAAGTAGAACTAAACAAACTGTTCCAGTTTGGATTTGAGTCTTTTGAGTTGCTCTAAAACTTGCTTGTCAAATTTGCATCTGTATAAATAGATCGTATTTGCATGAATAAGAAGGTCTTGCTTCATCTCTGCCTAACTGCAGGCTCATGCATGTATTCAGTCCTTGTTGCCAGTGCTCCTGACAGGAGCTGAGCCATGAGGGGGATGAGCTGGGAGACAAGCATGGCCCCAGGGCAGGCTGTGCCCTCTCCACCTCTCCACTGGAGCAAGGCCAGGGAAATCATAGGCACAGCCTCTCCCAGGGATCCCCGAACAATAGTAGATGAGCCTGGTCCCAGACAGGAACCTCAGGAAAGAATTAAAGGAGATGCCTGAAAACAAGAGTGGAGTCAAGGGTACCTACATCAGGTCTAGTACCAGTCCCAGCAGAGCAGCCAGCGAGTCCAGCCAGTGAGACAGGACCAAGCACAAGTACTCTGAAACATAGCTTGGGCAAGGCGGAGGCGCCCAGCCTGAACCAAAACAGAGACCCCAGACCAATGTGCAGAATCTGTAGGGATGTTCAGGCTGATGCCAGCACCTACTGGTCTGTTCAGAGCTGTGACAGTCTGAGTTTTCCTGTTCATACAGCATATTCCCATGTGACTAATGACACAATAACAACCAAAAAAATTTCTCCTGCACATATAAAAATTGTTGATTGGAGTAAGTGGACCTGCTCCATCCATCTTGCCTGGACTCCCACAAGGGCACCATTTGCCCATTGTGCCAGAGGTCCATTTAGGCTCAAACTTGGGCACCTGGTGGGTTTCAGCACCTGGGTCTTTCTTGGGCACAGCGCCCCAGTCAGAGTAATCATTGTCCCTTCCCTGTTGCCAGCTCCAGGAGCAGCCCACTCTTACTGCTTACAGACAAAAAATCACAGTGGTGTGCAGCATGATGTGTCTGACTGGGAGTAGTCTGGATGTCATTGCTGAGAAATGTAAGAGTAGAGTTGATCCAGACACCAAGATCTCAGCCAACAGTGGTGGTTACAGAATGAGGCTCATTAAAGAATGCAAACATATGATTTACTTCTACAATAATTAGGCCAGGTAAAGCAGAGATCATGATAGCCATCAGTCCCACAAAAGGCTCAAAATTAAAAAAA
Source organism: Gymnorhina tibicen (assembly GCA_013399875.1). NCBI lineage: Eukaryota > Metazoa > Chordata > Aves > Passeriformes > Artamidae > Gymnorhina > Gymnorhina tibicen. The sequence continues at coordinate 2,449,727 of VXAZ01000289.1, read as the reverse complement.
AAAAAAAAAATTGATTGACTAGAAATTTTAACTATGCCCCGAATTTGTGGGTCTTTCCACTGCCTATAGAGAAAATTTGAGATGATTTCCACAGATGTAGGAACATGTAGTGTAGGTGTACTGCAGTATGATAGAAAGTAATCCGGAACACTAGGAGAAGATTTGTGTAGTGAAACACATGATGCTGAGGAACATACACTGCCATGTCTATCATTAGCAGGTATAGTACATTAGGTGCATTCTTGGAATAATCTTTAACTTAGAAAGTACATTTGTGTGTTGTGAGGCTGCTCTGTGATATGAACCGATGTCCAATAAATTCTGGATCACTGGGACATTTGTTCCAAATGAGCACTAATGGTCTGAACTAAGACACTGCTATGGATGTTTCTATAGTGGTATAAGGTGGATGAGATTTATCCCATGATTACAGACATAGTGTCACATATTGTTTTTCTAGCTGATTGCAAAGTAGTCAAATTTCTGCTCTAGTGAAGTGTTACCTGCAGGTACAGGTAGATTAGCTATCACTGCCTTTACAAAACCAAGTTTTCTAATCAATTACATTTAGTTTAGTACTGCTGTCTCTGTACACCTGTACCATGGGAGCCAAACTCTTACAAATAATTAAAAAAGCCCCCAGTCTCTTATTTCTTTCATACTGTTTCTTTAGTGTGAATGACTAAGATGATGAAGAAGAGGTGAGACACTCATCTTTGGGAAATCAGTTCTAAAAACTACTCTTCCAATATCCTCCAAATATAATTCCTTATTAATTTTCCTAGCTTTATTCCCTGCTTTCCTGCATTTTCAGGAATGAACATTTGTTCATTTTTATTAAATCATTTCTTTTTACCATCACTCCCATGGTACATTATTAAAATGCCCTAATTGTATCATATCATATTATACTATTCTAATAATATTTAGTGCAATTTCATCAAAGTCCCTGGTGTACCAAAAACATACCAGAATAGTCACAGAAACACATCAACATATATTCAGTGAAATAAAAGCAATCTGTCCACACAGTAAGGGGACTGATTTCAGAGCATCAGTTGCCTGTGCTGCCATGTGGGAGGAGTCCTAATTCACTTGATGGCTTTGAAGGCTTGTTCTTTTCCATTTGCCTTGCTATAATATAGAAACCCTATTATTATCTGAACAGGGAAATGCTGCAGTGAAATTACCTTTGAAAGTGTTCCCAGCTGTCTTCATCTGACAGTAGTTTTGATGGAGTGAGTACTTGGTAGGGAACTCCCTGTTTGGCAGAAATCACCTTATAGGGCAGGGAATAACACAGCCAGGAAGAGGGGAAGGAAGTCATACTTTTCTGAACTAAGGAAAATGCAATTCTACTTTTTTATGTCATCTCTTCATTCTCACATTTCGTTCTGCTCACACCTCAGGTACTCCTTGAAGGCTTGTTCTTAGGATTTCCATCTCTGGAAAAGAGGGCTTGAATATTGACATCCCAAACTTGAAACAACTCGTATTACTAAGCCATTTTAAAACCACTCTTGCCTTATGCAGTGAGTCTTTCTAGCAAGCATGGGAAAGAATGCTAGAATTCTCTTCCAGAAAGAGTGATAGGAGTTTATTTAACTAAATCATGCTGATGAATGTGCTGGATTTTCTTAAAACAGCAAGATATCTAAACTATGGATTGAAATATTTAGTATTGCCATTTTGAAGTAAGATTTGACATTGACGTCCATGCAGACCAGACAGTGCCTCCTTTCAAAATTCTGGCAAGTTATATTTAGCTTATATTGACTGTTTTTCACACAATTTCAAATCATAAATATAACTACAACTAATAACAAGGTCCTTAATGTTTTTTTCCCACTTAGCTAATCTTTTATATTAAAAAGAGATTTAAGATTAAAAAAAATTTGCTCCCCTGAAATAAAATGAAGACATTTTAGTTCAGCATCTAGCTTAAACAAAGCCAAGTCTTAAAAATTTGGAGAGCTATGAATATCTTCTCTTTGATATTGCCTAGGATAAGAAATGAGAAAAACCCGAAAAATTAGTTCTAAAATTCTACAGGAAAAGCAAATTCTGTGATATTAGCTGTCTGATTTTGTTATTTTCCCAAGTTAAATGTTTGAAGGAATCAAGAAACTTCTCACTGAGCCGTCTAGGTTCAAGGAACGTTTGTAACATTTGTTTTTAATTCTTATCATGCATGTGTTTGTAGCGGGATTTCATCAGACAGCTAAAGTTATTTATCTCACAGAAGACAAAAGTCTGTAAAAAGCTTTAATACCATGTTTCATAAAAGGCAATACAAATTTCATAAGAGGCTTAATAAAATATTGTGAAAAGATTAGTATTTGCTTTGAGGTATGGTCAAGCACGGAACACCAGCCAAATACTTATCATCTTTACAGAGGAAACACGGAGCTGGAATTGTCCTTGGATAGGCGAATGTTGAAGTAAAAATCATTTGGATACTTATTCTGCAAATATTCCTATGTGAAGAGGTAGGAAGATTCCACAGCTGTGAAGATGTATCCTCTCAGTTTCAGCCTGGGTGATTGATGGCTCCCTCTGACAGCCCTAACTACAGCTTTGGAAAGTCTTAGAGGTTGGAAGCTGGTTATTTGCATCTAACCCACTGACTCCCAGGAAAGGCTCTGAGGAGTATCCTGCTAAGAAATGGAGCTTTTCTGACTTATCATAAACCACAGCAATGAGAACCAGATATCTTGTTGGAGTTTCCTGGCTGTGATACGTGATAGTGAAGTGTGGTCTGTCCACGGCAGACTTACAGGTTAGATGGTATTAATCACCTCAGTCTAAGTGGCTGGTTACAAGTACTTTGTAATGCAGCTTGTGGATCTCTGTAATGCTCAGAATGAGAAAAGTCAAAGCATAAACTATAACACAGAAATTTTGTAAAAAGGAAATTTGTAACAAGTTGGAAAATAACTGTTTTCATGGAATTATGACATGATTAACTGGACAGAAAATTAAAAATTTTCCTTTTTTTCATAATTTCTTTTGTGCAATCTCTTTAACAAAAATAAATATACAATAAGACATTCCTCTTACTCTCAATTACTGGTGCAAGTCACATCAATAATATGTGCAATGTTCACATTTTCAGGTTTTTTATAAGATTTTGCCTTTACCTTTTTGAGATTTCTTTTAAAGATCTATTCTTTCCCTTGCAGAGACAATATAAACTGTCTGAGCAAACAAACTGGTTGAGTTTGACTGTGGTTGAGTTTGACTGTGGTTGAGTTAGCAACTGGAAGGAATGAAACACTACTAGCACCTAGAGAGATGTGTTTCCAACAATCACCTTAATAAGGTGATTTCCCTCTGAAGTCAGCCTGACCCATGGGTAATAATTTTACGCCAATCCAACACCAAGAGCAGCTTGCCAATATTCTTGTCCTTTAAGACTCACTGTAACAACCATCTTCTGCGTTTTCAATTAAATAAATGTTCTACAGATATACAACTGCAATTCTTCTCAGACAGAAGAAAATTTTTTCAATTGTTTTGACAATATAGGCCTTTCCCTCTTTATTTGAACATAAGTCAGGGGCTCAGATGTGTCCTTAGTAAAAGTTTGGATTGTGGGCCTAGTAAAGAATGAGTAGAAAAGTAGCACAACAGAGGTAGTGGGAGCCTTCACTCTGATTCATTGGTTCCAACCCTCCAACTGTCTGAAAAATAATAACAATTTATTTGAAGGTATTTTCTTTCTCCTCTGCCATGCCAATAGTTATTCTCTATTTCATTTCTTTATCTTGTATACATAAATTTCACATCTCTGGTTAGATAAGTAAATAAGATGTGACTTATAAGATCTGCAACACCAAGCCATTTGCTACTGGGATGCCTAATGAAGTCTAACTCAAAAAAAATCTTTTTGTATGAGAAGCACATTTTTTTTCATTTTGTAATTTTCATTTTTAACTAGGAAATATCTTAGTGAAACATTTCAAAACAAATCAGTACAGATAAGAATACTGCAGTCTGGTACTTTGATTTAAGCTTTGAGTGAATATGTAAACAAAAATGAAATGTTGGAAATTGTGGTAAGATAAAAATGTTTGTGTTGAACTAAACACCTTCAAGCAAGAAATTCCTTTAACTTTCATCCTTCTCCTTGCTCTTTATTCATACTTATTCTACAAACTCAAAAAGGAGCTCTGCACCCTGCGAATATTAAGGTCTGACACATGCCAGAGTCAGTGTCAATCTGAATTCAGCTGGACCAAGTGTTCAGGAAGTTAAATATACATATGAATGTGCTGGAGTGGGACCTTATAGGAAATCTTACTCAGACAGAAATATTAGCAATTTTTCTTTTCAAAAAACGGCAAAAATTGCTTAGATGAGACTTAAGTTTAGATGTGATTAGTATATTTTGAAAGTACTTCTCAGTATTTTTGAAAATGTACTCCCTCAAAATGCCAATCACAGCTTCTGATCATTTAATTTGCTTGACAGTTTCAGTGCCCCTGCTGCTAAAGGGATTGCCTGGTGTGAGGCTGTGGCTGAATTTCTCACTGCTGCTTTGATAGGCTTCAGGCACACAGAATGTATCATCAGTTCTCTGCAGACCATGCCAGAGCAACAGCTGATCCAGCTGGAAAAGAAGGTGGGAAAAGGAAAAGGTGAATGGAAACCTTTTAGAACTCAGTTATTAAAGAGAATAAATAAAGTGTATTTCAAATACTTGCTTGAAAGCTTCTTATTGACAAATAAATTTGTTAAGGAAAAAAAAAACCCAAACGGCTGGCAACTGTCAGAGAGCAGTAAAAAGGTGACAGGATTCCACCAAGCCCTACTATGGCTATGTTAAGGTAACTTACAAGCATGGTCACTAGCAGAATCTCTCACTGTCTCAGTAAAAGCTGCAGATCCTACATGTTTATATACTTTATTTCTCTGCCCCATGTCTGCCATGGAAACAAAACATATCTGTTTCTGAAAATCTGTGTTAAACTAAAAGAATGGTAAGCCACGTGACAAAACTTAAAAAATAACGGAGGAGATTGTGCTTAAATTTTCTTAAAAAATAAGTCACCCTTCAGAAAGATAGACGTTGAAAACTTCAGTGAGAAAGGCGAAAGTTTTGGACAACTGGTTAGGAAGTGAAGAGAGATTGTAATGGTAAATGGTTTATAACATAAATATTAAACTGTAGAAAACTGTGAATAATCCTTACCTACATAGGTCATCCCATTTGTAAGACATAAATAGTGAAAGCCATCTGATCTAATAAATATAATGGTCTGTTCATGCTTAGTACATTGTTACACTGTTGTTTTTTTAGAAGAATTTAGCAAAAAGCACAGCAACCGAAAACAAGTCAGCCTAAAATTCATGTCGAGAAAAGAGGGGTTTGAAGTAACAATTTCACAATCTTTGCAAGGGAAAAGTAAGTAAGAGTGAAAAATGCAGAAGTCAAAGACAGTCTGACCTTTGAGTCAGAGAAGACGAAAATGGTTACCCAGAAATGCACTTTTTCTAAGAAAAAGAGAGGCATTGAATGCAGAAACCTGAAAGCAGAATCTTAAGACAGTAAACGGGAATAAATTAGTAGACATGAGAAAAATTTCATGTTCATGTTCAGATGTAGAAGTCAGCAACTAGAACAGCAACAGGCATTTTCATATTATATCCCCAACCAAATCTTAAATATGTCACTGTTCTCCCTCTGGGTATTCTGCAGTTTCTGTTCTAGGGGTATCCTTGTGACCATTCCTGATCACCTCTGAACTAGCCTCTGGGCTCAGTTGTGGAGATAAAGATGACCTGATGATTTTGGTCAAATTAAAATGTGTTTAATGAATCAAATTTTGTATGAGACAAACCGTGATTATTTCAAACAATGGGTTTGACTGATATTTGTCTTCTAGTCTAGCCTGAACTGTAATGTTTGTGAGATGCTACAACAAGAATTCAATAATAAAGTATTTTTCAAATTTGTTTTCTCAACCTTACTCTAGTCATGTTAGTTTGTGTCAATTTCTGCACCTCTGTCAAACGTGACAGTTCCACCTCTATATCCACAGAGATATGATATATGACATTCACTCTTGTCCTGCCATGAGGGGCTGTGGGAAAGTCTTCCTTCATACTTTTTATTACTTCTGCATCTTCATGAAGTATCTTCAATGCGATAAATACCAGAAGTATTTATCGCATTGAAGATACTTCTGAGTTTTTTCTTCTCCAAGCTTCCAAGCTGAACCACCCCAACTCTCTCAGCTTCTCCTCATATGACAGATGCTCCAGTTCCTTGATCACCTGCACAGCACTTTGCTGGGCTTGGTTATGATGTCTCTTTTGTCCACATCACCCTACACACTATGCTTATCAGTCTTGTTACAGAATCATAGAGTCTCAGAATCACAGAATCATAGAATATGCTGAGCTGGACTTCCTTACTTGATAGGGGCTTTTCATGTCTCTGCACCACTGTTCCTGGTTTAAAGCTTTCCTCATCACTTTGGCCAGCCTGTTGGCAAAGACAACTTTTCCATCACTTAATTGGGTGGGTCTTTTCTCTTCCTAGCAGTCCTTATTTCTCAACAAATATATGATAGTCATAAAAACCAAAGCCCTGCTGTTGACATCAACTGCACAAACAGTTGTTGACCTAGAGGATATGCCCACTCCTTCTCAAGACCTTCTTTCCCCTTCCCCATCAGGATCAAGGAGACACCACCTGCACTGCTGTGCTCTTGAGAGTCTCCTCCAGACCCAAGCAGTGACGCTTTATATTTTCCTGGAATTCTCTGGTACTACAATTGGTGTACACATGAGAAAGCAGATGGGGTCTGCTATTACCTGAGGACTACACAAACCTGGGCAGTCTTCCCACAACATCCCAAACTTACCCCTCTAGCAAGAAGCAGATGTCCCCAAACAGTAGGTCAGGTCAGCAACTGGAGCCTCCCCCCACTGCAGCAAGAACACTGCTGTCACTTGCAGCTTCCTCCTACATGGCTCAGTCTCAGCTGGCTCCTATCATTCATTGGCAAGAGCTCTCAGTGCCTCATCTACCAATCTGCAGGTGGTGCAGGAGCCATCCTCCCTGGGTACAAGAAGTCACCAGCTTCCAACCTCCATCCTCATGGAAATCTCCACTTCTCAGCCTAAGCACAGACTATCTCCACCTTCAGTAGAGCTGGGGGTCCAGGGCCTTGGAGAAGATCAAGTCAAACTCATTCTCTCAATCCATGCCCTTCTCATACTTAAGTAAAAGATTTTAAACAACCCTCTGTAAAATAATGGTTTTTTTCACTTTTGGTGTTGTCATGTAAGCAAATGTAATCTAATCACACTAGTTCTGAGAAGACAGGATGAAGAGGTAAAGCAAAGGGACTGAAAGAGTAAGGAAGGGATTGATTCTTTGTCTTGCTTTCACCAAAATTCCAGCAGCATGCTGTCGTTAAGAAAGTCAGGATCAGTCAGAGATGATCAGTCAAAAATAGAAAACTCACAGCTAGTTCATAGTGAAATCCATATGCAACGAAAATCCAGTAACCATATTTCCTTGAGTCTGTAAAGTCATGTTTGAAGCCAGGATCTCTACAGTGAAGGGATCATGACCTCTCCGGGGGTCATGACCTCTCCTGAGGTCACCAAAAGTAATCCTAGGGTTGTGAAGCATTGAAAATTTATTAGTTACAGTAAACAAAACCTTGCCTTTCCACTCCCATTCTATCCTTCACCTTCAAGAACAAATGTCAGCCTATCATCAAGACCACAAAATGTATGCACAGATAATTCTTGCAGGCTTGTCACTGTTACTATGTATATGTGTTTTCCTGCTGGCTTATAGGAAATTCAAAAGTTTCCTGGCATCCTGCTGTCTTTTTACTTTATGGAAGCTACACTGGGATTCTAATAACATGGATAACAGGGCAAACAAAAATCTCTGGCACTGGCAAGGCATGATCTCAAAAGTAAATAAGCATAAAATCACAGAATCATAGACTATCCCATGTTGGAAGGGACCCTACTCCCCGCTCTGCGTGGGACAGCCCCAGGAATCACACCATATGTCTGAGGGCATTGTTCAAATATTCCTTGAGCTCTGGCAGACTTGGTGCTGTGACAACTTTCCTAAGAATACTGTTCCAGTGTCCAACCCACCTCTGGGTGAAAACCTCTTCTTAATATCCAACCTAAACCTCCCCTGCCACAAGTTCATACCATTACATGGTATGTTGGTATGTTCATATCAACACGAAATACTGTCACATGTGGACAGGCCATGGCAAATAGTACTCCAAGATGACCTTCAAGGTCCCATTCCAACCCGGACCATTCTACAATTTGATAAAATAATATAAGGTGGATGTAAAACTTCATGAAATCCCAGAGTAGGCAGGATGCAAAAGAAGTTGAAGCCAACAAGGGATGGCAAGCTGCCTGCTCTGAGTATTCCTGAGGAAAGAAAAATGTGCCTTTCCAGGATGATCAGCAAATCCCCACCTCACCTTTGCAACTGGGTTTCTGTTGCAGCTGCCAAAGACAAGAGGGAGGACTAGAAAAACGTGAAGGAGGTATTTCCCAATGACAATAGCTCTTCCTGTGAAACTCTTTTCTGGCTGTTTTCCCTGGCCTGGGCCTGAGATTCCCCCACACTGGGAGCTGGATCTCTTCCAGTTACCTGCCAAATCTTGGGAGCCTGAGAAGAGAGTAGGGACACTTGGAAGTGAAACATGGTGTTTAGTGGGGGCTATGACACCAAAGGGAAGAAAGAGGAGTGGGAAACAGGAACTGAGATGAGAATGTGGGTGCTGAAGAAAAGATGAAGGGGTTCCAGGAAAGAAAGAGGAGGCATGGCCTCACTCAGGTCCCCTGGAGCTTCATGACCTCTTGGCATCTTTCTCCCGTTACTATTACCCCAGGCTTACTATTTCTGATGGCACCTGTGCAAAGCTGCAAACATCTTTTCTGAGTTTATCTGTTCAGGTCTGTGGGGACAGGAGGAAAAGGATGCTTATGCAACTCTTCAAGCCCATGCAATTCTGTTCTTGATCCCATTGCTCCTGCACTGGTTTCATTTAGATCTGTCTCACTTTCCCATGAGCTATACCTATTTTTCTGGAGGGCAGCAAGAGATCTTTGCCTCATGGAAAGGTCATCTTAGGGAAGTACTGCCTGGTTCCTTGAGCACAATAATCCTTTGCTTTCCTATTTGATTCTGTCATCTACCTTTTAATAGGTGCTTTCATCCAGTCAGCCACCCTGTTGCTTCTTCAGTACCCAAGGTGAGACACCTTGATGTTTAATTACTTGCTGCAGTGTACAATAACTAATTGTCTCAGCAGAGGATGTCAGCTTCGTGTTACCTTGCAAAACACATCTCCAGATACTTTGTCACAATTTGGTGTGCTCCAACAGCCCACTCCAAGAGAATAACAGCAATCGGGAAACAGGCACAGACAGATAACACCAATCTGAAATGTCATTATGCCATTGTTAAAGGAACCAGCAAGGCTAGAACATAGCTCAAATACACCACTCTTGATCTAACACTCAAATTCCAAACTGACAGGTAAAGGAAATCTTAAAGAATTGGCATTAGACTCTCAGCAACCTTTGGGACTGAAATCAGAGACATAGAGTATTAGGGGCAAGACCTCCATCTGAACAGACAGGGCCGAGGTTTGTACAGCGAAGACTTTTTATGTTCTGTTGCAGGGGAGTGGGACGAAGAGGTATAAAGAAAAGCAGAGATTGGGTTCAAGTCACTCATTTTGTCCCTTAAAAGTCTAGTAAGGACCAGGAAGTTATCATACAATGTGTTGAAGTCAGAAAGAGGGTGGAAAAAAGGCCTACAACAATGAACTCAAAGGGAGTCAAATAAGACCCGCTGCCCCACAATAGATTATATGAGATATATACTATAAAAAAATATTTGTCCGAAGCTTATTGCCTAAAGGAACAAGAAAGTGCTGAAGGTGAAATCAGAGTGTGCCTTGAAAGGTAGCTAGAGATTTATCTCTCTGTAATTGTCCTTAAAAAAAAAAGTTAGATGCAATGTTTGAAAGGTGGAACCATCTGAGTCCTGAGTAGACAAAAGACGAACATTTGGGTCTTATGCATATCTCTGTGTCCATGTTCACACCTAAGTCATGCTCTTCCATGTTAGAATTCAAATGAAGGTAACATTGGAGTTGATTCATACCTTACACCAATAATGAGCTATGATCAGTTTTTCTTTCTTTCTTTCTTTCTTTCTTTCTTTCTTTCTTTCTTTCTTTCAGTTTCAGTTTCCAATGTGGGTTACGTTCACACTGAATTAAGGGAAAATACAATTTGGGACTTTAAGTGTTATGTTATTGCAGCTTACAGTATCATCAAAATTAAATCATACTTTAAAATGCTTGTTTTAGTCAGTATCAGACAGCTATAGATAGTAGGAACCATGTGTAAGAAACTGTTGAGATGATTTCAAGGAAACATGTCCATGACACCTTAATTATAAAAACATTTTTTAGCAATGGTAATGGCTTCTTTAAACAATAAACACTGTCTGATTACAAAAGAATATGAAAGGTAAAATTCATACCTCATGTTGTTTCAGATAGCATTGAGAGCTTATGTTTTATTTCAGTCTAAGTGTGAACTCTGATGCCTTTCTTTCATTAAGCTAAATTTTTAAGGTTTGGAATCTTAATTTCAAAATTAAAAAGATGGAAAACCACACAAGACGAGCTTTTCAAATAGTGGTATTCATATTTTAATCACTGAAATAATTATTTCTAACTCTCTTAGGATCAAAAGATAACTTGTCACATTCACATTTGACTGTGGTTGGTAATGCATAGAATCTATGATTACAGTAATTAATACGGATTAATACAATATTAATTGAATTTCTAAAGCACTAGGTCTGGAAAAAAAGGTTCAATAAAATCTTATATTTTTCAGTAAATTTGTCATAAAGGAGACTAAAATAAAAGATAAAAGAACATCTTTTCAGCTTGAACGACTGACATTAAGATGACTCTATATATATATATATATACATACATATATATATATATGTTTTTTCCAAAAAATTAGGATTGACTATAAATTAGGGTCAGTCTCCCGTAATATAGCCAATGAAAGTACAGCTCAGATGTGAGAGTGACCCAGAGGTTCATAGGTTTTTAAGGCCAGAAAAATCATTTGAATTATCTTGTATGACATCTGCTGTAATATAGACCATAAACCCTCATCCTGTTTCTTTCCTTCATGCGATTAACATGCCTTACTTTAAAGTATTCCAATAAATACTAGAACATTTCTATAAAACTCTTCAACTGCCCTTTTAAATTTTTTTTTTTTTGCATGAAGTATGCTGTGGTTAAACATTGGACTGTGGGGAAACTTTGGGCTATTTATAACCTTCACTAGAAGTGCTACAGCTGTACCTCTAATTCCAGGCCTTGCATGCAGTTTTGATGTAGTTACGTGGGTCTTTTGGTCATTAAACCAATGTGTTTGAGGTTGAAAAAGTATGTTTTATGACAGGCAGTGAGGTATCTCAACTGATCTCTTCATAAGAAAGGGTTATTTTTCTTATTGGGATTGCAAATGGCATTAGGATTTCAGTATTAGGGCCAAGATAACAATTTACTCTGCAGTTTTACGGGACTTTATTATGAGAAAAAGACACTTCCTTCCTAGTGGGGACTGTCAAAACTTCTTTCCCCAGCTGGACCATCATAGATGTGAAAAGGAAAGCTGCAGCTCCACTGATGCAATGTTTTCAAAAATCTCTGACTCAGACCATCAAAACCTCATATAAAATTTGACGGTTTAATACACAGTAATTGTTGGGATATTGGTATTTGTCTTCTAGAAAATTTTGGCAGCCAAATTTGACAAGTGGCATGAATGAAAGTTGTTTTTGAGTGGTGCTGTATGTAGACAAGTCTACTTGATCTAGAGAACAAGTTAAGGTGCTGCTAGGTCTAACCACTCTTATACTTTCTACATCTGTTTTTATAGTGGATTTCAAGTCCAGCAAGTGAGAACATCTTTTAAAATGCTTACATACAGTAATCCTAGTAACAGTCTCTGTTCAAAGATGCTCAATGCTCTTCTGTTTCTGTGCATTATATAAATTGGGGAAAAAATTGTCCTTCAATCCTGTTGTGATCTCACTTTCTCTTCAGCAAATGCTCAGAGCTTGAGAAAGCCAAATGCAAAGAAAGTAAATCAGATTTTCCTATGCTGACACCTTCTTTTTTCTCTTTTCAGAGAAAATACTTTAAAAAATATTCTCACATTAAATAAGGAATTGGTTTCTGAGGCACAACAGAAAAACAAATCTCTAAATCTAGAACACAAAAAACTTGTTCAAACAAAAGTGGTGTCACTATCAATAATATGTTATTTCTTTTAGAGAATCTTGCTGGTTGGATTTATCGGGAGCCTACTACAGCAGAAAAGCTCTTGAAACAGCTCGCAGCTCTATAAAGTTGACACAAAGTTTAGATGACCCTATCTGTAGCTGACATTGCTTTTAAGAATGATCTTGAGACAGTCAAAATTAAAAGATCTCTTTAGATGAGTGCCCACATACTAGGTGTGTATCAATATGATTACACATGCCGAGATATAATATTATTTTTATCACCATGGGAGGAGGACAGGCACTGTAGGAAGCAAGACCCCATACTAAGTTTTTTAGCTTTCTTAAAAATCTCCAAACCTTTCATTCTTACCAAAAGTTTTGATTTTCTCCAGGTTTTTTTGGGTTTTTTTTTGTCCACAGTCAATGGACAGAAAGTTCCTAGTGGAATTTCTTATCCCTGCTAGCTTTCTTGATGAAGCTTTTGTTGCAAGGGCTCTCATAGGCAAAATTCTCAGATAGCCTTAGTAAAAAACTAAACAGTGATTTCTGAAGACACTAATTTTAAGAAGCTGCTATCTATAGTTTTTTTATGAAGGAGCATTACCAGACCCGTTCCTGGTCCTACCGACTATTTAGTAGGTCTTTGTTCCTGTCGTGGTGGTATTTCTCTTTGGAAATTACAGTAAGAGCTACTGAAGTGCCTATTCTAGCAGTCACGTCCTGACAGCCCTTCTGTCTGTGGGGGGAACCCTTCTGAAATGTTGTCTGCTGCATATCAAGATGGATATGAAAACCTTCTGTCTTTTAGGCTAATTTGGAAAGTAATGAGAACGTTCAAATATTTGACTCCAGCTGTCACCACTCACTCAGGGTGACCTCACTGTGCTAAGGCAGAGTTATATTAAGAGCTACTCTGAGACATCTCCAAATGAGATGATATGTCTACATGATACAAGTCAGAGTTCATAGAAAGAGAAAAAAATTCATTAGGGTAAGTGGAAAAAAATAGATACACTTTCAAGTAATCAAAAACTTTTTGTTAATAAAGTCAGCATACTTCAAAGCTAAATACAGAATGAAAAAAGTACTCTCAGCTTAATAATATATGTTTATGGTATGAGACAAGGTACTTGCAAAGTAGTAGACATTTATTTGGTTGCAGGAGTGTTCAGGGATTTTCTAAGTAGCTGAACATACATTAAAAGATCGGTCAAACAATTTTTAAGTTCAGCTCAGGTGTGATCAAGAGCAATTTTTGCTTTGCTTATCTTAAGAGAATTGGTTGTCAGAGCTGGTTCATCCATTGTATATGTCTCTTTACAATGATGAATCTGCTGCTTTTTCTGTCAATTATTGCTTCTATGATATTCTATATCTTTAATAGAGCTGATAAATAAACTCATCTGCAGTGAGAGTGAAGGATTATTTCTCTCTCAGATGACTAGGAAGATTCTTTATGCTTATACTGTCTTTTCTGTCAGTCATAGCTATATTTCTCTCTGCCATATTTTCCGTTTTTCCTTAATTAATGGAGAAGCCAATTCTCCACCAACTGGTAACCCGTTAGTGATGGGATCTTCAGTAAGAGGATACACCTGAGCCACCTGTTTATATTTTTCATTTTATGAGCTGTTTCTGGCTCCAGCCACACAATTCATACCCTAGCTTATTGAGATGAACACTGAAAGCAGCGTGACAAAAAAAGACTGTACATTTCTAGCCATGTTTTTGTATTTCCTATCACAGTGCTAAATTACTTAATAATCTTTGCAACTTACCTATTAAAAATTTAAGTGGCTAGGAAAAAGTACTATGCATGGTGTTAGAGCTGCTTTGTAGTGACAGACTGATGCAAACTGAAAAACGAGATGATGAAGAAAGTAGGACGATTTTTTTTTGGTGCAGTCCGGCAGTGATGCTGCTGTTAAGCCCCACACGAAATACATCAGTATTTGCATTTCCATTTTCTGCTATTGAAAGATTTGGGTTACAGAACAAACTTAGATGCCAGACACCTGCCTGCATTTCAGCTAGTTACCATACTTCATAATTGTCATTTAGCAACTGTTAATACAGCCGCTGTTGAAACAACTTCAATCTTCCTCTATTATTAAGACACAATACTTTTTAAGATAAAACTTTTTTTATGCAAGGTTTCCAGACAGTCATGACATGAGATGCTACCATCTTTTGACAGGATTCGCTATGACCTGTGTGAGTTACGAACGGTGCATGGACAACAAGATCGAATTTGGCAAAGGTTATACTTCGATACTGCTTCTGAGTACTCAAATTAGCTAGCCTAATTGGTGAGATCAGTTTTCCGTTTGTGGGTTTCTTACTGACATAGTACCTGATTTTGTTGTTAGGGCAGCTCAAGGCTGCTTTTTGTTACTGAAAGTAGATTGATCATTTAAAGTATTATCAATGTAAGCCTTCATGAAAGGCCTTTTATAGTTTTACCAACTTGATTAATTTGTTTTACCTGTTTTTTACAGCAGTAGGCATGTATTAAAATTTGCAGATTTATTAAATTTTTCATAAACTTCAGTGCAATCTGTCTCCAGCAATGACACCTTCATTAGTGCTAATGTAAGAGCACTAATGAGACCCACTTTTCTCTCCTAAGCAACACCAAGGAACAAACTACTGTTTTAAAACTGCCTATACAATAGCTTTCTATGGTCTGATGATATTATGGCATCACTAGATGGAATTTTAAATTAAAACTGTTTGAGCATTTTACCTTCTGGAAGCTGTATTAATTCCTCTTTTGTTGTGTTGATCTAGGACCTGATTTACAAGAGTGGGAAGAGTAATGAGACTTTCATAAGACAGCAAGTGAAGAAGGTAAGTGCAAAATTGAACTGACAAGTTTTAAGGTGGTAATGTTCTTGTGTGCACTGGTGACAGCTGGTTGGAAGATTTGTGCTGAAAAGAAGTGGTTCTCCAGCTAAAAAGTATTTGATAAAAGAGAAAAAAATCTAGGTTTGGCATTTACCTCTGAAACAAATCACATTCCCTAAGAGAATAAAAAAGATTGTTCTTTTCAATAAGAAGACATGTGCCTGTGTTGCTAAAAATGTAGAGTAGGAAATTGCAGTCTAAGTATTCTGAAAGCCTACTTCATGGGTAAAGCATGTGAAAAGCCTCCTAATAGAGGCAGAGACAAGCAATAAATGAACTATTTACTATCTACACTAAGATAGATAAATACAACTCAAAAAGGGGAAAGTATCTGGAAGAAGAAGCATCTGCAAAGACTTCAGAATTACAAGTATTTTCTAAAAAAGATGATTGATACGGATTCACTATCCATATTTTTGATAAACATGGTCACTCATCTCTATTTAGATTTTTTGTTTTACTCAGATCCTTTTAGTATCTAGTTAAATAATATGTCTGTCATATACAATGCATACACATAAAAACCCCAGCCATCTCTACATTTATGGCTGCTGACCCAGGGATTTTGAGGGCCAGCTGTTGAAAAAGGAGAGCTAATCAGTGAGTCATGAAAATGAAAGGGGTCAAAGCTTACCTTTTCCACCTCCATGAAGTCTGAAGATATCAAAACAAGAACAAATCAATAAAATGAAAGGCTGCATGTTTTTCCAAGGCGAATTTTACTCTCCAATAAAAACTATCATAGAATCAATATTTTCAAGTCTTAAAATATCAAGTCTGTAGCCATAATTTAAAAAAAAAGCAAAAAACAGAAAACACACAGAAACAAAACCTAGCAAAAACCAAAACCCACCACAAGATACCTGTATTAAATCTGGGGAAATATGAAAATTTTGATGAACAACTGCTATACAACGGTTAAATCTTGTTATTTAACATGACATTTGTGTTTTGCTCTAATTTAAATTTGCTCTAATTAAAATATATAAATTTTTTAATCTTATGTGAATCTAATTAACTTGAGTATTTGGAGTTACAACAACTTCTATCAAGTTAATTTTGTGAGACACCTTTGTCAGTGTACCCTTTAACTAAAGTTACCGCCTGGTCAAAAAGGATTATCTATCTGTCTAGTCCTCTACATCTTTACCAATTTATAGGTTTGTGCTATACAAAAACTACTCATTCCCATGGTTTTGTATCTCATGTATATATTCTGGAGAAAAAGGACTTGTACCCCAGATTTGAGTGCATGTTGATACTGCAGTTAAGCTATGTATTTATTAAAGTTCTGTGTTTTCTGTAGGCCATCACATTTTACAGGTACATTAGAGGTCAAGAAGCAGCATTGTCAAAGTGTAATCTCCTTCAAACAGCAGGAATTAACCTTGAACTATCACAGAAATGATAACTCTGTTCTCCAAAGAGAAAATGGCATTTTTCTTTCTACCCTGAAAGTGTCAAAATAGCTTCTTTTTTGTTGCCTGGAAGGAAGATACTCTGTTCACACATTATACATTAAAATGATTGAAAAGGAAGAGTAAAAAGACAAGTTGATAAAATTATCAGATCTGTTATTGAGGACTATTTGTGGATGACACTTTTAACTATGTATTCAAAAATAATCTATCACAAGGCTGAACACAACCAGTTATCTCAGGTTATTTCTGAACTGCCACTTGCTTAATATTTTTGGAAGACAAGACCCTTGGGGCAGACTCTCTTTCTCAATACATGTGAATACTGTAGAAATTACAATATGCAACAAGCATGATAAGAAGCTTTAATTGACTAATAAGATGGGAGTGTCTAGAACGTGAAGGAACGACAGAAAAGTTCCCATGAAACATTCAGTTACCAAACAACATATAGTTAAGAAATAAATATTTAAATATCTTCTTTTAGAATGGAAAATCATAGAAAACTTGTTAAACAACTGAGATGTTTTATGTAAGTGTTGTTATGGGGCTTATTTTTCATTCTTGTCAAGCACAGACAGAAACAGAATGTATCTGCATGTCCACTGTGTCTATTTTTTACACATTCCATAAGACTGATGCTCACAATTATTTGGTATATTGAATTTCGTCAGGACATGCTTTATATTATTAGAATTTGCACTGAGCACAGAGATAAATGTTTTTAGCAATGAAGTTTGTGAGCTAAACTACTGTACATCAGATCAAACATTCCTCCATTGTGATGGATGACTTCCCTTCAGTTCTACACTTCTGAAGCTGTTCTGTTTATTTCATTTCAAGCTCACTTTAATCCACAGTTGAAGGAGCCAAATCTATATACAGCATTGAAACTGCTCTGTGTTCCTGTCAGATCTTTCCTTTTATTTTTTTACTAATGCTATTTAAAGAATCTCTGCTAGAAAGCTTAGACTATAAAAATATATACATGTCAATTTTACATTCTCTATGCAATCTCTCTGATAAAATAGCAAGTGATTCAGTAACCTTTAACCACATAGCATGTCTTGTTTTTCCAGCTAAGGATTTCTCTCGCCTTTGGTAAACTGGTACATTGGGTCTTCAGTTTAAGTCAGTAAGAGAATCTTCTTTATTTGGTACTGTCCTGAAAATTAACAAGTAAGAGAGAGGTTGCATTTGTACTTACACCTTTTATTTTTTCACTTCCAAACTCAAGATAATTGGCCTCTATATATTCAGAGATGTCTGCAGAGCTTTCAGCATTGATAGTAACTAGAAGCCTCTGGGTTTTAGTGTAAATCCTTTGAATCTTCCGCCAAGATGACATTAGGCCAGAAAGAAACACTCATTAACTGGCCATCCTACAACAAACACAAAGTCTTGAACACCAGCCAAAATGAAAATGTTTCCCTGTCGTATTTACGCTTGGTAGCATTTGTGCAAGACACGATGGTAAGATCACAGAATGCAGCTTTCACCATCTCACTGCTCCTGCCTGTAAGCTCATCAGTAAAAGCTGCACAAAGGGGTGTGCTCATCAGCATGGTACAGATCCTAAGCCACTGGCCTGGTGTTTAGGTCTCATAAGCATATTAGTCAGCTTTATGGGATTTGCATTTAACAGAACTGTAAGCAGATTAATTACAGCTCCTTAAGCCACTGAAAAATAATGTAAAATCAATTACTATGTTATTGGCTAGGCCAGACCATGTGGTGGCAGACAGGACAAAAGTCAAATGAGCACAGCACTTTCGCTCTCCATTTCAGATTCCCATTAGCAAAGATTTTTCAGATATGTGAAGATGATAATGAAATATGGGATAATGTTAGCTAATTTTTAACAAGGGGATTTTTTTTAAATTCTATGATGGCTATACATAAAGCCTTTGTGAGACTACACTGGTCTTTTGTATTTGACCGAAGACTGCTGAAAAATTCTGCAGATAATGAATAGAGGTCCAATGTTTCCTTGCTGTAGATAAACAGCAATGGATTTATCATTTGATAATCAATGCATAGTTCAGTGGGAACAATTCCATTTGTCTGCATCTATTACAGTACTTACACTGTACTGAATTAATGAGACATTTTAAACAGTTCATCATGCAGAATCAGATAAAATTTTACTTCTGAAGTTTCGAAAAGAGGATTGAAAATATTTGAGGAGTTTTATTTAGGAATAGGATTGTAAAACAATTGAAAAGTGTACAAACACTGTTCCCACTTAGGTTTGTTTTTCTCATATGCCTGATGTCCTCCATCTTCTACAGTTTCTTTTGAACTTGGGATATTTTACAGTGCTCTAATACACATTTAACACAGACTGAAGTCCTACTGGACACAAGTGCATGCTACCAAAACAGGAGCAGGCTGAGCTGAACCCATCTCTCTTCCCTCTCCAGGGTTCAGATAATATCCTACAGCAGAAGACCCACTCTGCATGGTAAATCACACAAAGCTGCCCCACAGGATAGTGCAAATCTGTATGCATGGGACAGAGACACACACTTCCAGCTGCTGCAAAGCAGTACAGTCTCATTAGCTGTGAAGGAGGCAGAGAGCAGCTAAAGTGCTGTGAAAGAGCCAATTTTGTGTGAATTGCTAGAGGGAAGATAATGAGGAGTGAATCTGATAAACCCAAGACTGCTGTTAGTGTAATGCCTATTAAATTCTTTAGAGTTTTTCATGTTCAGTAGTGACTCCAAATCCAAGTATTTTGTGACCTATCAGGGATCCTAATTCTTGGTGTAGAACGTATGTGCTAACTGGAAAGAGAGTCCTGCTGGGATTTATCTCATTTCATTATGACACAAAATATGTATTTGGAAAAGAACTCTTTCAACTAATATTTTGACCGAGGGGAACTATGAACAGTGAAATACGAACAATGTTCATCTGTGAGCATTGGTACCATGATTGTTCAAAGATGGTTGAGTTGTAATTGCACTTGGTTCTGATCAATGAAATATTATTCTCAAAGCTTACTGAGACATAGATGTTCTAAATCATTGCACACTGTTTTTTTCTACAAGAGAGGCAGGACAACATTAAAAAAGTTAAAAAATGATGGGACTCAAACAGTTTAATAAGATGAGCTTGTATTTTCTGAATGCGTTGGTGACACGTGACGTTATATTCTTGTACAGCATATTAGTATCACTTCATAACAGTGCATGGATGAAGTGAGATAATTTTTGGCAATGGGAATGTAAAGCATCTTCACAGCAATGAAGTCATAACAGGATGTAAATATCCACGGTTAAAAGTCCCAACAAAAACAGTCTTTAGATTTAAAGATGTAAATATTAAGTAATTCTTGAACCTTATAGGTATAGTGCACTGAGATGAATTCAGACTAAATTTAAAGAGAAATAAATGAGCAACAAACCAAAATGAAACTCATTGAATTAATTAACATAATTTTGTAATGCTCAGGGCCATTAAATACAGATTCTTTCTGGAAATCCACACACCTCACTGTCTATGTCAAAATAATTTTATCTTCCTGTTTGAAAAAAAAAAATATTCTTATAAAACAGAACGGTCTGACCCAAAATCAGAAGAGTTTTTGGCAGGAAAAACAATAACGATAACCACAAAAGCAAATTTTGACAAGCAAGAATCCTGAAGAACAAACACTTTCTGGGAAGTTCATTATGAAAAAAGAGACTGGTCTCTGCTCTTGTACAGAGCAATAAATTTTACCAGTTTGAAAAGCAGAGGAATTATTTGGTTCTGTTTCTTCCCAGCGGGTTGGAGAGCATCCCTCTGCAGACTGCAGCTCTGTTGTGGATTAGAGAGGGATGGAGACACTGTGAGATCTCTCATTTGGATGCCTCAGCTGTTCTCTCATTTGGTCAGTGGAAAAAAGATGGGTGCAAACAATTATGTAAGACATTCTGGAAAAATAAACAAACCAGCTGGTGTTGCCTTCTACATTCACTTAAGTCAAAATACTCAAAAAACAAGGCAGTGATTAGGAGGAGACCGCTTCTCCTGTCACGGGTCAGGAATGTGACTGTCTGCTTTTAAGATAAGGCTTGGTGAAACCATTTCTGGCCAGAGCCTTGGCACAGTGAGCGAGATAAGAATGTAATTGTGTCCTTTTTACAGCTGGTTGTCAAATACTTATCTGATGAGAGAACTTGTTGAAATTTCCCATTCAAGCCACTAAGTGTCATAACAGTCTGAATACCTAAAAAGATTTCTTGTATTTAATAAATCTCTTTAGGGGGAAAACTTAAAATGCTCTTAGGTTACTCAGGTTTTGGTCACCTGCTGACTAATCGCCTCCTGTCTAATCCTCCATAAATCTGAAGTCTCAGTGATTTCCTCTTACCGCCTTCCTGATTGGAAAGTTATATTCTTTTAGAGAGGAAGCAGGAGCAATCTCGTGTGACATACACAATCATTAAAAACATTTTGAAAAATGAGCAACAACAAAAGCACACTCTGAGGTTACTGTACATTTTTTCCTGTAAATTATTCCCTCATTTCTAGTATATTTGTGTGAAGAACAATGCAGAAAGTGTTGAAAGAGATATGTCTGCTTAGATGAGAACATGTTGATAGGGAGTGGCACATGTCATGACAAGTATTTCTCCTTGCCTCATTACCTCTCTTTCTTTCCAGTTTCTCCTCTTCAGCAAAATGCTGAAATGTGACTAGAGCAGTAACAGTGATTAAAATGTCAGATTGCTCTTTCACTTTTTATCTTATTTTTATCATCTACTCAGATAGGTAAAGACAGTTATAGAGGGAAAATGGTAACTCAGTGAGGCTGAAGCTGTTACTCATTTAAAAGATGAGCATCATGCTTTGCTGCTTACTCTATATGAGGGTCTGTAAGCACAAAGAGAAAGAGATGAGAGGGTGCATCAGTGTGTGCACGTGTGTGTGTGTGTGTGTGTGTGTGTGTGTGTGTGTGTGTGTGTGTGTGTGTGTGTGTGTGTTTTGTACGCAGCACAATCTTGGAAGCATCAGAAGGTTTATTTTTGGTGGGACGGGTGACACCACATAAATTTGGCAGCACAGCTTGCCTCCTTAGAAAACTGTCTGCAATGCTATTATTAAGCAACATTAAGAACTGAATGATTTTGCCTATCTGCAATATAACACATTCATGAAAATTTCATAGATCCCTTTTTGCAGTAGGCATGCTAAGTAGATTCTGTACAACTGCATTATGGCTGCATTTGCAATTTTACAGTTAAAAATATATCAGTAATTTAATTATTAATCCTAATACACAGGGGTTAATAGCATTCTGATAAAAGTCTCCAGAGCAAGGAACTTCTCAATGAGAAAAGGCAAAATATATCTGGAATAGAAATCAACATGGTCTTCCCCTTTGAAGAATGTAAGTAATCTTTACTAAACTGAATTCATATAAATGTTATTCATTCTTTGGCTGGATATGGACTAGCTTGACGCCCATTCTTCCCCAAGACATAACTACCTGGAGAAGGACACTCATCTATAGGAGATGTCGGGGAAGGCCTGGTCATCCTGTGCCTTCACAGAAGAGATCTGCAGTCTGCTACTCTTTGGAAAAAGTGGAGTTCCTCTGTGTCTTTGCCATTATGAGTGCTCCTAAGAAAAGGTGGGATACAGTGTGCCATGAATGAATTGTTTGGATCCCCCAAAGGATCACAGGCAAAAGCAGGTTTAATACAAAAGTGAATGCATGACAAAGTTCATTGTCAAGGTTCACTTCTACTACATACTGGATGGCTAAAGCACACAGAGAAAAACCAGACTAAAAGCTATCAATCTAAAAGTAAAATCAACCTTAAATTATCTACATGTATGTTGGGGATGAAAAAAAGGTAAGGTTGGGAAACAGTAAGGATAAAAAATATCATTGTGGAACAGTAAGCTTGAGTCTACTTAGATGCAACCACAGCACTGTGGAGTACTGAGATTTTGACTTCTTTAATGTGCAGTGAAAGCTTAGAGGTTTAGAAGAAAATCTGATAAGCAAATCAGAGGTCCTTGTTCTTCATTGTTAGGCTCTGTGTCTGTGTTTCAGAGCAGAAAAATGTCCCTATTGTGTGAAAGGCAAATCAAATGATCCTAGTTAATTTTTCCAGTTATTCCAAAGTCCTACAGTCCCTGAATAGTTTGTTGTACTTGTGTACTGCTTTAACTTGATACTTAGGCTAGGCCTATATCTCGTTAGTCTATAATCACAGTTGTTTCTGATCACATTTCTATTGAAGACAAGATAGAAATATCTTTCTTATTTTCTTAATTTCCCGTAGAAAAATATTCCTTGATTCAAACTGAATGCCAGACAGATAACATCTTCTTCCCTTTCTTATGGGTGGTCAATAAAACTCCATTATCAAAATAGTACCAAGTTTTATGAATTTCTTTGACCTCTTTAAATCATGGAAGGCTAACTCTTACAGGTAATTCATATGAATGTGAAATTTGTGATCTTTATTCTATTCGAATCAAGAATCTCAGATCCTCTGTTCACTTGTCTTAGGAGAAATTTTACCCCTGTCAAGGGAAAATGAAGCAGTTGCACAGCTCTTTATCTCCCAGCCATATTCTAGATAATAAGAAATAGAAAATTTATTTCCAAGAGCCACAGCTTAAGGAACAATTGAAATAACTTGGCAAACCTGGCAAAAGTTGAGATAAAGACTCTTTCCTAATGACACCTTGTAAACCAGGGTGGAGTTCTTTCCTTTTAAACACAGATCTTTGCTCAAACTGCAATATAGTGTCCTGATCAGTGCTAGGGAGTTCCAGTCAGAAGGTTGCAGTGATTTCTTATCATTTTCTATTAATTTATTTCATTGGTTAAAATGCAAAAATCTGAAAGTTATTATAAGAAGCTAGTTATCAGTCTATAACATATTGGAGGTTCAATAATGCAAAGATTATACCTGCAAAATTTTAAAAACATAGACTGTTCATTAGAACTGAAAGATGGTGGAGGTTTTCAGGTAAAAATTCGAATTTGCAAAAAATTTTGATTCTCCATGGTTCTCATGCCATTTTTTTATTCTATACATTTTAAAGTTCTTAACTTACTGACACAAAGAGCTGTGAAAAAATAAGGCTGTATTCAGCAATTTTTGTTAAAACTCATTTTGCCATGCACTTTTGTTCTCAGAAACACGTGTTCTTCAAGTTCTTACACAATCATTCCAAGAAAGAAAAGAAACCCTGTGATTTATTGCCCAGTCAAAACTGAGTTGCACACCTAGCAAGATGAATATTTATGAACTTTTCACTGTCTAGATCCTTATCCTGTACTGCATGCAGTGAAAACGTACTGACTTACACTAGTCAAGAATCTTTGCTTAATACAGGAAGTCTTATTAAAGATGTTTTACCAGCAATAAAGAAACTAAAGACAAATTTGTCAATCTGAAATATTCAATTAACTCCATTAGTAATATACCTATAAATGTGGTAGTAGTGTAAATCTATTTTAAGTCTTTTAGGACCACAGTTTTCACCATTTCCTACTCAAAAGTAATACCATATAAAACAAGAACTCTGTTTCTGAATGCAATTAAGACTGTACAATGTGTTGAGGAAACTTGTGTTTAGCTAATAAGCTTCAAAAGATTGGAAATGGGGGGTAAGAGTGAAAAATAATGTGCTTAGGAAATAAATTAAGAACTATTTCTATTTATTTGGTTTTGAAAATAGTTGGCATGGTTTAGGTCAGCTGGAATTTAGTGGTGATTTCCTCTGTTTAGTGTCTAAATATTCAGATGTTAATAACATTTTAACTAAATGAAATTGTTACAATTACTCAATTTTTAATCCATTTAAATGGACATTCCAGATTTCATTATTTACTGCTCTGGATGTTAGTAAACAAACTTATAATGTTTGAATTAGCGTCAAATCAAATACAAAGTTCTGTTGAAAACATGTTTTCCTTCAGTCCTGAAATGCACCTTTAAAAATAAGAAGTTGAAAAAGAGCAAGCACCAATCTATCTCATTTCAAAGGATATTGCTGAACACAAAACCCCCTTAGTAAAGAGCAAGGAACAATTTGCAGCAAAATATATTTGCTCCTGAAAGAACCAGACCAAAAAAAGAAGATAGGCCGTCGTAGTCAAAACTCTGTAACGTTTGTCTAAATTGCATAAACTCCTATTTCTAAAAAGCCCAGGAGACAAGGGGGAAATTGAATGAAATTCTGCCTCTTTCAAAAGGGGAAATGATGCCTGACATATGTCAAAATTCCATCCCAAGAAATATAGCGGGATGGATTATAAGAGAAATGATCTCTTCAGTTTTGCAGCCAATTGGAGTTGGCTCCAGCTCAGGTATGTGACAGGAGGTCACAAACTTGAATTGCCCTGCTAAAGTGCTGACTTGATAGAAAAATCTAAACTTCGTTTGTTGCCATACAGTTTTCTCCAGGTAATAGCCATTTATCTATTTGCATGCTCTACACACCCTCTCTTCTGTAAAGCTCTGCACTTTTGTCAGTATTGCCATAAACTACAGCCAAGGGACACTGGTTAATGGATTGATTTATGATGAAAGATTTACATTGTAAAGAATTGATGTACTGCCTTCATAATTTTACTTTTTCCAATCCATATTGCAGCGTACTAACCATAATTCCTCAGAAAAAACTTTATGTACAATTCAGTTGTTATTTGGATATCAAAAAAAATATACAGCACAAGACCTTTCCCCGGTCTTTTAAAAAATGCCTTGGGAGAACAATATCTGACCATAAGTTAAATACAGCTTCTTTAAACAATCTAACTTGTGAGACTTTGCTTTCATAACTGATAAAGTAATGAACAGTCTGGATGTTTTGTGGCTAAGAATGTACAATATTTTCTTTTGCTGGAAAGTATATTTTATAAAGATCAAATGTCTGGACTGAAAGCAAAAAAGAACGAAGGCAAAGTAAAGCAGAATGTCATCAGGAAGGGTCTAACTAAAGCATTTGATTTGCTTCCTTCTTTTATTTGTTTTCTTTAATATTAAATAAAGTCTGAAACTCTGTGCTAAGTAGACACTTTTGTGAAACAGGCTAATTGGTCACTCATTTCTTGATACATTAATGATATAAAAACAACTGACAGATTTCTTATACTCATAAAAAAGATTTCTTATACTCATAAATTTTGAAAAAAATGGGTCATTTAATATCAAGTAAAATATCTTTAAGGGGGATTAGCTCAGAGGCTCTTCAAGATAAGTCTCATTACTGTCCTGTTTATACAGAAACACTAGAAAGGATGTTGCTTGTCACTGAACTAATGTTTGTGTCCAAGCCAGATGTACACAACACCTTCACCAAACATTTCTTTGATGGTGAAAGTTGGTCATGTTACTACACAACTGAGTCTGTGCTCAGTTTTACACTAATGATGGAAACCTGCCTTTAATCAAAGCATTTAAAGCTGCTGTACTTGGGGGTAGGAGTACTCTGTTGATACCTGGATACATGTGACAGTTCCTTGTAAGGAGGGATCTTCTTGCAGACAGAAAGGAAAAGTGAAAGAAAAAAAGAAAAGAAAAAGGAAAAGGGAAAGAGAAAAAACAAGAAGAAGAAGAAAGAAGAAGAAGAGAAGAAGAATACAAAGAAGAAGAAAAGAAGAAAGGAAGAAGAGAAGAAGAAAAGAAAGGAAGAAAAGAAGAAGAAAAGACAGAAGAGAAGCAGAGAAGAGGAGAAGAAAAGAAGAGGAGAAGAGAAGAAGTAGAGAAGAAGAGGAGAAGAGAAGAAGAAAAGAAGAAGAAGAGAAGGAGAAGAAAAGAAGAAGAAAAGAAGACAACGGAGAAGAAGATTATTTAGATGGCTTTGATTTGCTTTTTTCTGCTAACACATAACACACGAATAAAAATTGCTCACTTTCTTAATACAAACACCTCCATAACTATTTTTCATTTAAGCTTCTGTGTAGTGCCCAAAACATCTAGACTTAGTTTAGGGTTGCTTTCAGCTTAGGTTGACTGACCTTTTCAGGGCCATAGATCACAGCTACAACAACACAAACCCAACATGGGCTTGTGACTAACCTCTTTAGCAATATTGGATTCTGTCATCAATTTCAGTTTGGATTCCTGTCTTCTGTTACCGTCCAACAGTGGATGGGTGTTTCTGCCTCCTATCTGTTTTTTTCCATTCAATTCAAATCACTAATCTACTTACATACCTGTGTTGGCCATGCTTCTGCATTCACACGAGCCTCACCCCTGAAGATAGAAAGCACCTGAGAGACCATGTTTTTATATGTCGCAGACTGGTTCAAAAACCTCCCCTTTAAATCCTTAGAGAGACTAAATTCAGACACATCTCATACAGCTTTTCAGGCATATCATGCCATCTCCAGAAAATTAGGGAAAAAATTGGTTGTCTGGATGACATCTCAGCACGTGAATGAAACCAAGTAGCATGTAGCTGAACAGTTCTGTCGGGAACCAAAACAAGGAAGAAATGATTATTTTGTGATGCACTCCTCTCCCTCACCCTTCAGCATTCTTAGATGCCGTGTTGGATTCATACCATGTTTTGTAATATGCAATTACCTGTGTTGCAGCATATCTGCAAAGCTGGGGTTATGAGCATAAGCCAAACAATACAGTGAACACAAGATGTCAGCAGTCATAATATCACCAGGTGTGGTACCTCTTGAGGACAACCCTCCACTGTGGTTCATTTGTGCAAAAATTTTGAAATCATTTTCCAGCAGAAGGTGAAATCCGTAGAAACGAAATTACAACATTTT
This sequence comes from Gymnorhina tibicen, assembly GCA_013399875.1. NCBI lineage: Eukaryota > Metazoa > Chordata > Aves > Passeriformes > Artamidae > Gymnorhina > Gymnorhina tibicen. The sequence continues at coordinate 2,422,312 of VXAZ01000289.1, read as the reverse complement.
CTTAAAACTCACACTAATAACAAAGAGTGTCCATTGAATGCCTTTCAGTAATGACTACTAAAAATCAAAACAAACCATCCCAATTACAATTACATATAAGAATGGGTTGAGTGAAAATGCATAGTCTGAAAAAGCAGAAATAATTATAACTGAATTGAGGATATAACTCTATTTCAGCATAAGGGCCCTGAAATGACCGATGTGTTCCCAGCAGCACAAAATAAAACAGCTTGCATGGAGCAGTTTAGTGCAACATTGAAAGCTGGCAAATTGCCCTCTTGAACCTCTCAAGCTTCACATCAGTAAGTAGAGCACATGCTTAAATTCAGCACCTGGCATGTGGCCATTCACACATAGCAAAGGGTAAAGCAGGTGCTGGGACCTCAGCACTGACACATCAGGTTATTTCTGCAAGAAGGTTAAAAATGGTACTATTTCCTAAATAACATAAGGCATTTCTGAACCATAATGACTTTGGTAAATCCAATAGCCAGCCTGTGCTGTGATTAACAGAAAAATAGAAATAATCATGGGATTCACAGAATGCAGTCACCCTTTCTTTGTCTCATTTTTCTATCACTTTATGTAATAACACTGCAAATAAGAAGACTAAGACCAGTATTAAAAAATAGGGTGGGGAAACTACAGCTGCCTGAAAGAGTACAGCTGTGCAGCCCAGGTTCTGCTTCCAGGCATGTTTTGTGTGAAGCAAGTGAAACTTAAAGCTTAAAATAAAAGACCAGTGATCTGCAAGATTTTGCAACTTGTTATGTAGTTCATAGGAGGTTTGCTAAGACCATGCTGGCACAGATGAGAAACAGAAGTGAAAGCAGGGAGGAATTTGCATACAGAGTGCAGATTTCATTGTTCAGGACAACGCTGCCCTTGATTTGCTTCAGTCATTGTAACAATCAGCCCAGCCAACTGTTTACATGCTCTCCATTGTGCTGGTGTTGGCTAGGAAATGGCAGGCGCAATGGGATTTGCTTTCTGCTGGCACTCTGGGGAGCAGCAGGAGCTCATACACTTGACAGACAGACAGACAGGCAGACGGGCCTCTCTTTCCAAGAAACAAGAGAGTGGCTTGCTCGCTCTTGAGCTGTGCTATTGTGACGATGAAGACAGGAGCATGTGTGGCTGAAAACAGGGCACGCAGCACGGTTTGGATGCCAGGGAAGAAAGGGTGAAAATTAAAGCAGTGTTCTGAGAGCTGAAACCTCAGAAGGCTTTAAACAACTACCCCTCCCTGCCCAACTACTTGCATCTCAGCTACTCTTAAGAAACTTTTCCCAGTTTCTGGGAAAGAAAGACAGGTGAGGGGACAGGCCAAGAGTATTCATTCATAACTCACAATGCAAAGGTCTGTCAGAAAGGAATGAAACTCTAGCTGTATGAAGGGATATGGAAATAGTGGTCCTTTTACTGTAAAATGGGTGGTAGTGTTGCTGCTGTCATAGCAACGTAGTCACAGCTGTAAATATAATAAGGTCTCAAATTTAAATATAATCACAATCAAACAGAAGGTCATGAAAGACAATCCCCCTGTCCTCCCCACCGCCCTCCCTTCATTCATGACAGTTTTAATGGGTTTAGGTTGATAGGCTTTTCCTTGGCCCACCCTGGTCTCATTTGAAATGCATGGATGAAAACACTTCTCCAAGCTATTTGAAAACCTTTCTGGAGTGTTTAAAACTGAGATTTCATAAGTTGTGCAGTCTTTCTCTTACAGCCACTTTCTAGAACAAGAAAAGACATCCCTGAAGAATAAAGGAAGGATTACAGTTGCGTGACTGGGAAGTGTTTGTAAAACAATTTGGTTTTGCAATTTGCATTGTTTGAAAAATTAAAAAAAATCCCATGGCTGAGGATCATGGGATTGGAAGTGGGTTTGGAAGGAGGGTTTTTTTATATTATTTTTAATTTTCTTTTAAATTCTTGATCATAGCCACTTTCGTTAAGGCAAACCCCAAACTTATTGCTGGGAGCACTCACACAATCAACACATTACTGCAGACAGCAATCATCAGTGGGCCACATTCAAATACCTATATTTCTCTTTCAAAATGGAGATGAATTATGCTCTAAATCTTCACTGATTCTTGGTGAAAAAACCCTCAGTCAGCAGTAGTTCAACTCTTTCTCATCAGCCTACCTGCTAGATTTATATGATATGCACCCTGAAAAGCATATTCTGCTGTTCAAATAATTGCTGTCCAAGTAACCTACAGGATAGAAGAGTGAGGGAAGAGTTCCTCAGCCAAGCAAAACACAAAGGAATGTGTATTTGAAAACAGAGAAATAAGACCGGTGCTATCGGAAGGCCAAATTCCCTGGAGAAACAAAATATCCAGGAATATAATTTAATAAGGTAGAAAGCAAAGTAAGCATTTTACACCTCTATTAAATTTTCCTTACAAGTTTTCTCTGCAAATACAGAAAAGACAAGAATGTTATTTCCTTCATATGGATTATTAACATTTCGTTAGTTGTGATTTATTCATACAGCTCTGACTAATGACTTGAAGTGAAATGGCTATAGCAGGGAAATGATAAAGTATCTAGTGTATAACACTGCTTAAAACCTAAACATGTGTTTAGAGTTGCTGTTCTGGGATAGCTGCCAAAGGGACATTTTACTTAGCAAGTTATATTAGTGTATTTTTTTCCTATAAACAACACTAAACCTCTCCAAAAATAATAAGAGGAGAGGGGAAGAAATCTCATTTGTTTGCTACTAGGAAGCACCATGAATCAGATTTTCAAAGGAATTTCCATGTTATCTTAATTAAAAAAATTATTTCTTGATAAAATTTGGGTAGAATTTTCAGTAGAAGCACATGTTACCTACTATAGACTCTATTTATATGGAAAAGAAGCAAACCCCTCAGCAGGAAAGGCTATCACTGTCTGTAGAGTCAGCTGTAGTACACAGAAAGAGGTGGTGTTTCACTTTTTGGAGTTAGTTGAAGTAACTTACAGTCACACCACTGAGGACTAACAAGCACAAATTATGTACTCAACAGTTCTTAGAGATAAATGAAAAGAACTGAAAATCCATAAATCCTATTCTTGAAGATTTGTTCTCTAACAGTAACCATCATATACTTGAATGAAACGGTCTTAATAAATGAAGAAGAAAAGAAAATGTCTGAAATCTACTATGTGACATTTATTCTTAAAAATCATTACTTCAAGAAGCTTTTTATGATATAAAGAGAGACATTTTTACTTGGAAGGAGATAAGAAGAAAAAAGATGTAAAAGTCATCAAATTATAATCTCACAGTAAATGTACACACCATGAAGCCACCAAAAGAATAAAAGGCATGCCACAAAATCAGAAGTAATATTTAACTGAAGAAAATGGAAAAGAGATTAAATGTAAACTATAATAAGGCCAGCCAGAGAATATTTTTCTGACCAACTTGCTAAAGACATAAAAACTATTAAGAAAAACATTTTCAGATTCTCATGAGTAGGTAGCTTGCTGAGAGCTAGTACGGCCAATTCAGTTAAAAAGGAGAACTAAAGGAAAATAAGACAGAAAACTTAGGTGGACTCTTTATATGCACTATTGATGGAGGGGTATAGGGGGTTCCCATACCATTGTCTGGCTGTGTGAGATAAAAATGCAAAAAATAAGTACTAGAATCACAGAACCACAGAATGGCTGAGGTTGGAAAGGACCTCTGAAGGTTATCTGATGCCAACACCATCCCCCCACCCCCTGCCTTCCAATTATAGAAAGGATATCGGTAAAAAATGAACAGAAAAAATACTAGAAGATCCTGAGTACCAGACATTATTTACCCAAAAAGTTAAACAAAATTCTAATGCAAAATAATTGATCTACCAATGGGTTTAGAATTTTATTTTAATTTTCATGATAACAGATTTGATACAAAATTTTTCAGGGCAGTCAAACTTAGAAATGACCGTTCAAAATATTAAGTTGAATTCAGTATTAATGAATGCAAAGCAATGTACATTGTAGACAAAATTATCCTACTTATATACACCTATGATGATATCCATTAAAGGAGGTAGGAAAGATTTCCAGGGAACACTGTGTAGAGTTTGAGGGAAACATTTGTGCTAAAAAATGCCATACACAAAGTTCAGATACATTTAAAAAGGAATAAAGGAAAACATTCAAGCAAGCAAACACAAAAAACGTTTGCACCTGTTTTTGAATGCTGCATGCAATTCTACTTGCCTAATCTCAAAAAGGATATAGTTAGATGCAAACGAAACACTGGAAACAGGAATGACCGGAAGTACTGCACAGACTTCATCCAAGAAGAATCACAAAGTAATAAGCAAAAAGTGCAAGAGTCTTAACTGACAGACAACATCTAAAAGTAAGTATAGTACAGGTCAAGAAAATCATGATTCATAAAATCATGAATGAAGTTGTGGTATTTCTCACAGTGCCCAGTTATGAAGTCATCCAATTAAATTAACTAGTAGCGTGATTACAATCAAAATAAAAGGAAGAACTTCTTTGCACACATTGTGCTAGTAGTGCCACAGGATGTTGTGTAGACTAAAAATAGATATAAACTAGAAAAATAATAGATGGAAGAGAGGCTGTGAGCAGGCTAATAAAGTCAATGGCCTGGACACAACCTGCTGCAAAGGAAGTCCTTAAATTGTTAACTGCTACAAGCCAGGAAGCCACGTAGAGGGAAGAACTCTTCCTTACCTGCTCTCTTTAATATTCACTAGTGATGACAACCAAAGGAGGTAAATAAACATTTGATCAGAACTAATGCAGTCATTTTCACTTATATTCTTAAGGAAACTAAGTGAGCAGTTGGTAAAGGGAGAGAAAAAAGAAATGGATGAAATCTATAAAATCAGGAAAGCTGTGAAAAATCTGGCCTAAAAGGATAGGCACTATCACAAAATGAGTTATTAAAGACAAGAAACTAGACCAAGCTGATCTTTTTAAAAAAAACCACAAGACTATGATTTACCAAGGTGGATGGATGACTACAGTACAGGGAACCAATAGCGTCCTTGCTCACATAACCATCAAGAATACACCCTTCTTCTGTAAAAAAGGGGACTAGATAGAGTGCTTTTGTATAGGTGCACATACTGATACTAGTTTTTCAAGACAGCCTTGAGGAAGGAGGCTTGGGAAAAAAATTAAAAGCAAATCCATCATGTGAACAAACAAAATATAGTACAGTCTTGTCTGAGATGCTAAGTATATATTCTCCCAGTAATTAAAAGTAGTCTCCTAAATCACACAGAAATACGTACTTAATTTTTATTTCCAGACAGTAACCCCAATTAAAGATGACACTTGCTGAAATTGCCAGCAGGTTGTGAGAAAGCTCTTTAGATGACATGACTCCAGTGCTTCAACAGAAATATATAGGTGAGGATAAAAAGATGATAGAGGACAGATCTTAAACAACATTTGTTTTGGGGTCAGATTGTCGTCCTTTATCTCCTAATTGGTGTTTTTGTAATGAATATTCACAGTCCATTTCTCTCAGCAAGAGTTTCTTCAGTTACCAGACATGGGTCTGTTAGACAGCTCCATTCATTCAGTCATGTCATTTCCTTGTTTCATTAAAGACAGCTTTCATTTCACAGGCCCAGCATGGGTTTGTGTTTGGAAGGGAGAAAGGAATTCAGCTCACTATGTTAATAAAGCCATGCATAGTTCTAGCTTGTTATCTTTAAATTTCACCCTGCAAGGACAATTGCTTTACATTAAAAATGATAATAATAATAAATTCTAACTCTGTTACTGTTGAAATGCTATCATTCTGGTCCCTTTCTGCCAACAAAGGGCTACAGATAAAAATGAATGTTTTACTGTGGCTGTGGGTGATGCGGTTCTCTCTTTGATCAGTACACATGGGAGGAAGAACTCTGTGTTCGAGTGGCTCTGTGCTTGCTTTTTCCCTGAGTCTCAAAAGGGTCACTGAGACTGTAGAAGGGAGCAAGAGGTCTATAAAATTTCCTTGGTTTAGCTCTGATGGCCTTTAGTGGCCCACTGTTCCTACTAATGTGCTTCTTCAGTGTTCCCTTCATGAGGGAACAGGCACAGTTCCTCTAGTCCATGTAGGTGCAATGGACTTTTCTGAGATTCATTCCTTCTGTACATTTTCTGAACTTTTCTGCCAAAAACATGCTTATATCCATTGATTTTTCAGGACAAAAGTTCCAAATCTCAGAAGAACTTGGGCATTGTGATGCACAGCGTGGCAATAACTAAAAGTGTGAACAGGAAGACATTTCCTACTCTGGGGGTGATGAGAAACTAGAACAGGTTTCCCAGAGAAGTTGTGGTCACACCATCCCTAGACATGTTCAAGGTGAGACTGGATGGGGCTTTGAGCAACCTGGTCTAATAGAAGATTCCTCTGCCCATGGCAAAGGCACTGGAACCAGATGATCTTTAAGGTTCCTTCCAACCTAAACCATTCTATGATTTTGTGATTCTGTGATGCCAAGCTTTGAGTGTGTGTGTGCATGACAGATTGGGCATGACCCAGAGCTGTGTCTCTGCTGCCTGCTCTTTGTGGGCTGATGCAGACCAGGAGAGGCTTTTCCTCAGTAGTTGGTGCCTGGCACCAACTAATCTCAGCTCTCAAGTGATCCAAAGTATTTGAAAACTCACCCAGCTCCCAGCCCTCCTAAATATGTGTTGTGTTAGGGGTGTCCCTTGTGATTGTTTTAATGCAGCACTTTAATTAGGTTCATCACTACTAGAGATGTATATGTCCCAGCTTGACAGCTACTTCTGGGTTCATTTTTAATATCAGACAACTTAATGGAGAAAGTGTGTTGGTTTCCTCTGGAAAAACAAGTGAAGATGTCAACTGAAAATTACGAGATAGGGTCACAGAGAAACAAACCAAATAAAATTTGGTCTATTTTAAGCTGAAATGTATTTTTCACTCCTAACTGCTCAGGATCTTTCTCTTAGATTTCCTCCCCAGCAAGCTCTACCCTGTGAGAAGACAGGTGAGGCAGAGGATGACAGCTTCTGTACTCCTCTGGGTCTTAACTGGCTTTCCTTTCTATCCAATCGCCCTTCTCAAAATGGAACTATCTTCTCTTCTCCTACCCATTTATCACTCTTAATTTCTTGATGCCAATTCCTTCTCCTTTCAAGTCACAAGGAACAGTCAGCAGGACTCTGCATGAGGGACAGAGGTGCATTAAGTTTACTGTTAAAGCAATTTCAGAGATGCCACATATCCAGACTGCTATAACAGCATCCTGGTTCACATTACAGGGAGTATCACTGTACATACTTTTTAAATGGCTCTCAGATTTCTCAGTTTTAATACACCTCTATGAATGGAAACAACAAAACACATCAGCAATGACAGTGGCAATCTGACATCAGCTCATCTGAAAACCTTGTTTCTCCACTCTTGTTTTCATCAGTGCCAAGAACATGATTTTCCACTCAAGTGCCTCATACAGGCCAAAGGGAAGCACAGTGACGGATATTCTGTGTGGTCCAGATGGCTTCTTCAGTGTAATGTGAATAGCTGTGTGCTCCCCTCAGCACTGATTTCTGTGCTAAGCTTGCATTCCATTTTTGGATCCTTCTCTTGAGCTTACTGCATGCCACCTCACCAATATATGCCATCTGTGGTAATCCTTCCTATGATGCCTTCCTTTTCTCCAGAAGAATGGGACTCTTTTGTACGCTTCCCTTCTGTAGAGGTACCCTCTAAAGGTACCACCGACTTCTTTTTCAGTATTTGGTAGCGTTATCCCACCTTGGGTAAGTTAGAGAAGTGAAATAGATAGAATTAATGGAAAATAGATAGAATTAAGCTAGTATCACAACTAACACTAGCAAGCTATGCCAGGAAAAAAAAAAAAATAACACAAAAAACCCCCCACCAAAACAAAACAAACAAACAAACCAACCACAGGGAAATGGAATAGATGAGAAAATTCAGTAGCAAAGCAGAAATGTGTGAGAAAGAGCCTGAGAGGTAAATGAAAAGAGAAACTCTAAAACCACTTTTTTTTAAAAAGCAAAAAGAAAGAAATAATAATGTCCAGCTCTTCCAGACAGATTAAGAAATGGGAACTCAGCCAACACAAGGAATAGAAGAACAATATTATAATTGATTCTTGAGAGATCTGGCAATGGGCCATTTAGCCTGCTTGTTTTTACCTTGGGTCATTGCCCAGACTGGACAATTAAAAGGATATTTTTGTCATAGAACCAGTCATTTTATTTCACTGCTGTTGAAAAAAGTGTCGCTACTAACTGTGCGCATTGATTACATCTGTAGTTGTAGGATTCTGTGGAACAAAAAGCACTCGCTGTAGTTCAGAAATCTCAGAAGCACAACCCTTTCTTGAGGTCTTCTCAAATTAAAAGAATGACTTTGTAGAGAGTAGGTGAAATCTCACCTTCTCTACCTCCCCTTCCCCCACCCCGCTTCTCCCCACAGGGAAATTTCTAATACAAACTGACAGCCAAATTCTCCCTTTATGATCACCTACACTTTCCTCTCTCCCATCCTGATTGTTGACATTTGCCAGAAGCACAATGAATCTTTAAATAGGAACTTCTGAAGACTAGCGTCATTTATTTTCCATCCTGAGCTAGAGAATGGATGGCGGTGAGTATATAGTGTTTTCCATTCAAGACTATTAGCACATCTGTTTTCCAAGGCTTTTTAAGGGTTGCTATGTTTAGCAACAAAGATATTTTAGTTGCATCAGATCCCACAGGATTACAACGTTTCTGACATTGGAGTTTTCTTACAGGTAGAGTTTTAAGAATCTGAAAATTCAGATTGAGTAAATGTTTTCTAGTGGAATTAAACACTAAAATTACTGTAAAGGAAGAAGAGAAATTGAAGGGCTGGATTTGCAAACTCTTATGCTGTAGGAAGTGACTAAAGCCCCCTGTTCCACATGTACCTGAAGGAATTTAAGTCCATAGCTCCTAGCTTCCAAGGCAGCAGCTTGTTCATTTAACTGTGGGATCATCTGCTACAACTGCTGTTCCATATGAAATCCTTCAGTTATTATTGTGCACAGGACTTAGAATGAGTCTTCTGCTTAGAGAGTAAGAGTTAAACCTGGAGGTGAGACACCTGCATTCCAGGACACCTTCTGAAGAGTCTTGTAAAAAACAGCCTAAAAGTTCCGTACCACCGAGGGACTTAAGTGTGACACTTAAGTTACTGTTTGGGAGCCTGCAAGATTGTTTTAAACAGACTTGTATGGACACAGGAATGAGAATATGGCACAGAATTGAATAAAGGGATAAAATAATCCCCACGTTTTTTCCAGTTGAAAGGATTTGGTAAATTTCAGTTGAAATCATCAAGGATTTTAAAAATTATAACAGTGAAATGATGGGTTTAGGTAAATTATTATTTCTTGGAGAAAATTTTCCTTGCTGAGAGTTCATAAGTGTCTAAATATACAAAAAATGGGGAAAAAAATTTTAAAAATAATAAAATAATTTTATTAGGTTGTCTTTTCTCAAAATTTTTCTTTCTCTTACAAAGAGTTTTGAAGAAATAGCAGGTTGTTGTGGTTTATCTTTATATTTTTATATTGCAGTTCTTGAAGCAACTGTATATGCCTGCTTAGCTGTTAGAAAAGAGATACGGAAATTTATCTGTAAGATAAAACAAATAATTTTAAAATCTCATTGTTTATACAGTTTGAAGTATAAGAAATAAATCATAGAGTAGAATGTCACAGTTGATTCTGCCTGAAAAGGGGTGGGGAGATTGCTTCCTCATTTGTCCAACATTTAGTTAGATTTGATTAAATAAAAATATACAAAATCAGGCTCAGATCCAAGATCAACACATCTTATTCTAACTGCTTTAATTTTCTCACCATATATTCAGGACACATATCAGCAGGTCAGCGACTACATTCTCCAACTATTGTCAGTCAAGAGAAATGTAACCTGTTTACATATTTAATTTTTTTACAAATTTATCTAGTCATCTTGTCAGGAAAAACAGATGAAGAAAAAAAACCATATTTGAAAATAATTTTTTTCACTCATTATCAATGGGACCATTGGAAAACACTGAGTACATTTGAACCATCAAACAGGAGGTATGCAGAATGGTTGCTATGCATCTTGGCACACTGGTCCAGCTACCCTCTGGCATTTAAAACATGGAGTCCCAATTGTTTTCCCAATGCACTAGAAGCTCTGTGGGATCGTGGATTTCCTTTTGCCACAGGATCACAGGAACGGGTAGCCTCTGGATCTCTCTAGATCAACCCCACACTCAAGGCAGGGACAGTTAGAGCAAGTTCCCGTGGTGGTTTCCATTTCAGTTTTGTCTCCAGAGAGGAGAGAGTCCAGCAATTCTGGGAAACATATTCTAGTTCAGACACCCTCACAGTGATGCTTTTTTCCTTATGTCACTGCTTTCCCCTTACCTACACAGCCACCTGTGTCACCAGCTGGGTTAGGCATGACTTGCCCTTGGTAAATCCATGTTTAAATATCTTGAGTGGCATGCAACAATTTGTAGCATAATCTTCTCTCCACCATTTATGCTGCATTAGAGCAGTCTCAATTTCAAACCTCTTTGATATCAAATTGCAAGGGAAAGTGATTTGGAAAAGAAGTATCAATCTCATAACATCACCAGGTAGATTTCTTGTATGTTTGTGTATGTACTTGTGTGTATGCATAAATGTATGTATAGAATTTCATAAAACAGGTTTGTCTAACTCAAGGCATAAAAGAACCGAGGAAATAATCTTCATATTTTCCCTCTTGGCCTTGTGTGTTCCCTAGTGCTGCACCTAGAACATGCAGAGTTAGAAATGACACAGGACAGAATGAACTAGATGGGATCAAGCATTAATTTCCTTCTGACTTATGATTTCTTTTTTTTAATGCAACTGTCTTAACTCATTTTGTGTGAAAAAGTTCAGGTGAGGTAGGCTGCACCTGTGTAGATGAAGGTAAATGTAGGTCTTGAGTAAGAGAGACTTGAGTTTATATTGCCCTGTAAAACTTCTCCATTTTTAAATGGAATTTTTGAATAAAACTGCTGAAGTATGTGAGCTCTCCTCAGCCATCATGTTAACTCCTAACCACTGGCAACTGGGAGGCTTTTCCATTCAGCATGGCCAAAGACAGATTAAATTAATAAAAGGGAACAGGCTAGTGGTATAATCGGATCTGCAGTAAAGCAGTCCAGTCTGGAAACCTCTGACTTTAACATGAATTAAAATCTGGAAGTTTTTTCTACACTTTCATTGCCTTCCTACAGAGATTGCAGTTTCATGTGTCACAGCACCAGTCCCAGAGAATTTTCCTTTTGTGGAAGCTCTTTCCTACAAATTGTGATGCTAAGAAGATGTATATGATATAAGCACACATATATACTCTATGTGACATTCTGCATCCAAACTGGAGGTCGAAGGGGAAAGGACAAGAGGGGAAAAACCTGCCTTTAACAAACCAGAATAGTACCAAACATGAGGCTAACTGGGAGAGCACTCTGCTTCCTTAAAAGTAGGCAGCTCTGCGTAACAGTATCCCTTTATTCCACATAATTGGATCTCTTAAAATATGTTTAAATATCAGTGAGTGAGTATCACAAATTATGTCACTTGGCAATCTTTGAAATCTCTTTTCCCTCAGGGTCAGCAGCAGGGGCAGTGAACCTGGAAGATGCTAACAAGGCTTTTTAAAGCCCAAGTGGTCTCTCTCCAAATTGAAAATCTCTTAATCTACTCATTGGATTTTACAACACAAACTCTGTTTCTCCATATACTTCTTTCTTTATACATCCTGAGAAGTAATAAGAAATAGCTTTTAAATAGTTCCCAACTGCTACATGTTAGCTTGGACAGTACAGGAAAAAAACATGTGAATAGATTTTCCTTTTCCAAAAGGTTCTAATTAGTGCCAGAAAAGCCATAAGAGTCTACGCCAGTTCTGATTATGCAAAACTATTTGGGATTTTGGATGCAATTTTCCTTCATATTCTTCCATTCCTAAGCGACCCTACCCTATCTCTACTGTCTTTTGTGTCCTTTTACTTCTGTATTTCTTCAAATATGACCATCATATCCCCTTAGTTTTAAGACTTTTATCGGAGAGCTCAGTGATTGGAGCAGATTTTTAATTGAGACTCCTAATGGACTTTGATTATGTGTGATGGGAGCACGTGCATTCCCAAATGATTGCATGACCACAACATGGCTTTTCTCTGGGCAAACTGGCTCAGTGGCACAAAGCTCTGCTGTAGAAACTGGCTGGAGTAGTGCTTCTGAGGTCATTTGTAAAAACAACTCTGGAGCCTCCCTTTGATTCGGCAAGGCTCAAAACGCTGACAGTTTGCAAAGTCCTCACCCCCAAGCCCTTCCTCCAAAAGGTCCATATCCTCCTTTTCCTGGGTTCCCCAGAACTGATCAGAATACTTCAGATGACTACTTGAAGGTTCCTGAGGTATCTACATGGGTCTTTGCAACTCAGAAACCCTACACGGTTATATAGCAGCATTTATGGAAGACGTTTATACCATGACTTCAATATACTTCAAAAAACCTGCTGTTTACACAAGAAAAATATCCACAATTAGGTTTTTTGCATATATTTGTAAATAGAGGGAGGAAAAAAGAGATATTTTACCTTTTGCTTGTAAAAATAATTATTGAGAGCAACCAAGAATTTGCACACAGCTAGGCAACGCTCACTCGGAGAGGGTTTCTGAAAATGAAAGAAATAGAGACAACCTGAATGCATGTGCAATTTTATTCTTACCATTGGCTGCTTTCCTTTCCATGCTATTTTGATCCGTAGGCATATGCTTTTTTGCTCCTAATATGTTTAAGCAAATTTGCTCCTATTGCTACTTGCAAGTGTTCAAAACATGACAAGTATTCTGACGTATTTATGTGACATACCTTTTGAAAAGATGATAAGGACATTACAGCACCATATTTGCAATGCTATAGATGAGGGCTGTCATGCTTTCCATTCTAAAACAATATTTTTAGAGGGTTTATAGTCCTGGAACAAAAATTATTTTTGGACCTTTGTTTAACATACATGACTGGAATAACATATCTCTGGATACAATGTGCGAAAATACAAGTTCAGTAAAATTTAGACATTCAGTGCCAATGAATACACACAATTTGCAAGAAATGGGGTTTTGCCCACATCAGTATTCTTTAAAAATTCTATTTTGCACCTGGTTTCAACTCTGCCATAGTTACACAGATTTTAGGATACAAATATGTGCACATCTGTTGTAATTCATATAAAAATAAAACATTCCTGCAAGTGTGAAGAATGAATGTTCCTATGATGCAGGTGGTTTTAGACAAAAGATGGTAACACTTCAAAAGACCTGTTAAAATGGTACTGATGTTTTATGGAAAAAAAAAAAGGAAAAATACATAACTCAATGGTTTGTTGCTGCAAGATCTCATATGTTTCCTCTGCCACTTAGGCACATGTTAAGGATGTTGCAGACAATTGCTATTTTTGAAGGTTTTTTGTTTATGTTCTTTAGGTGTATGGAAATGTTCTCACCTGAAAAATACTCCTTAACCACTTAGAGAAGCAGTTTTAACAGACATTGTCTTTTTGCCGTTTGAAAACACTGTCAGCTCTCCTTTGGATTTAAACACAGCATGGCAGTTTTCTTGTACTGGTATCAAAGCTTGTGGTACTTTGTCATTCTTTTCCAGGTACCTAATAACTGGAGAAAATGGATGATGGCTAGCTAGAAGTAGTTCTCTTTAGGAACGTCATCAACTAAGGATAAAAATCATCTCCCAGCATCCTCTAAAATTTGTTTGAATGGCAAAGCTAGAGTCAACAAATACAGTGTTCTTCAGCTCATCTTGATCTTCTGCAAAACCTAGTTGTGTCAAATTCCAGTGAAAAGTTTCTGCTACTACAAGAATGTAATCGCCTGAAAAACTAGTAACATCTCAATACCATGCTTCTGGCCAGAGTCTCGTGGTATTGCACTGGACATTCTTAGGCCACGTATCAGCAGCTTCTGTGATATGACTGAGCCACTGCTGCCCTGTGTGCTCATTTAAGAAACCCAGAGTGGTGCCAGAAGTGCCTCTGGCTTGGGCAAGGGATGCCATCCTGTAAAGGGTGAGACACATGGAGCAGACTGACTGTGTTCTAGCATCAGTTCTTTGCTGAAATGCCACACGTTCAAACAACCTACACACAAACATGTAAACACAACACAACTTTACATCCCAGTTGAGCCCCAAGCACCTTTGTTCAAGGTCAAGTCAGCTCAAAGTACAGGCAGATGAGGTAGAGGCAGCTCCCCCATGGAGAGGAAGGATGAGAGTTATGCACCCAGCCCTGCAAAAAAAAGCAGTTTTGTGGTTTCTCTGCTGATATTTTGAGCAGAGGACAAGGGTTCAGTCCAGGTACCATCTTAGACCCATGAAGTTCTCTTCCTTTGTAGATGTCTTAACCCCCTAGGTGCTTGAACTCCTTAAACACTGCCTTTCCTCACCAGAAAGCCTCCGGAGCCATTAGCTTTAGGTGCTCATTCATGCCAAAGAACACACAGAAACTGGTTTCTACCTACTGGAGAGGGAAACCTATAACAAAACCTGGCCTAGTGGTGAGCACTGGGCCAGGAAGTATGAAATCACATTGAAGTCCTATTTACTCACAGGAGTGCAAGCCAGTGGACCAGGAAAGCTGACAGATCACTGTGCCCTGGGCAAACCTGCCAGGCCACTTGCTCTCTCTAGTTATCCTGAAACCAGCAACAGCAGTAATTGTGCATGTGGAAGGAAAATGAGAAAAGAAGGAAACCAAATCTATTTTAAAAGTCAGAGGACTTGGCTAGTAGAGGGGAAAGTTGCTTCTGACTCCTTTCCCTCTTCACTTGTAAGATAGTGTGTGACTGCAGTAGAGAGCATAGGTGGGAGCCCACATCCTCCATGGGTCATGGGCTGCTCTGTGGCTTGTGTCCATGATGGTTCATGGGTCTAACTTCGCCAGGAAGGCTGGACCATAGCCATTCTTTTTTATTTCTAGCATCCAAAGGTTCATAAACCGTACTGCATGTGCAGGATACATCATCTTCCCTCCCCCATATATATGCAGATACAAACACATCGAGGTATAGCTTAAAGGCAGGTTTCTGCCCTGGAGTAAACAACGTAACTGGAAGGTTACTAGGAGAATACCAGGTGATAACACTATTTCTTTCTTCAAAATAAAGCCAGACCTGATTCATCATGTGCTGCTTATATTTCAAAATTCATATGGGTGCCTACCATTCCCAACTGGTAAGCTAGGCTTTTAGAAGGTTATGTACTAGCTAGAGCTGGTGTACTAGCCCTTCCTTTGAGATATGCTTTCCTCCTTTGAATTTAAGAACTTTTTTCAAGGACACTAGAATTCCCCTTCCTTTTTCCCTCTCGCAACAGATCTCAGAACTTTGCTATCTAACCCTGCCTTCTATCCTGAATAGACTCCATGAAAAACGGAGTTTTATTTACATTATCCTTTTCAGGATAATATGCTTTTGAACAAATTGCTTCTATCTGACATTTCTCCTTTTAGCCTAAAACTTTATTTTAATTCTAGGAGAAAATGAATAATAATGAGGTAAAAAATAATGAATTTCTCAGATTAAAAAAAATAATAAAATAAAAACCATTCAAGTGCATTAAAGAGTAAAGACTGTTATAGATCACACTCATTCAGAGAAAAATAATTTTTAAAAAAATCTTTGCTTTGTAAATTTTTATGTGAATCATGTGAATCATTCCAACTTCAGGAAGGAGTAGGGCTGATGTACCTTGTAGTTTATTCTATGTGGGGATTTTTCACAAAGAATAAATCAACAGTCCTGCATAGAAAGACAGTCCTCCTCAGTTTTCACAACCCCACATGTCCACTGGTAAATTTATGCCCTAGTCCACCTGCTACCATGGCATCACGCCCAGTCATACTAGGTGAGTACCTCACAGAAGCCAGTCAACAAATCTCTGGACGGCTTGGGGAGGTTAATACAGAGAATACCAAGAGTCAGGTTTTTGAAAAGGCTCCTGGCACATCTTGTGTTTTTAATGATTAGGATCTCACCCTCAGGACTGTGTGTTACCAGCTTAGTCTTGTAGCAGGGGACTGAAGCAGATGGCTTGGCAAAACCAAAAGGTTCTTGCCTTTTCAAAAATTAAAGATTAATTTGTTGTTTTCTTCTAATAGGAAACTTCATGCTGACGAACAGTATTGAGCTGACAGGCTTATATTTCTTTATCCATCTTCTGTTCAGAGAAAAGCATAACCATCCTTATGTTAACTCCACAGACAGTCTACATCCTTCTATGCAGTGATGAGACAATATTTCAGCACTCCCAGATATTTTGCCTTTGGCATCTCCGCTGTGGTTTCCAACAAGGATGATATCACCATGTGTTTATAGATTTATTTGTTTGTTTTTCATGATGTGGGCAATAGTCTACTACAAGCTGGCTTGAGCTCCAACTATATCATGTAGACCAGCCATCTGGCTCAGGATTAATTAACAGTAACATTTTTAGCCATTACTGCAGATATGGAACATGAGAGGAGAAACCTTCTTATTGGATAAGCAATCACCTTGTCACCTGAAGCAGCCACATTAGTCAGTACATGCTGCTGAGTCCTAGCAGACTTTGATGGTCTGATCAGCAATGGTACGTAATAGAAGTGTATTTCAGAATATTAGACAAGTGCAAAGGATGAAAGGGGGGTCTTTTCTGAGCAGGGGCAATAGGAATTAACCATGGCCCCAAAGTTTTCTGTTGGAAATTTTCATGTTCCTGTGTGAACACCATGTGTACCAACAAAGGGTTTGTGAGATTCAGTGTAATGGAATCTGGTTTTATACTTAGCCGCTTTAATCTATTTCAAATGACAGAAGAATTGAAAAAGCGTTTTGCTGAAAATGACAATAGATATCCACACTGTTTATCCAATGCTAACAGCTCTTTTTAAGGCTTTTCTGAAAGCCCACACTCCAAAATCTTTACCATTTTGAACCCCAAACCCTCATAGGAGGTCATTAAGCACATAGGCAGCGGAACTGCACAGCTGCTCCTCCAGTCATACTAATCTCTAGACAGATGCTCTTCATGTTCATGGGCTGTGATGAATGCCAAAGAAACTATTAGGGAACAGATTGACTTAGACTGGACCATGATCCTTGGAGAACTGGTTTCAGACTGCAAGAAGAACTGAGGCATCACACAGTGAGCTGCAACGCAAATGAGGATGTGATGAGACATAGTTGCCTTTCAGCTAGCTTTTCTCCTCCAGTATTTCTGAATGCAGTCTTGCTTGAAGGGACAAAACCCAACACTAAAGCAGGCTTCCATTATTTTCTCTGCTTACTTGCTTGCTGAATTTGCTGCAGCTAGCTTGGCTGCTCAACTTTGCCCAAGTCTGATTTAAAAGAGATTCCTAGGCATTTCTGTATCGAACCTGTGTTCATCCGCTGGCTGCTGTGATCTGCTACCGTATCTGTTGGGAATATTCAAAAGTAGTAAAGAGTAGGCTAGAGGCAGACAGTCATTCCCCATCATGATCTTCTCTGCCCTGCAGAGGAGGCCTGAACACAAACTAGTTATTACAAAACTCAGAGATCACATCTGCTCCCCTCCTCCGAGGCTCACAGAAAGATCACATGCCTTTATCAGATCTGAGTCCAGGGACCTGTCTGCCCAAAGAGAGGTGTCATCTGTGGTACATCCCACCAGAGACCTTACTTTTCTGACCTTCATAGCTACAGCAGATGTTCTTGTTATGTTGTTATTCTGGGGAAGGGAGCCTCTCTGGGCTCCCGGGCTCTCATCCAGCTGCAGCTGTGGAAAAAGGATACATATAATAATAATGGAATCTTCTTTCTGTCGTTTCAGCTTACATCATCTTGGCACTAGCAGACAAGGTAGCATTAGCCAGTCAGTCATAGGGTTTCTATGGACTTCTCTTCCAAACCACCATCCTTCTGTCTCCATTGCCACACTTCCTTTGCTCTTATTCTCACTCCTTCCCAGCTGGAGTGATTTCAGACCTAGGAAATAAAGAGTTGCTTTTCTGCTGACCACTGTGCATTTCCTCAGCTCATACCTCCTACATATGCTAACTGTGACATTTGGAAACACAGAAAGCTCAATCCACTCAGTAATGGTGTGCCTATGTAAAAGTCTTGTAGCCAGTTACTTGCAAAGTAGCAAATACCTGTGTCAGCCTTTATTCTATGGACTATTTATCTTCTTTATGCCTTCTATAAGGAGTAAAATATAAGTTGCTCCCACTAAAGATTACAGAGGATTTCGAGCAATATATTCCTTTACATATATCTCAAGCATCTACATCCCTGAAGGATCTCTACTGCTTGGGAAATACCCTGAAGGGTACCTGTATTGCATATAATTGCACCTTTTTTTGGAAGATATACACAAAACTACTCCAAGCTGTTATGCAAACAATCCCTACCTGTTTTGTATAGGGATTCACTGCAAGAAGGAGCAGAATCTGTGAGCATAAAGAATGATGAGGAGGCAGGGGGAACACTTGGGGGAAAGGAAACTTGTTCGCAGTAGGCTATGCCATAATGATGGGAAAAGCTGTGTAGTCTGATTTGTCAAAAATAAGGAAACAATTTTTAGGCCTGTTATAGTTCTTATTTAATTTTGCAGAAGCTTGTAAGAGGCCATTTATTTTTAACATAAAACTCTTCCCTGAAACTACAACTTGCCAGGAAAACCAATGCCACCGTTGCACACTGACTTAATCATAAAGAATGAAAATAAAATGCTCTTAACTGACATTCAGGAAAAGCAGCTGAAATGAATTGCAGTTAAGCAGGTAAGGCACAGTCTTGACAAACGTGAGAAGACACAGAGGACAAGAAATGGTAATGATTTTTCCATGTTAACAACATCTAAAAGTGTTACCATCTACATGTCTGTGTTAAGCCTGCTGATGGGCTAAAACCAAATAGAATTCCTGGACCAGAGTGAAAATCTCAGGAAAATGAGCACTGCCTTCCTATAAAAATAGGGAATCCAGAATTATTGCCTTTGGCAGTGAATAAAATTTGAAAGCAGACTGTGTTCCTGCAATGCTCTCTATTCCACCTTAAAGATCCAGTATGCTTAAGCAGTATTTCACATAAAGCATGGAGGCAGGTATCCAGTTTTCTTTTCTTATTAGCCCCCCCTTCAATTTCATCCTCTCTTTCTGTTTCCTCTACCTGTCAGATTCCTTAGGGAAGACACGTACAGCTTGGACAACCCAAACTACAGTTCTTCCTCCTTAAGATTTTTTTGTGTTTGCTATTTCTTCCAACATGCTTCCTATTTTTTCTGCCAAATAGCACTCACAAAAGCCCTCTAAAGAGAATAATAAGAAAAAGGCTGAACAGAAGGTGTTTAGTCTGAATGCTGGCTTCATTTCAGCAAATCAAGAAGTGAGTATGTTTCAGACAACTTTGTAAATCACAATCTGAACACAAACACTAGAGCCTCATCATATTTCACTTTTGGATACAAGCACGGGTTTCATACAGAAGAAGAGAATTTTTGCAGATAAGACATTTGCAGAGGGGATCTTAAGATCAAATGCTAAGAAATACACAAGAGAAAAGGACAAGAAAAAGAAGGCATTTAACTTTTATGTGGTTGCATTTTATTGTGACCAGGGTTGAACCCTTCTATTTACAGTTGTGGAGAAAGAAAATATTTTCCTGACCACAGCTGAAGAGACACCCTGACAGGGCTTTCCTGCTTGCCATCTCCCATGTCATCAGTGTTTTCTGGGAGAAGAATTTGAGGTGGTTTTCCACCTAAGTGGTTACAGCTGTTTCC
This sequence comes from Gymnorhina tibicen, assembly GCA_013399875.1. Lineage (NCBI taxonomy): Eukaryota > Metazoa > Chordata > Aves > Passeriformes > Artamidae > Gymnorhina > Gymnorhina tibicen. The sequence goes on along the minus strand of VXAZ01000289.1, from coordinate 2,402,456 downwards.
ACAGGATCAGTCAGATGGAGTTTCTGCCTCTGTTTATTTTGGCTCTGATTTTCGGCTGGAGCCCAGCAGGATGACAGTGTTTGCTCAGGGTCTTGGGACTTTGGACAAACATTCCAGAATTTCTGACTTCTTAACATTAATGTTTGATGAATTCTGCTCTTAATTTCTTCTGGAAAAATGTCAAGCCCACTGGGGATTACCCTTAGTCTTACAACAGTCTTTTATTTTATTTTTTTTAAGGGAAAAGGAGAAAATCATTTGCTAGCCTGTGAAAATGAGCATGCTTTAAAAGTTAGGGAATGCACTTTTCTAATACTGCAGGCTTCAGTTCTTTTGTAATTCTTTTTGTAATTTTTTTTTTTTAACTTTCGTGTTAAGAACACTGCTTGACAGGAAATATCTACAGCTAAATCTTCCGCAAAAAACTGTTACACGTAGGGCTTTAGTTGGGAAGGTTATTATGCAGAAGTTAAGTAGCTCTTTCTCCAAGTTGCTGTTTTGATAGCCTCAAAACATACTGCGTCAATTCACTGTTGTCAAAGGCGACCTTTAGAAATCAAAATAAACACCCAGGTGAAATTCTGACCCCAGTGGAGAGAACAGCCTTTATCATTGACTTCAGCAAGGTCAGGACTTCCTCCTTAGTACCTTATCTCTTGAACAATGGAAAAGCACAAGTCACACAAGTCACATCTTGAGGAACATTTACTAGCTCAAAGGGATGGATAGAGAAGTGTATTTACAAAAATATGCGTAAATGCATGGAATTAAATCTATATTTAAATTACATTTAATAACACATCGTATTGCATGGAGTGGTTGCTGATTTTTGTACCTACGTACCTTTAGTAGCTTGCAAGGAACATCTAAATGTTCTATATGCATCTAAATGATACTTACACCATAATCAGCTGACTTCAGGTTAGCTAGACAGCTGTACTTCAGTGGTCAGTGTCTGATTTACATTAAAATACCACTAAAAGCTCATGTTGTAGAGTCCTGTGGGTAACAGGGGTTCCATCCAGAGACTCCTACACATCTGAAGGAGGCAGATGGGGATTAGGCCCAGATAGATCAGGGAAGGTTTTTAGGTTCAAGGTCTGTGTTTTGTCTTCTCCTCACTTCTTCTCCCTCTTTCAGTAACAAAACAGGAAATCAGGGCCTCCTCAAGTGACACAAATGGTCTTATCTTTGTTGATTTACACCAGCTAAAGAACTATCTTCAAGAGTTATTATAAAGCTTTCAAAAACAAACAAAACAAAACCAAAAAAAAGGAAAAGGAAGGGATTTGTGTAAATATATTTGTGTAAATATGACTAGACACAGGAAGGTGGTTTCCTAATGAATGTACAAGCTTTCATAGAGGCAATTTTGTGCAAAACGCTTCACAACTTTTCACTGGCTGCAAGCAGTGTACACGGGCCATGGTGGCAGCATCCACCTGTCTGGAGAAGTTACACTGAGGGACAGATCTAGTTTATTATTTGGATCCTGATTACTTTCCTTCTCAGTCTGTGCTGTCAGTGGTCTAGATAAGGAATATATTTAATCTGTGCCCATATGTTTGATTTTACTGGGCAAAAAAGCCAGAAGGAACAGGAGAAAAAAAAAATTGGAGATGCGAAGCTTTGTGTTTGTACTTTCAAGTGCAAAAAGGACAGATCAAAGCATTTATTGAAGCTCAAGCCACAGCACACAACCCTGTGGAAAAAAAAACAAAACAAAAATGAGCAAAACTCTCTGAAAATGTCTTCCTTGGGTATTTTCAATGGACAAAGAGCAATAGACCCTCAGTTATGAAATTTCTGCCTTCTTTCTTTCTTTCTTTCTTTCTTTCTTTCCTATAAGTGAGGCTGGAAAGCTGGAAATAGCAAGCCTGGCATTCTTTAACTGGGGGCATAGAGAGGAAAGGTAAAACAAAAGAGAAATATATGACATAAAATTAAAAAGAGAGGTTCTCAGACAAATAGTTTGGAAAATTTGGCTGCTCCACCCTAAGGACACACAAGGCTTCCTTCCAAGTGACTACCGGAAAAGGAGGGACAACTATCCTAAAGCCACCTTTGATTAATTGTCACAGTGTGCCCACTATTTGGTGACCCAAATTTTTATTAGAAATAGTAACTAGCATAGAGTCTTTGGGTGTATTTTACCCAGGCAGCTAGGCCAGCCCTTTGCTTGGAAGCTGAGAGGTAGTGCAATACCTGAAATATTTGGAAACATACTCAATCTAGGTCAGATAGAAGTTTACAGTAGAAAAAAAGGTTTGAGCATGCAATTCACTTTTGTGAGACATTAAATAGGAGGAAGGAACAAAACTATTAAAAATGTATTGTCAAGTATATAGCTGTATAGTATATAAAAATCTTTTTAAATTCCCATTCTTTGGAGCATATTTACATAAAAACATGATCTTGTAATAGCAGGTAAATAGGGTATATTTATCAGCTGCCAAAGATACAGTGGAACACAACGTAAAACTCTGAGTCCATAAGATGACTGAAACCTGCATGTCACGTCTCTTAATAAAACTCTGAACAGCTCCTGATGACACAAATAGTTTGTCTTGCAAGGAGGGAAATACGTGGATCTTTAAAAAGTTAAGAGTTAAAAGATGGTTTTGGGGGGAAGGAAAATAATCTTTAGCAATATTACTGAAGATTTGTTCATGATGTGAGTGTTTTCTGGTTGCATAATTACTAGGGGAAATGTATTAGCTGGTGTGAGATCATAAATAATGCATTCAGGAGGAATGTGGGTGTGATTCTCATAAAAGGAGAACCAGAAGAATCTGTTACAAAGTTGACATTCCTCTGAATAGGGCATTCTAGCTATTGTTGCAACAGTCAATATTCCCAGTGTATCAATTGTAGAGGTTTACTATTTTCATTTTTAGTTAGAACCAAAAAATACCTTCAATCCATATTAAATCCATATGGCATTTGGAACTCAGAGAATCCAGTTTTCTGAAACCATTAAGTGGTTTACTGATATATAATTTCAAATCTATCCTTTCAAGGCACTGAATTCATGAGCAGAGTTTGGAAATATAAAGACAGCATAAAACTTAGTTCTGCTAAACCAAGTCCATAGCACGTCATCATACAAAACAACACAGACCTAGAATATCAAAAACCACACTCAAAAAAAGTAAGAAGGATTCCTTGATGGACTATAAATGCATGCAGATACATATCCAGATGGACTGACCAGAATAATTTTCTTTGTTAGTAATGGCTCATAGCAACTGTTGAAATTTTGTTAGAATATTTTTCCAACTGCTAGTTTATATAAGATAAGACACTCTAAAATTCAGACAGCGCTTTATAACTTGGTTTAGAATAAATATCAGCATGGCCAGCAGAACTGAGCCATCCCTTAAGCATGCTGAGAAGGTAGGCATATGATAAGAAAGCCAATGAGAACCAGTTTACACATCAGCAGAAGATGGTTGTATAAATAGAACTGCAGAGTGGAAATGCACTCTGAGTAAACCAGGGACAGGTTTTGTTCAGAAACAGGCAGCTGCAGCATTAAATTTTGTCACAGGCTCCCCAGGGAACTGGTCACAGCCCCAAACCTGCCAGAGTTCAAGTGTTTGGACAATGCTCTCAGGCACATGGTGTGACTCTTGGGGTGTCCTGTGCAGAGCCAGGAGTTGGACTTGGATGTTTCTCATGTGTCCCTTCCAACTCAGGATATTCTGTGATTCTTTGATTCTATACTGCAGTGTTGCAAATATCACATTATATCAGCCAGATACAGGAAGGCAAGAAAAATGTTTTCAGGTCTGAGAAATGATCTGTCTTCAGCTGTTGTGTAGCCATTTGCAGGAGATACACATTCTGGAAGGAGTAATGGTACTGGAAGGAACAGATGAGTTTACTATTGTCTTCATGAGGCTGATCGTTGTCATATCAATTCCACCGTGGTATATTACGTGCTAATAGAAGCACCCTCAACTGGAGCAGGTAATACATTTTCCCAAATATAATGCGAAAACTGCATGATAATCAGGAACATAGCTGATGTTTGAAAATAGTGCTAATTAGGAGGAAAAGAAATAAGGAAGACATTCGAAGTCACATATTATGAAACCCTCATGTTTGGCACAACCCCCTCTTAGCCAGGGATCTGGGAGAAGCGTGTTTTTTATCATCCTCAACGATTTTAAAAAATATATGTATAATATCTAATTATGTATAAATGTATAAATATATTTGCCATCCATAGGGATTCCTAGAAATTCAGGCCCTAATAAAACAAAATGCTTTAGTGCCTCGGGGCCTTTGGGAGCTCATAATAAATTATCTCTGCAGGTCAGGCTTGAAGTGCACTAGCAGCAAAGTGTGAAAATGCTGGCACTGTTTCAGTGAGCAGTGGCTTTTAGCTGCCAGAACAGACACCTTTAAAAATCAAGAGATTAATTAAAAATTCTCAAGAAAATTGCAAGAAAATTATTTATTATACTATTTAATACAAAGATTACTGTACTTCTATCTTTCCTTGGCTACTGAAATAGCTGATGGGTATCAAATTAAGGTTGTGGAGTGTAGCTAAAATTTCAGTCAAAGAAAAAGACAGGTTGTAAAAGGAAAGACAGAACAAAAGAGCTTCAGTTGCACTGAAAAATCAGTGGCACTAATCACTCTAGAAAGGCAATTTGGAAAATGCCCCAAACAGTCATTGTCACGAGGAGGTATTAAGGGCACCAGCACCTCTCTGAATCAGTAATTGCCAGTTATTTCTACAGCTAATTATTTACTGGTTCCTGGTAGTTCCTCTGGAGCTAATTTTACTGAGTAGAAAGAATCAGCTTGCGGTTAAAAGGAACTGTAAAAATACCGGTAATTTGTTGTTCCAGACTGTTTTTCTTTTGCCTTTTCAGCAGCAGCCTGCAGCAAACACAGGGCTGTCTTGTCATTGTTGCCTGTCATTCATTGCACTGGTTTGTTTGTCTCAGAGCAGAAGAGGTAAGGCAAAGGCATGTTCTAAACAAGTGTGTTGTACTAGTCAAGACTGTAAATAGAGACAGGGTATGAAAGTACCTCCCACTGAACCACATAAATAACTTTGTTGAAACACAAGCTTTCTCTAAGGAGAAAAATATTTTCAGCGGAACTAAAGGTCTTTAAAAAGCAATTTTTCACTGATTTAGACTATGTACTCTTAAAACAAAATAAGAATGCTCTCACATAAAGGAGGAGCTGCATGGATGAATTGTTTCTCTCATTTAGACAGGCTTTCATGTTGAACTGATCTTGTTTTGAGCTGCCTTTAGCATATTCTGCCACAGTTAACAGCTTCAAATATTTATTTTAAAAGGCAGAAAATTATTGTTAATTTTATGTTGTCAAACAGCCAGCCCATGCTTCATTTGGGAGCTAGCAAAGAGAGACAAGCATAAGAAACATCCTGCTATCTAGTGGACCGGTAATTTTATTCTAATCAATTTAACAAATTGAGTGTAAAAGAAAAATGCTTCACAAGGGAAATAGTTCAACTCTAGGTTTGAATCTCTGTCACTGGCCCCTCACTCATTCTTATATCACACCTTTTCCAGCCAGGAACTGAACCCCATATGCTGCCAAATATGGAGAATTTTTTAACACTCTTCACCTCCTAACTCCCCCAGTTTCCTCTATGCCTACTCTCACTCTCTTTCCATACAAAGTGGGTGCCATTATCCCATTATTTCTATTTTCTATGCCATTTCTAATTCTTCCTCCAGTTTGTCCTCCCCAAAGCCTCCAAAGCCCAGCCATGCCCAACACATGTTTTTTTTACCCGGTGATGCAGGCAATGTGAATCCCAGCTGCCCTCTCCTGTTTAGAAGAGAGCTACGGTATCTCATGCACGTCTGTGGAGAATACCCATCCCAGAGGCAGATAGCAGGTGAACCTGAATAGGTGAACCACAGAAAACAGAAGGCAGAGTAGCTCAGGTGAGCCAGGCCAAGTGGATCACAAGAAACATGGACTCCAACCATCCCTTCAACTGTTTATGCCTAATGCTAGTAGCAGTAACTAATCATACAGTCCTGCCACTCTCTTGGAAACAAAGGGATTTTTGCTTCCTCTTCAGGAATTGGGAGCATGCCATACAGATTATTTTGGATGTACTGATTTGGACTTCCATGTGTGTAGCTACCTGGGGTAATGCTAATGAAGAAATTGCTTAATGCATGCTACCTGCCACAGGTTTTATGAAATAATCAGTGATCCCAAGCCCAGCGTTATCAAGACTAATATAACACCAGTTTAGATACAGGTATAGGGAGTGCAGATGGACATGAGCCACATGCGGATTGCAAATCCAAAGTTTTCTTGCGTCGCTGTTCACAGAATAGATGAGGTTGGAAGGGACCACAGAGGGTCATCTCGTCCAACGTCCCTGCTCAAGCAGGGTCATCCCAGAGCACATTGCTCAGAATTGTATCTAGATGGTTCTTGAATATCTCCACTGAGGGAGACCACAATTTCTCTGGGCAGCCTGTCCCAATGCACAGTCACCTGCACAATGAAGAAGTTCTTCCTCATGTTCGGGTGGAACTTCCCAAGCGTTGGTTTCTGCCCATTGCCTCTTGTCCTATTGCTTGGCACCACAAAGAAGAGCCTGGTTGTTTGCTGTATCCCTGCCCTTGTTCTGTTACAGTCCCACCAAGTATAGGCAAATTTATTTCTGCTTATATGTAATTATTTCTGAATATGTAGCTGTAGTTTTGGATTGCTGAATTCTATAGCTTTAATCTGATGTTCATGGCCACATCTTCTTGTGACAGCAGTAAAGACTTACTGACTATTTCTCACTTGACTTTCATTAAATCTGCACACCAAATTATATGGACTAGTAAAGGGGTTGAGCTTTCCTACATAAGCAGATACTTGCTTTCAATTCCTTCAGGTGTCCAGAATTCATTTCACTGAACAGAAGAGCTTAGTCAAATATTAAAGTCGGGTTCTGCAGAAGGAACCTGTTTGCCTTCAGCTTTCACTGAATTTGTCACAACTCTACTTGTAGCACATTTTGCAAGAACATATTTTAAGACATATTGCTGTACAACAACTAAATCTCAGTGCTGATAAATCACATATCTGGTCTGAAAAGGCAGGAAAAAGAGGAAGGAAAATGGTCTCTAAAAACTGTTACAGCTGGCTGAGGGACAAGCATATGGAATTTTTGAAGGACCATGCTTCTCCTAACAGTTAATAATAGCATTCACTTACAGAGCAGTGTTTGTCAGGATAGACCCCAAAGCATTTTATGGCATCCAGCTACTATATGCACAACATCACTGAAATTCACTAAGCTATCCTCTGAGGGAAAAGGGCAGCTGGTACTGTGGAACAAAGGGTTCTGTGATACTGGATACGTATGAAAGTTTAGTTCTAATAAAGTGAGATACTAATTCCCAACAACAAAGGTCTTGCTCGGGTTTGTAAAGGAAAGAGGCATCTTGACAAAAAATTGTCCTGCATCACACTGAATGTGAAAGGAAGAGAGGTTTCCTGACATGAACATAAAGAAAAAAATTGTTCAAGAAGAAGATAACTTCTTCTTGAATGGCTCATGGAAACATCATCTCCTAGTGTTCCCTGATTTCAGCTTACTAAAAAAGACATGTGAATAGTCTAGTTTTGCCTGGCTCTTTATTGTGTTTATAAACAGTACAATCCTCACGTTCAGGCCACTAAGTCCCTTCTGTCAAGGTTTTGTCACAAGCCATGGTTGAGAACTGGAGGACGATGCTACTGTCATGAAAAAAATAAATTAACACAGAATTGTAAAAAATTATCACGTCATAAAATGAAAACATGTTGCTTGGTATCCATGGCAACTGCAGAAACCAATGCTCTTTAACAGCCTTGCCTGAAATCATGTAAACTGCTTTGATAAAACATGAATCGTGGCAGATGGATATGTGAAAATAAAAATAACTTTGCATCCAATCTATTGCCCACATGGGACACCCCTGAAATAGTGTGAGTTATATAACCCTATCAGGAGTCATTTTGTTATGAGACCAAGTGAGGTACCACTTTTTCCATACATCTCAACACAGTTAAGAGTGGGTTCAGCAGAAATGTTGTAATAACTAACCCTAGGAAGAAAATACTCCGTAGCATCTCTGAGAAGTAAATCTAACCCTGAGCTCCACAGAAGACAAGCTGTGAGTCTCTTGTGCCAGAAAAGGGCCTAGTTTTGGGCTTTGACCCAATTTCACTATTAGAGCACCTGCTTCGTGTCATAGGCTAGAGCCACAGATTGGCTTTCTGTAAGCAAGAATCACAAGGGAATCATGACAGAGGTGAAAGCAGAGCCAGACACACATTAAGCCAAAGTAGCCGCTCCAAGCCCCTTCAATACTGCTCCATGAGTCCGTGGTTGAATAAAGTTCCATTGGTTGTTTTCCTTCAGAAAAGAAAATCTACCTTCAGCTTGGTATGAGCCATCACTGAATGAACTGGATACCATTTGGTGTCAGAGAAAATTAGAATCTGGGTCTGTGAGCACCAGATTGCAGCCTACTGCTCTGGTTTAAATAGCCTTCCCCTTAAAGGAGCTATGTCTTGCTTTATGTTTGGCTTTTGTACAACAGCTCTGGAACATGCAGGTATCCATTACTTCAGGGAATGAGGATGAGAAACACGTGGAAGAATTAGGAATTGCTTCAGAATATGAATCTACAGTTCTGGTAAGAAGAGCTCATATTCATTCAGAGGTTGTGTGGTCTGAGCAGCCAGAGTTCCCACCCAGGCTAGGGACATCTTCTGCTCAGTGTATGAAAAAGCAGCCTCAACACTGTAGATCTTTCCAAGGCAGGAACCATGTCCTTGGCCTTTATTTTTTCTCTCTCCTGGAAACTAAACTAAATCTATCAAATCCATTTTGTAGAACCTGATAAGTCATGAAACAGAGATTATTTTTCATCTTTACAAGTCTGAACATATGAAAATAAATACCCAAATTTCAATAAATTTAAAACTTCCCTATAAAGGCTCTGGATTAACACTGCCATCTCCAAGACTGGTGTCCTCTGCCCATGCTGGAGCTGAGAGGCATCATTCATGAATTGTAAAAATATCACTTTTCTCAGGAACACACATTGTTTTTCTTCTTTGTCTTAGTAGTGTTATCAGATGGTAATATGTAAAGTCTGTCTTCACCTTAAGCTTATCATATAAACTAACAAAACAAAAGCAAACAAACACCTAAAATGTGCACTTTGCAAATAGGACCTCTTCCACTGGAAATGCCATGCCTACCTCTCATTTCCCTTCTTCTGGAAATCTCCTTGTCCCTTTCAAAAGGTGCAGGTTACATGAACTCCAGGAAGAGTTGTTTTAAGTCAGAATGGGGTCCAGTCCAGAAATGAGGTCAAATGCAATTGTTATGTTAGTGAAAGAGAGTGACTTCAGAAATAGGCTATGTAAACACTGGAGGCAACTTCATGTTTCACTGTGGAAGTGCGCTAGGGGTTGAGCTCACAAAGCCATACCATCCATTAATCACAACTGGAGAATGGCAGTTTATACTACCCCATACCTTGTTGAAGTCACAAATGAACTCAGCAAGTACATGAAGAGGCCCCAAGGTATTTTAGGTTAAAAGCTCTTTCCCTCAGTTTGCTGGGTTCTAGCCTGTTGTCTTCTTAGTAAACACTTTTTCTGGACAGTTTATTTAATGGGACTTAATTGTATTTTGTTTTATTTTCCAGATGGGGTCCAAAATTTAATAGTCTTTCTTGCAAATGCTAAAGACCACACTGTTTTTCAGCACTGTTTTATTTATTTGAAAGTAACTGTTTTGTCAAAGGGACATATGAATTATTGCACTCCTGGAAAATAGCTCTTTGGAGACTTACACTTTTCATTCCAGTTCTTCTATCGAGTCTCTTTGGCTCCATCTTGTGATACGCTCATATTAGAGTCTATACATTGTAATTGCCATCTCCTTTTTGCTGTCTCAGCACTGTTGCTGGTTTTTTAATAATCAGAAAGTTTCATTTGAAGCAGAACAGAGCCTTGAAAAACAGTGGGAGCAGAAAAAGGTCTAGCGGTGTAGTCCTCTTGGATTTATTTCAGCATAAGACATGAACCTGGACCTTTGTGAACACTAATAGCACATTCTTTAATAACAGTGGATATTTTTAATAATTACAATGACAATAAAAATGCCAGTTCTTTACAGTGTTCTTATATGAAGCTTCAGAGCAACTTAATATAACCAACTAAAATTATGTAAATAATACTTTCTAGATATTAATAATGTCATATTCTCAATATAACATGTTTTTGCAAACTGTGTGTGAAGGAAGTGAGGCAAACGATGTCATATTTCTGCAGTGGTAAAGGTCCTGAAAATTACAGTGTCATATAATTCTAAAAATGTTTTGCTTTTGCTTGTCTTCCTTACGAAGATAGAATAACTGCATAATTAATGTTATATGGTAGTGACACCAGAAATAGACTGAAAGGAATAAATAGACTCCTGAGCTGCTTTAAACTCCAGAAATACAGCATAATATATGTCAAGATCCAGTCTACATCCCATCAAAGCTAAAGTATGTCCCAGAAAAACAGAGTGAGCCTGATTTCGGTCTCAGAAACACTGGTACACTTTGGATGCAGAACTTGCTGAATTCACTGGTATGAGATAGAATCTTTCTTTTTATGTTCAGAGTTTGTCACATATTATCATAAGAAAAGGAAATTTGAGATTACTGTCTATTTAAAATGAACCTTTTGGAGCACATATAGATTTTACTATGCTTTGTACACATACAGCTGTCATGCACACTGCATACAAACACACCCAAGATTTTTACAACTTACAAGGCTTTCTGAAGGCCACTTCAAGACCTCACACCTAAACTGCAAAGTTCTCCGTGCTACTAGGTGTGCTAGTTTAGGAAGCACACCTCAGTTTTTTTGCCAAAGCTTTACTATTAGTTTGAATGAAAGCAAAACACAACAAAACCCCGACATCTTTTTCCACATCATTTAGTTTTCGTTCCTTTCAACCATTTTCCTGTTTTACTTTGGAAATCTCTTTACTTGGTTTTCATGTTTCCTGCCTGCATCACTTCCTGTGCATCAGTCACATCCTGTCCATCTCTCCCTTGCAGGTGGCATAACCTTTACTAGAGAGACTTTGCTTTGTGTATTGCAGCACATCCTGCTCTGCTCCTTGTCTCCCTCAGGTCCAGGAGCCGTCCATTTCCTTGGGAACATTCCTGTATTGAAAAGGATTGGCGTCATTCTTCTTTGCAAGCACTCAAAGGTCTCTGCTATGCATAAGCATAAAGGGAGGAAACAAAGAGAACCTTAAACTTTTGAGGAATATGGTAATTTGTAAGGGACCAGCCTTTGGAAGCAAAAGTCAGTGGTGGCATTAGAGTGTCAAGAATAATTTCCTCAAGAGAGATGGAGATGTTGACACCACCAGTCTTTTACCTTCAGAGAAGCTTATGAAAATAACTTTCTCCAGAGGGACTAAATGAAAAGAAGTATTTCTCAGTTGCCTAATCACAGTTTGTCCCAAAAGCCACAACTACTGTTGGTGTCACTGTATTTTCCAGTGTCTTGTTGTAAATAGAGGTGACTGTCCTTTTCATTGCACTTCCTAAATGCAAGTGAATGTGATGTAAAAGAAAAACCATGAAAGTAGTGAACAGAAACTCATCTGAAAAAAGATGTCTTTTCAAAGATCACAAATTCTAATACACCCACATCTGTATACAGTTCTCTAGATGTCAGCACTATTAAAACCACTCAACAATTTTTTAACCTATAATTTTGTCATCAACAGAAAAGAAAAAAAATGTAAACCCTGTCCTTTCTTTTAGATTTTGAAAGAAATGCTGTATTATGATAGTACCGCTCAAAGAAAGTCAGTGGGGACCACCAACATCAGCAGTTCTTTAAAGACTGCTACTCCCATCTATGATTTTTTGTTGAAAGCAAGTTTATCTTACATTAAAACCTTGATCCTCTTCCGCCTTCATTTCTCCCATTTGAGCTAAAGAAAATGAAGCACCACCAGGAAAAAACAATAGCAATATTCTGTAATAAGAAATAATGTCCTTTGTGGAGAACCCCAGAGTGCCATGGTGTTCACAAACACTGACACTTTTAGCAAAATGATTACTAACAAGCCTCGTGGTATCTGAACAGATAACCTGCTTTTAATACTATCAGGAAACAAAAAACCAAAAATTTTTTCCAGGTATAGCATGATTCTGTGCATCTTAAATACTGAGTGCTGAGTGACTTCAGCTCTTGAATCAGCCCTTTATGGACAACTTTCAGATATGCTCCATTTAGATACATGTTCTGACTTACAGTATCACAGAATGTTACAGCTGGGAGGGACCACAGAGGGTCATTTGTTCCCACCTCCCTGCTCAAGCAAGGTCATTCCAGAGCACATTGCACATGATTGTGTCCAGACGGTTCTTGAATATCTCCACTGAAGAAGACTCCACAACTTCTCTGGGCAACCTGTTCCAGTGTATGGTCACTTGCACAGTAAAAAGTTCTTCCTCATGTCCAGGTGGGACTTGATGTGCAACAGTTTCTGCCCATTGCCTCTTGTCCTATTGCCCGTCACCGCCGCGAAGAGCCTGGCTCCATTCCCTTGACACCCTCCCTTTAGACATTTGTACATTAATGAGGTCCCCTCTCAGTCAGTATTCTTATGGTAAGTGTATATACCACGTCTCTTCAAAGAAAGAGGTGAAAGCATTCATGTTTTGGAGAGTAATTTATTTCCCTAACCCATTATTCTACTCTTACATTTTCATGTGAGAGTTTTGGCTGAAGCTTGAATGGTGAGCATATGCAAGACGTGCTTTCATATGAAATACTGTTGATATGACCTCAAACTCATTGTATTTTTTGCTTCTTGTTTCCACAAGACTGGTTTTTTGGCTCCTTGCCCAACCTAAAGAGGCAGGAAATGGGAGTATCAAAGATCTGACATTCCTTCTTGTGAAAGGAAGGGAGAGAACACATTCTACTTAATTTTTCTGAGCACAACATTCTTCCACTATTTTTCTACTACTTTTGTGCTATTCCATTATATTTCAGCCATCTTCTTCAGCTGCCTTTTTGGCTCCTCTGATCATTTCTAATCAGAGAATGGTGAGGGGGTGGGAGCATCTTCTGCATCAGGTCTGAAAGCACGGTGACTGTTTGAGTGTGTGGCAGTGCTTTCGGTGTCCTGCAAGTGAGACCATGAACAGTCTCAGTTCTTTACAGATGGGATAATACTGCTTAAGTGCCCTAGTTATGCTTCAGCATAACCCTCTTTTATTTACCTAGCTTTTACCTCTCCTGCAAACGAGAGCCAAGTCTTGTTCTGACACCTCATGAAGTTGTCCCTACTTCCTTAAAGGTTTCAGAAAATTCTTTGCTACTGTTAAAAGCCCAACCATATGGGATTCTCTAGCCTGAAAATCTCATGCTTTAGGGTTATCATGCTCCCATGGCTCCAGTCAATCAAATATGTTGGAGACAGGTCTTTGCCGGGAGCGGAAAGTACATTATTTAGGCTCCAGTAATGAGTTGCCCATGCAGATCAGCAGCTAAATTCACATAAAGGAATGTAGCTACATCCAGCTGCTGCTCTTAAAAATGAAACACAGTTTTGGAGACAGTAAAATCCTCTTCCAAGTTCTTACCTGAGGTCAATGATAATGCACACAGCACAGAGGTGGCCTGGACCACAGCTTCTCCAAACACAGCTGTTCAGAATATAGCAGGTGATTTTAAGGTTTTTAGTCTCCATGTCTCTCAAATCAGGTGGTTGGTTCCCAAATGACAACAAAGCTAGTAAGTAAGGGATTAATCCTAAAATCTGCAGTGTGAATTCTTTTGAGGGCTACACTGTCTGCTTTCTCTGTTCCTATATGGCAGGTAAGGAATTGGTTTCAGCCAATGCAAAGTTGCCTTAAACTTCACCTCTGAATCTTCATCAAGTAGTTTTTCTGAAAGTCAGCAAGTCTGAATTAAGTGGAATATGCAAGTTTTTAGTAGTGTGTCCTTTTGGCCTTAATTTTTTCTACTTTCTCTTTAGATGAATGGCTTGGACCCTCACTTCCATTTGAGCTTTTATTTTGCAGCATGTGGTCATTCTACTCTGGAACGTAATGAAACCGTCATTATGAAAATTACTTCTGAAAATATAAATTTGTATAATTTTTCAATGAGGCCACTGCTGATTTCTGGAGTCATATTCGGATCTTGGTCAACTCCAGCTGAGCTATATACGGGCTGACTTGGCATATTTGGCTAACTGTTCCTTTATTAGCATTTATTTTTTAGTCCTGCTACTAACTATATGTTTATATTTTGCATGTGCATAAAGATTTCTTGCAGAAGCACTGCTAAAAGGAGATTTTGAAAATGTTGCTTTACCTCTGGCCAGCATAAATTGCAGTGGCTTGCATTTTTCCAGCGTTTCTTACTGATTCCCTTGTGACAGATGTAATGCACGTACTGGAGCCAAGTATTTACAGCCATTTCTTTTCCCTCCTTTTTGGCTTGTGCACACACCCCTGAGGAGTGTGCACACAAAGCTCAAGGAAACCATTAGCTTAGGCTTTTGTGAATACAGAGCGCATGAGATTTACAGAATTTACCAGAAAAATCCATTGCTCAGTTCCAGATTACAATGTTGTTCTGGTTGTAGTCTAGGGGTTAAAGCAGGAAAGCAGCATTCCAGAGGCCGGGCTTCTCTCCCAAAAAAATGCCCTGTCTGAAAGTTTCTCTGCCTCAGTTTACACTTTGTAAAGTATATAACTATAATTCATCTTACCCCATGTACTGCTTGTCCTTCTGGTACTCTCTGGGAACCTAAAAAAATGTTAGGGAATTTTTGCTGTAGCATATAGGCAGGAAAAGAAGTGAACTACAATGTACTGCACAACTGGGAAAACAAAGGGAAGGATACTCAAACACAATGGGAAAGCAAAGCTCTGTAAGAAAGATGAATGTTTATGAAGGGCATTAAGAGATATTATAAAAGCCGTTCTCATTTCTGTCACTGGTCAGAGCTGACTTTCCAAAATGTGAACATGATACTCATCTCCTTTGGTCTCCCTGTACTGTAACTCAGAGTTAAATTCCCAAAAGACAGAGACATACGACTTCCTCAGAAGATATGTATTTAAATGTATGCATATACATGTATAAATATTCTGTGGGTAGCAGAAGATGAATTTTTTTTTATTCTCATTAGCCCCTTCTCCTGAGCCAGTGTGACCTTGTGTGAGCAGCTGGGATCTGCTCCTCTGGGACTTCAAGCTCCAGCACAAGGTGAGGATCCTTTTCTCCACCTCTACCCCTTTCATTGAAAGGTTTCCTATTGCAGCACAAAAACAGTGCTCAGAGAGGCCCCACAGATGGAAGAAAAACAAGGGGAAGGAGAGAAGGGAGACTTTCTTCTAGAACCTTCTGTCCCTGCTTCTGGAGCACTGAGTCTACAAAAGGAGCATCATTCCAGTCACTCCTAGAGGAAAAGAAGTAGGGCCAAGTTTGCTCATGGTTAACTGGTGTGGATACCATGAAATCACAACACAGTTTATGTCTCTTCATTTTAACTTACTCTAGCACGGCATGCATTTGAAAAAGCGGTAGAGAAACAGCATTTTACCTGATTGCAGTTGCTACAAGAAACGCCTTTTATTTCGGGCATATCTTCATGATGGATTAATCAGGCATGAAATCCAGACATCTTGCTAAATTCTGACTTTTCCATGCTCAAGACTGTGGTTGGCTCAGCTCCTAGGTGATGGACATGTGGAACTGCATGACTGTTTGACTTTAGTCAAAACCCCCTATACTCTTTCAAAGACTACTATATCAAGTTTCCAAGAACTGCTGTCCTCTGCCTCTTCTCTAGATGCCTCTGAGTCCTTTCAAGAGTTTTGCTCTTTTCTCATGGGCATAGATAAAGGCTTCCAAGAAGTCCATATCTTCCTTCTTTGGGCTCAGGGAGATCCCCAGCACTGAAGAATAAGCATGTGAGTTTATTATGTGATTTATATTATCTCAAGAAGTTCATTACCCGAGCAACATCCTGAAATTCATAGATAACAGGCATTGAATTCCCTGTCCTTTGCTTAATGTATAATGTCTGGTTCCTGAGCTCTGACTCTGCACTTAATGAATGATGTATTCTGCTCTGTTTTGCTGACCTCACACCCCCTACATTGAGTGGGACAAGAAGCAGTGAGGATTTCCTGGAGTTTCAGTAATAAATATCATTCAACCTTACAAATAATTTCTACAGCAGTGGATCTCTCTCACTCTCACTCTCTACATCTCCATGCAGACTAAAACTACAGATCAGATGCAAAATTATTTTGGGTAAATACACCTGTTTTTCCAGACATGGAGAGTGTTGGTTAAAGCGCTGAGCACTCTGATGTCAGAGGAAAATGTTCTGCAACACAGTGACAGCTGGATGCGGGAAGAGCTACAATCTGCAGCCCAGGACTGGCAGGAATCTGAGCCAGTGCCATGGAAACAGGCATCAGTACCTGTCAGGAGCTGGGAAGTCGTAATATTCATGGCTTGTGCTATTGCTGCACATTTGTGGCACTGATGTTGAAGCCACACTGCACTTTGCATTACAAAGAGATGCTCCTTGTACAGAAGTGCTCTTGAGCAGACTTCGACATTGGAGGTTGCAAAAACAGGTTCCCCCTCTAAATACTCAAATTGTATTTAAAACACACCTATCAATGTCCCTGAATATAAAATAAACCCGACTGCGGCTGCAGGGATTTGTGGAAGGAAAAAATCATAATCACTATTTCCTAACTGGTAAGCAATTAGCCAATTATGCTACAGGACTTTTGAAGCATGTTAAATTGACTAACAAACAAAGCTGATTTGTAAACAAAATGGCTGTATCCAGTTAGAAAAGGAAAATTGGCAGCAGCTGGGAGGCTGTCAGGAGACAGGCTGGTGTCACGAGGAGGCTGTTTGGAGCAGTGATGGTTTAGCAGCTTGTCTTGTTAAGCATGAGCCAACTATAAGGATTTAAAAATATAAATATATATGTATATTTATTTATTAAATGCACCTTTTCTATTAAGTATATATTTTATAGAGTAATATAGAGAGAATAATACATACACATACAATATATAATATTGTACATGTATAAGTATACATATAAAACGTACCTACAATATGTAATATACGTATATAATTTTGCCTGGTATTTTAAATCAAATTAAATGAATTATTTAACCAAAATTCTTGCCTAAATATCACATTTGAAAATACTGTCACATACAAGGTACTGTTTGAAATCATTTCTCCCTTTTCAAATATGCTATGTTATAATGCATGAGAGGAGCACCCTGAGACCCCATACTCTCGTCCTCTCAGAGCTCTAGTGATGTAGAGCATAATTTGTCTGCATGCAACTCTTCTTCTTGCAATTGGATTTGCAATTCTTCTGCAGGGGAAGCTAAACACATATGTTTTCAGCAAGAAAGAATATCTGGAGATAATCTCAATGACCAGCAAAACCATCCAATTAATGCAAAAGCAATGTTTATCTTAAGGGAATTTCAGAAAAGAGCCACTGTTACTTTAGCATTTTCAAATGTCAGAGGGTCACATTCTTCTACAGTACAAAACAACAATGCTGTAAAGTGTTTAGTGGTAAACCGTGAGTCAGATCCGATAATTTAGACTGTAACAGTGGTCTCAGTATGGGAAATATCACAGAAAATCCCATCACAAAGCTACACTTAATTGTGAGTCTTCACTGTGATTACTCAGGAGGGGAATCAAATCTGCTGAACTTAAGAAAAGTCTCTTGTCTTCTTTGCCCTTGTTGCAGCAAACAGCTTTTCACTCTGGTCTCCCCCTCACTGAGAACCAGAACTAAAGGTAGAAATCCCTTTCAAAACAAACTGGAAAGCAAAAATATTGAGACAAAGCCTGAAAACTTTCCTGAGCATTACTGAGGAAAAGCCATTTTCAATATCCCTAAAAGTCGTCTCTGTGTGAGGAGTTAGGTCCTCTTCTAGGTGTCCTCATTCGTCTGCTTAACTCCATGAAGAGGTGAAGTCACTCACTTCTGGTGAAGTCAAAGGAAACATTAGGAGAATAAAGAGGGTTCTCTGAAGGATGAATGAAGAAATCAAAGTCTTAGTAAAATTGCTATTACCTTTCCAGATTTACTCATTTCTGTAGAGAAAAATCAATCTATGCAGGAAAACATAAATATATGTAAAAATATAAATGCTCTAGATGCATCTCAACACTCTGGGTAAAAAGATATAAAAGATGTAGATACTTATTACCCACATTTGTTCTGATGTTCTGACTGCTTCTTTTAAACTTTTCAACCAGAATTTTCTAGAGAAATCATTGTTTGGGCTGAGCAATCAACCTCTAATCAAGATTCCTTGACAGTAGATCTTTCAACGTAAATATTTTCTCCGCTCTTATTTGTGGAATATGACCAAAATCATCTCAGTCAAAATCCCAGTTTAGTTGTTTAACAGATTCACACCTGTTTAGTGAATGAGCTTTGCAGGTCCACATCTACTTAATTCACTCAGTGCATAATTTCTGTTTAGATAATATTTGACTGTTTCCAAATAAAATTTTTGTTTATTCAGCAATCCCACTTTAGTCCATCCATGAACACTCTCCAAATTACCTTCAAACTCTCATTCATCTGTTACAGAAAATGAAATGGGATCTCTGGTTCCAAGTGGAAGTGGTAGAAGGGACTGATGCTGAGAGAAAGAATGGGGTGCAGCACAAGGCTGACTCCAGAGCAGTTTTTTTTGCAGTGGGGGCTGGTAGGAGCTGCCTGGGCTGCCGGCTGGAGCACAGGCATCAGTGCCAGCTGCCCACAGCTTTACATGACACAGTTGGCACTGTTGATTTAAACAGACTGATGAATGTGACCTCCTGAATGAAATGTTAGTAATTACGCAGTATAGACAGAGAAGGCTCACATTAAAGGCATTTCATAGCAGTTTCCTTTTTCATTTTTGTTTATCTGTTTGTTTTGAAAGGAAGGAGATTAGCTAATTTTCAAATGAGTTCTCATTTGTTAACACAAATACTCTGTAGATGTTCCCTATTGAGTGACCTTGGCCCTGTATCTCCCATGCTATTTCCTTCTGAGGAAAAAATACCAACAGTTTTCAGGAGGGTGTTAAAAGGATGAAGACCAAAGTGTGAGATATCAATACGCATTTTCCTTTGTTAAACTGTGATCACTACGTGTGTTAAAGTAAGAAGGAGACCTAGAGGGATACAGCTGTCCTTCATGGAAGATTTATTGTAGAATTGTACTCCATCAGCATCTCATTACTAAGCACACTTTTGAACTCTCTTCAGTTTTTAGTGGAATGAGATGCTCTTGTGTAGCTGTTACTGGTGCTTGAAGAAACTATTTTTGCAGAACAGCCAAGGAAAAGAGAGCTCAAAAACACAAGTCCCTCTGTCACTTCCACCCAAACAGTGACAAGGCAAAAATACACCTATTGTAAGTGCAAGTGGAAAAGTCATTAAAAGAAATAAAGTACTGTCATGTTCTTACGAACAATAACCCTCAGAGATACTGAAAAATAGCCACAAAGCTTCTGCTGCATTACTGAAAAGAGCTTGCTTTAGTCATGGGAGCAAAAGATAAGAACATCTTCTTCTGAACATGTGATTTGCAGGAATTGTATCCAGTACATAAATTAGGTTATCATTTAGTGTTATTTGGATTCATGCAACAATAAAAATAGAACATGATAATTAAGTCCTTCTTCTATCTATACACTATAATTTATCATTAAGACAGTCCCCCACAGATCTTTAGAAAACTAGTAGCATAATAGGTAGTCATTAGAATGTATATTTCTAGCTTAGAGCTATTTTAGGCTCTCATTATCATGGTATCTAGGAGCTTTTTAAGGCATTGAAAAAGGAGTCCCTAGTGGACTTCATGTTGTCTCTTGCTCTCTCCCTCACTTGCCTATAGAAGCCTTTGCTTTGGCTAAAGAAGTTAGTTAAATAAAGCTGTGTGCAACTTAATGTGAAGTCTGCATGGCTCCTCCTTTCTTTCTGAGGAATTTCAGTTCACAGAAAAAAAAGTTATAACCACCTTTTCACCTTCTCATTTGTAAAAAGGAAATGTAACTCTCAGCAGATGAATAGTTTAGTTAGAATGCCAGCAATAGAATAGAGTCTGTGAGAGAATAGGGCGTTTCAGAAACCATGCATCTCTCTCCAGTAGCCCAAAAGAGAAAAAAGAAGTTGAAGGCTCAAAGAGGAGCAGTAGTTTAATCAAGATGCATCATGAGATTATTCCAATGAGACTAAAAAGTGCCTGGGAAAGCCAGAATATTGCTAGATACTCTGATAATGCTGCTTTCATGTAGTGAGATCAAATACTGAAGTGAAAGCAACAGGCAAATCATGGAAGAGTAAAAATAAGAGCAAACAACACAAAAATGGAGAAATAAGTTATTTCATTTAGCTGACTGTACAATTAAGTCTACTCATTCACAGAACCAAGTTAAACAGAGAGAAACTTCTTAAGAAAAGAAAACAACTTAAAGTGATGTAAAGTTTTCCATATTTGCTCTTTTCTTTGAATTTTGCCTTTTTTTGGTTGGCGATATGACTGAGGAATCTGACTAGAAGTAAAATATCTTTCTGCTATATCTTATATCTGTACGTCTGGTTATCTCAGAGATCCTTTTTCATACAATGTTTATATTGTACTGAAAAATGTCTTGGTTTTTGTTTTCAACACCTTAATCTTTGCCTGGTATGAAACAGCAAAATTTCACTGGGTATTTCTAGATCCGTGGGGATCTAAATCAGTTAAAGATCTTTTTACAGCAGAAACTTTATTTGCTCTCTGTACTGGCTAAGGTTTTTCCTGGGAATTTTTTGTATTTTTCCCGTTTTCAATCTCTCCTTTAGACATATTTATAACAGGAAACTTGCCTAAGTGTGCAGAAAGCTTCTTATAGGTTGAAAATTGATGATTTCCTCATTATATCTCTTACTCTGAAATTTCTACCTGGTCTGAATCTATTTATTACAGGTTTTACTTCATCACTCTTCCATGTGCTTGTCAGCTGTTTGGTCCAAGGGAATAGATGTATTTTTTTCTGCGCTGTGAGTTCATATGCAATCACTGGTGCAGTTTGGCTCAAGTCACTGATGGCTGATGGCTTAAGCCACTGATGGCCTTGCGATCAGGAATGTGTCCTTAAAAGAAATGACTCCATATCTGTTGGGATTACAGCACCATGTTCATGGCAGCATCTTTATGTTCAGGTTGGGTTTCTACACATAACAGAGCTGCTGTTACTCTCTCAGTGGCTTGTCTTAGAGTGAGAGATTAGATGGAGAGCAGTAGCTGTACTGGTGATATTTGGCAAACACAGAAATTTTCAGTACTGGCAAAATAACACTTTATTCCCAGAGTCTGGCAGATTCACCTGTCTAAACTGCAGCTAATGCCTTCCATTAGTAGCCAAGAGAATAATTATTTTCTTTGGATTTCAGAAGCCTAAATTTTCAGGCGTCTTGGCAGAGCAGGTCATTGTTCAGACTGCAAGTCAGAGCAGTTCACTCCAAAAGTTTCTGGCACGCTATTGTTTCTCTTCAGCCTGTTTTGCTTTCCTTCTTTTGTTGTCTCTCACTCTCTAGTCTCTATTTGCCAGCATATAGGCCATCCTATTTCTCTTCAATCATCTCTTATAGACATTTCTTACAAGTATTTTCCTTAGAATTATTCCCTCCAGTGATTGAATTTTAACTAGAATAAGAAAAACAGCCAGTTTTCAGTGATTATTTTGAATTTTTAAATGAGATTTTGTCAGAATAAAGTAACTTCTTCCAAATGATGAATAAATAAATATCAAAAATTTTTAGACTTCCACAAAATTTAAAATTGTTCCATTAAAAATATGGGAAATAAGGGAAGTAAATTTGAACATTTCAAAAGATAGTATTGTCTCTGCTGTGCTTTTCATGACAATGTGTCAGTAATATTGCAGTCAGCTTAGTATCTTGAAGCCCTGGTCACTCATTGTCCATATGGGGGACAAGTTGTAGGTCTCCTTTATCCTGGAGGTTTGCTTGCCATGGAAACAGGAATGTTCAAGGCATTGGGGGGACAGGAGGTGTTATGCACTCAAGCCTCATAAAACTGGATTTTCCACAGTGAGTGCTTCGCCTCTGCATCAGTGGAACCTGGATGTTCCTGTGTCTTTAGCTGTAGCCACCAAGAGAACAGCAGCCACTGGATTCCCACCCTGAGATGCCTTGCAGCTGAGGGAGAAAAGGGCTCTGAGCCTACCACTTTTCCCTTAAATTTTTCGTACACTATCTCTCTGTGTCTATTACCAATTATCCAGACATACAGCTGTGCTTTGCAAGAATGTTTCCTCCTTGATGTGAGGAAAGTCAAATGCCTTCTCCAAAATCAGTTCACAGATATAGCTGCCTCTACTGGTATAAAAAACCTACATTCGTTAATAATAAAACTGAAAATATAGGAAGGAATCAAGGCAAAAAATTGTCTCTGTAAGAAAAAGTAAACTTACACTTGCAGTATAAAGCTTTTTTCAGTTGGCTTTGAAATTCTTCCTTTTCTTGGTAGATCCCAACCTGTTTTAATTTTAAATTTGATGTCCATGATTATTCTAAAGAGTATAGTCCATCATAGTACGCATCTACATGGTGTGAGGATAAACAAGTTTTGGGGTGTCATTTCTCTTAAACAGGTTCTTCAAAGGGTCACTGGACTAGATATTTTTTTTTTAAATTAACCTGGGAATAGAGAACGTAGAAGATTGTATTTTATGTGGATAGTGGTAGCAGCAAAAAAGGAAAGTCAGAGTTATTAAAAGGCTTTTTTTTGTCTTAAATAACTTTCAAAAAGTGGAAAATAGTAATTATATGTCAGCCAATAATTCTTGAGTTAATCTAACAGGTCCACGGATAATTAGGGAAATAAAGAAAAATGCATAAATAAACAAAATTTTATAAGTTGACACATTATTTTATAACACAATAAATCCGGCTATGTAGAAACCTTTAGCTATGCAAATTTTTTGCAAATCCCAGTGCGTGGTCTGCTTTGTTCAAATTATTTAGTCTTTTCATTTGTGTAAAATGTTATATCAAATAAAGGACATCAGAACTTTCATTCACAAATAATGAGAAACAGAGTATTTAATACATATTTAAAAGTTTAGATTAGTCATGATATTATAGAGACTTAACTTTTGTTTCTTGCTTTCCTCAGTAGGTATAATTTTTGACATCCCCTTCAATTTGGGAGTGCAAGGGCATATATTTTTTTAATAAATTCATGTAAAATTTGTTGAAATTAATTTTGGAGCTAGCTACTCATTTAATCTCTATGATTTACACTAGCCGAGGAGATAAATAATTACAAATACATACCAGCTGGGATGATCTGAATTTTTTGGCCCCACTTGAGTGGAAATACTTTGAATGGTAATATGCAGATGTTTAAATATTCCTAGTGAGTTGATAGGCATAAGAATGTTCCTTCTAACAGGATGTTACATCCTTAGGAGCTCAAACTTCTTTGAAAGTCATTGACTCTAATTTTTGTAAGGGCCTTTGAAAGCTTTTTCTCCTGCTTCTCCTACAGCCTTTTTTCTCTTTGGGAACTAAAACCCCAAAGTTGAGAATGAGTTTTAGAGGTGGGTGGTCACAGCCCAAGGGAGGAGGAAGGAAGTGGCAAAAGGCTAAGTTAGGTCACAGTATAAATCACATGTGAGGAGCAGAGAGGTAAACCACATTCTCAGCCTCAGGCCAAGGCTACCACGGGACTTTGAGTCTCACAAAGCAGCACAAATTGCTGGCTCACAAGAAACAGAGGTGTAGGTCCTCAGCCGTGCTCAGTCTGGAGTGATTTGCCCTCTCATCTAATTTGGCATTTTTCTAAATATACCTCTTAGAAAGCATAACATCGTGGAGGCTTTTTGATTTATTTTTCACAGCGTTTAAGAGCTTATAGCTGTGGCATCTGTGCTAATCACTGCGTCTGTTAGCAATGTCCTGGAGTGTTTGTGTTATTGACAATGCACCTGTTTACACTCTTCACTCTCTAGTTCTGCTGACAGAAACCAGACTATATCCAGTAACCCAATTCTTCATGGGTCAATTTTTGGTTTCTCCTGTTACTGTGCTAACATTACTAACAAAGAACAGCTCCCTGTATGAGACGGGGTGCACTGTTAACTTGAATGGAAGTTTAAGAGGTTCGTCTGTGCCTCAAATGACAATCACTGCGCAATACGAGTTTCATGTAGATGATACATTAGTTATATATTCCCTAAGTAAGCATTTTAAACTCTATAGTCAAGGTTCACAATGCTGAGTTTGCATTCATTTCTGCCCTTAATATCAATGAAAATGAAAACCTTTATCTTACTTCCATGGGATAAATGCAAGACCCTTTAAAGTATTTAGAAATGTAATGTCAGTCAAATGGAATGCCTGATTCTATCTATTTCATTGAGTTATGGTATTCAGTCACTCAGATTCCATGTGAAATGAATAGACAGGAATATGAATTAGCATCAGGTTAGATCAGAGCGTACCTCTCGCTCATTTACTATGGGTGCTGACACACCTCTTACAGCAGTTGCAGTGTATTTTAGAGGCATGACATTTCTTCAGTTTTTGGTGGGGGGAAGGGAGAGAACTTTTCATGGTCTGGACTGAGTGCAGGGTTAACCTTTCCCGAAGCTCTACTGACTGAAGTGGGGAGGAAGTCAAAGCTTTGCTGAAGACCTCTTCCAGCCTGTGCCTACACACTTCTGTGAGTAGCTGCCCTACATAATGTGGTAGAAGTAGTAGAAGTAGGACCACTAAAAAAATGTTTATTTTCCTTTCAGACACCCATGAACTTCAAAGTATGATTCCAGCATGAATGGTGTTTTATTCACATACCCCAATGATGTTGATTATGTAAGAAAGAAAACTTCAATATATTTTACATTTTCCTTTAGGTTCTCTTTCCTCATATGAAGATCAGTATCTCCGGTGTGACTGTACAAATGTCCTTTGCAACTCTACTGTTTGATTTGTTTACCAATTGTGAGAGATGATTTATAGCTCCCTCTGTTCCCACCACAAATATGCACAGGTAAAACTAGAACCTTCCTTGTGAAACAAACTGAATTTAATTTCTCAATTTTGTTCAGCTTAACTGCCATTACAAATACCTCCATTCAGTGATTCTTAGTGGTTAGAATTAGACAAGGAGCACTTGTCTAATGAAGTTACATTTTCTTTTTCTCTTTTGGGAATTGACTCAGGGAAAAAAACCCAATTTTTATCTAATTGGTCTTGACAGGATAACAGCAGATCTGTTATGCTGGCCTTAACACTGTATCACTAGGTTCATGTCATTGGCAATGAAATTTGTCTTAAAACTTGGATGAATTTTAAACTACCACCAAAAAGGAAAAATAAATTAAAAAAAAACCCTAAAATTCTTACATCTCAGATTGTACAATGGTCTGTTCACTGCCTACCAGAAACATCTGCTGTGCTCTGATCACTTGTCTTGTTACTTGATTTATTTACTAAGTTGAGGAAAGACAGGAGTCTGAAGTGACTGTGTGCATGTACATGTGCCTCTGACTGTGTGTGCAAACATACAGATATTTATGCGTGCAAATCTCAATCTCTCCCATGGCTGCCGGAGACCTTCCTGCAAAACACTTCCCTTAGAAAGGAACAAAGACTGTTTAGGCTCAATGTCTACTTTTAACCAACACAAATCCCTAATTTTTTCTCTTCTTTTCCTCCACCACTGAAACTATGTCACCTTATGACGTGACAGTTGGGATTGTGAGGATGTAAATGGAATCTCAGATGCCCACCCTTAGTCTCCTTCAGTGTACTACTAGAAACTAGATTTATTTCAGGCAAGAACATAGTAACATGGAAGTGACCGGTTTTTTTCCTGGGTTGTCTGAACTCAATGCCATGAACTTCCTTATGACCAAAAATCATAAGGCATTGCATTGCCTGGACAGAAGTAGCTCATGATGACACGTGGTAACTCTTCAGGCATCCCGTGTCTCCATGGCAATACACAAAGGGGAAGGGTTTGGAGCTGCCAAATGCTCTGAAACAGACAGAGCAGCCCATGTAATTTCATTTTGCAGACATGGATTCAAATACACCTGGAGAGCTTGTTACATGATGAACATATGGCATAGGAGTGACTTGAACACGTGAGTGAGAAACTCCACACAGCTCAGGAGCTGTTGTATGACCCCTCCTGTCTTATGCAATTGACTGGACTAGCCACAAAAAATGTTTTAAAGCATGTGTCAAAGTAACTTCTATTAAAAGGAAGATACGACAAAAATCCTAATATAATGAAACCAATCAACACAAAAACAAAACCAAAACAATGACAAAACAAACAAAAAAACCCACAACCAAATAAAGCCAAACTGCTGATCAAAATTTTTTTGTGGTTTTCATGTCTTTAAAAAACTGTTTCTTTAAAATTTTTCATGGAGTTTGTATTTTAGACATACTTTCTGAGCAGCATAGCTTTCTTTTCATAACTCCTAACCTTGCCAAGAAAAAGAAGAAATCCTAAGTATTCAACGTGATTCAATCCTTCTGTGTATCTAAATTATTACTTTCATGGAAACAGAAGTATCCAATTTTTTCTGTTCCTGAGCACACATACCTAATTGGCTAAGAAAGTACATTGAAATTCCTTTGGGAGACTTTTATATGGAAAAAGAACATCCCTTCAACGCATGCAGAAACTAAATTGGAAGCAATCTATAGCTGAATATTTGAACAGTTCCCAAGCCTTTTATTCTTGGCATAGAACTTTTTCAATGTGAATTCTTTTTATATCCAGTATGGTTCCTCTGGACACAGCCATACAGCCATTTAAACCATATCTAAGAGCAAGTTTTTCCCTGAAATCATTGACTATTCAGAAACTTTGCATCCCATGGCCTGCATTTTTTTTCTCTTGACCCATAGCTTGAAACTGTAAGACATCCTACCATCAGAAGATAATAATGTTCCTTGATGAACCTGGGGGCAGGTGTGATGGCTCTGGCTGTGATGAAGTCAATTTTCTTCATATGGATTGGATTTGTGATTAAAAGAGTGCTGATTACACACCCGTCTCTTGTCAGTGTATGAGCAGTGCTTGCACAGCATCAAGGTTTTCCTACTTTTTGAGGGTGTTTTGTCCCCAGTCAGCCTCTACAGTAAGTAGAGTGGGGGATCCACAAGAAGCTATGAGGGGATGAAACCAGTACAACTGACCTAAACTGACCAAAGGAATGCTTCAGGCTAAATGGCATTATGCTCAGCAATAAAAGCTTGGGGAAAAGACGGAGGAAGTGGGGATCTTCACGGTCATGGCATTTGTTTTTCCAAGTAATCACTGCATGTGCTGAGGCCTTGCTTCTGAAGGAAAAAGCTAGACATCTGCCTCCCAACAGGAAATAGTGAATAAATTCCTTGTTTTGCTTTCCTTGCACACACAGCTTTACTTCACTTATTAAACTGTCTTTATCTTGATCCATCCTGTCCTTTCTTTTCTGATTCCCTCTTCTGTCTTGCCGGGAGCAAGCTGGGAGCAAGTAGCTGTGTGTGGGTGCCTGGCTGTTGTCTTGGTCAACCTACCACAGCAGGTTAGATTGAAGCAGCAGCAAACCTACAGAAGGTTAGGAATAAAGCCACACCTGAGAGTAGGTGCATAAACTGCAACCCAGCTTTATTAGTATATTTGAATCATTTTTTAGGGCAAAATTTTAAAGACGGAGACCCCTGTGTTGTGTGTTACCGGGAGAGGAACGCTGAGGACCATTACCATAAAATTCAGCCACCGGTGATTTAATCTCACCTGGCTGACTTGTCTTGGGAGAGAAAGGCAAGCACTCATGTTGCCAGGCACTGAGCAAACCTACACATTTAGTCTGGGATATTAGATTTTCTCTTTTCTCTGAAATGCACAAAAATGTGGACACAATACTGAAAGGAGGTTAGGCTTGTCAGACCAAAGCCTGAGAGGAAGATGTGGAACTAGCAATGCACATAGCCTTCCAGTTATGCTGGTAAAATCAGCGCTGGAGGAAGAAAAGAAAAAAGTACTTTTTTACTGGGGCAGCAGGGCAAGTAGAGAATCACTATGTGTAATGCTTCAAAGTCAGCCACCCTGGAAGGACTACTGATACAATAAACACTTTGACTTTTTTGGGTATATAAGAATAAACTCACACTCCATAGTTTAATGATGGGGTTTCAATAAACCACAAACCACACAAGATTTGTGTGCACAGGAATTTCAGGCGTACAGTGCAAATCAGAACAATCCCTGTTCACTAATCAGTGCAGGACCATAAACTGTTCCTCTGGTGTAAAATATTTCCTTGGCTGGTGTAGGAAAGCCCCTACTTCTCACACTTGCCACCGGTTTTCAAATGCGAGCAAAAACAACACTTACTGATAAGTGCAAATAGTTGAAAGAATGCCACAGAGATTTAAATGCTAAAACAAGTCTCCTCTATTGATGTAGGAAGACTAGGTGTCCATGGCTGAGTGACTGAGCCAAGGGAACTGTGTTTAAACCTAACAACATAATTATAACTTTCCTAATTATTTTCCTCCCATGTAGATACACACTAGAAGAGTGCAGGAACCAAACTGTCAGGAAGGGCTGGAGGTAATTAATACTACAAGTGAGAAATGTAGCCAGCAATATCATACTTTCTAATGGTGGCTTCCTTACAAACGGCAACAGCAACATTGCACGAATGGTGTTCCTGAAAGTGTTCCTGTAATGACCCTTTGAGGAGCAATAGAGAAATGTTATTGGATCTGGAAGGCTGTTTCTTGACCCCTTTTTCTCTCAGAATTTCTGAGAAGCCCTATTCTAGCTTCAATTTCATGCATTTTATTTTTGTAGCAGTCCAGTCCAGCACAGATGTACCATGGCCATCGTTTGGGGCAATTTCAGCTGCAGACAGAAGACAGAAAGAGAGAGTAACACAAAAGCTTCTTCAACGCCCACGTTGATAGTATATTAATAGAAACTCTCATGATTGGTCTTATAGCTGGTAAAAAGTCATGCTGCTCAGATCTGCCATACTCCCAATCAAAATTAAACTATTGTCCTTTAAAAAGTTTTATTTTCTGTGTGGAAGAAACAATGGCAAAAGGCTTCTTGCTGGGAGCTCAGTCATGGGTAGATATAATGAAATAATATCTGTACACTTTCAGTAGTTACAGAGGATGGTCTGGATGCTAACTGAAATGAGAAGACCTAAATTTTACATCCTGTGTTGCTGCTGCCTGATGATTCTGGACAAAACGTCTCTGTTTTACTCTCATTTCTCTATCAAGAGGATAGGCTTGTTCTCGCACCATGCAAAATCAGGTTTTGTTTTATGGTTATACAGGAAAAGCAAAAAACCACCTATTTCTTTCCCAAACCAAATTCATCTTCCAAGCATAGTCTGGCCCGTGTACTGAGCTATTAAAGAGAGACAGGTGAGATTTCTGCTGAGACAAAGGGCACAGAGAAGGCTCACATAGCATTAACCAGCACAGCAAGTGTCCCTGGCCTCTGTTTGAGCAAAGCGCTCAGAGAATGAGATGCCAGCAGTTTTGTCATACAGCCATATCTGGAAAGGAGGTTGGATTGCTGACTCAATGTCTGCCTTTCCTGGAGTGGACATTTTCACTTAGAGTTTAATTTTCTAAACTTTCAGAGAACTACTTTTGTTGTGGATGTTTGTAAGACAAATGGAGATTTAGTGAGGAATGACAATTTGGTGGTGCCTCTTAATCTAACTCACCCTTGCTAAGTACAGAAATGTTTGCTGTCATTGAGGGAGCAACTAAACAGGTGGATAAAGTTAAGTGATTCTTAAATGCCAGTAATGCACAGCCCATAGATGATGGGAAGAATTTCTGCTTGGAGGTGTATTAGATCGGCATGCTCACATCAGCAAAACCCAGTAGGTCACATGTCAAACTCATGCTGGACTCAGACAGATGCAGCAGACTGAAGAGGAGCTGCAGTTTTGCCATACAGAAGTTCAGCATGGTAATGCTGGAAAGGTTTATCCATAAACTGGTGATGTGCAGTTCTGATATGCCTCAGATAAAAAGACAGAGTCATGACTTTGGCCATATCTAGCTAAATACAGACAATGCTATACAAGAACTGGTCTCTTCTGTCAGACCTGCACGCAGCTGCTGTCTTCTGAGTGCTAACCCTGCAGAACCAGTGCAGTTGAATTGAGAAAGCAGTAGTCAAATACACCGGACTTCTCCTGATGAAATTCCTCAGTTATGTTTCAAGACAGGCTGAGGACCAGCCACAAGAGGGGTAGGGTGGAGTGAGTTACACCTTTCCAAGGAGTCCCACAAGTCAGAGGGGCTGTGACTCAGGGTCACCATCCCAGCATCTGTCTGAATGGCTGTGCTCCATCTCCTGCGTCTCTGAAGTGTCCAAGCAGCATGTTACATCCATGCACTCCACATATATATATGTATATATATACATGCATATATATATATGTACACTGCAATATTAGATGGTCCTTAAACCCTCACTACAAAGCACATCAAGGAATAATCTTACAAGTTACCATAGGATCTGCTTTTGTACTTTACAAACTCCATGGCGGGTGATAACAGAGTAAAGCAGGCTGCATATGGTAAGCCTCAAACTTCACCTCATTCAGTGCAACCTCCCAAAGGCTTCCTGGACACCTCTCTTGTTCACTTGGGATGCAAATGGGGCTCCAGATTGAGGGAAAAGGAAATTTGGAGCTAGTGAAGAACATAATCCTGACATGGAGGTGGAAAAATGGTTTAAATCTCAGCAGTTTCTTTCTTGAACTTTTCATGAGGGGGGAAGTTAACCAAATACCTCTCAGTGTTTTGTACTGGAAGTGAAAAAACTACTGTTATTCTGTTCCAGCACGCTTCTTTAAAACTAGCATGCCACACCTTAGGGCTATTGTTCAGACTCGCTAAAGAAAGGCTCTATTCTCTCCTCTCCCCTGTGAAAATATAAGTTGTCTCTGCTTGAAAATCATCGATACCGTGCATCAAAGGATTTACCCCAGCTGCCTCAAATCTAACTCCAGTGAGAAGCCTGGTGCTGCTATGTTAACAAAAACGGAGCTGGAGTCTGTTTAAGGCTTTTCAGCTGTGTAAGCAAAACTGAATACTGTTGTCTCAAAGGTGAGGACAAAATAACTTGCCAGGTCAGAGAGTCAACATGGTCCCTTCTCTTCCCTTCCTCCACTACCCTCATATTCCCCAGTCTGAGGAGGCCTCAGCTGAGTGAGCAGTGGTACCTTGGCTGTCTTTCCAGTCTGGGGCTGGGGCTGGTCTCTGCACCCCAACAAAGTGCTGCTCTCGGCACTGGGCTGCAGCCAGCACTGATGCACCTGCCCAGGATGGGGTCATGGCTTCATCCTGCATCCTGCCAGCCCCAAGAGAGCACCAGCTATGCACTCCTAGCAGTAAATTCAGGGAGCAAAGTCTGCACAGTCTCACTTAATGGGTGTTATGGAGAAGATCAATCCAGACACACTATTTGCAGGGGGTTTAAAATAACCAGTGCTATGTGTTGCACACGGATTGGCCACACCAGACCTTTCTCTAGGAAAACAGCTGCCCTTTAGGACTTGTATGTCTCGGAAATTATGTGAAGTAAAGTAAGTTCATTTGTGACTCCTTGAGAATACAACATGCAATTCCTACTCCTCGGGGAAATAGATACAATTCTCCTAGAAGATATTAGACAATATGGAAAATACTGTAGTTTTATTTTCCTAAACATATTTTTCAGAAATTTAGAAATTAAAAATATTGGAAAAATTACTGAGAAAATATGTTTTTCCTGTTTTCCATGTTGCTAGTTAAACTGCATATCTTTTGCTTGTATGTGCATGTGTAGGTGTGTGTGTTCCTGTGTATTAATAACATATATAGCAAATCCACACTTCCTGTTAAAATTTTCATTCAAAAAAAAATACTGGTTAAATGTAATAAAAATGAAGCACCCTAAACTACATTAGATTCTTCATTATTTTTTCAATAATCTGAGTGTTTTATTTGAGGAGTTTTGAAGCTGAGGTATATTGTGTTATATTTTTGTATATAATCATAAGAATACAAGGAGAGATTTTTATTATGTTCCACTTTCAAAAATATATTCCTTTCTGTTTTCTAATTACATACACATTAAAAAAAAGGAAGAAGGAAATATGTTCTAATTATATAGAACAACTTTTTTTTTAATTGTGAGTGGAAGAGCAATTCATTCATGGTGCTATAAAATATATGTGAGGCAATTATATCATCAGGAGTTCTTTTTGTGTATAACTTATATGCTATGGAAATGGAGCAATTATGATATCATGACTTTTTGTTGTTAATTAGAAAATTAATCTGCTGTTTGCGTAATTGCAAAGAGATTCTCTTTTATTGGATCTTTCTATAATAAGTATTAGAAGTAATTATAAATAAGGGAAGGAAAAAATAGCTTATTTGCAAAATAAAAAAGGCAATAGTGCTGCTTTGCTACTATAACAGCTTGAGTTACACACCATATAAGATGCAGAAGATGCCTCTTACATAATGGTTTCAAATTCAGATTATATTTAAAAAGCATAGGAAAAAAATCACTTTATGCTTTAATTATAGAAAGGCTTGATGGTTGCACTTACACATGAGGCTCAGTACAAAACTAGAAAGGACGTGATTTTTTCTAATTATTCAGACCAAAGGCTAATATCCCCATTAATAGCAGACAAGGCACGAATTTAGAACAGCCTTAAACATGCCATTGATGTTCAAGTTTTTTGAAACTGGACAATACAGATGTAAAATAGTTAAATGGGATGATGTGAGAGTTTGAAAGCATGCGATGGATGTGTCAGTCCCTTGCACTGAGTCTGAGCATGAGGAAAGTGGGACCCAGATACATCCACAGTCTGACATGGCTCCTTGGACATCTGTAAGATCTGGACCCTGGGCTTTTAGTATTCGCTCTCTGAGTAAGAAAAGGAAACAGATATGATCCAACCCCTATGTTTGTAATGTGCCTTTGGTCAGTGGTTCTAGGTGGTTAAACCAGAAAGGAAAACAAGGGCTGCCGTTTAGATTTTCTAAGTCTCTTGCTCCTTATGTTGACACGGTCTTGTACAAAATCTACGCATAATAAATTACCAGGGTATAATGTAGTAGTCTTTGCTCTCCTTGTTTTAGCATAACTTACAAGTATAATCCAGACAAAATCCCTATTTATGGAGAGATACAACACTACTAAAAGTAGGAAAATTGTTGCTTTGCTGCATTGTTTCTTTATCATTTGAAGGGAAAAAAAGCAGTTTATTATGCCTGATTTGCATGAAGTTTTGTATTAGATGAGCAGTTGATCTCAGAATAAAAAAAGAAATGAACTTGATTTAAGCGGAATATCTCTCACATTAGCCATTTTCTTTGTATTTTTGGTGTTATTAATGAATATTTGCAGATGTTCAGCCAAGAGTGTGCAGCCTGATGCTTACAGTTCTATTTTAAGATTCAACCTTGTAAAAGCTTCCAAGTGGACATCCTACTTACTAATACGACCATTTCAAATTGATGTATTATAGTAGTGAGAGCCATGGCCACTGCTTACACTTTTGCAGTTTAAGTCCTCAAACCAAAATAAGTCATTAGTTGCCACAGTACATTTTTTTGATTAAGGTTTTGCTATATTTTGATACCAAATCAAGAAATTAAACTCTTATATGTACCTAAGGAAAAATGTTTCATGTATAAAATGAGTCAGTTGTGAGCAGTCTTTCCATATCAAAATATGAATACTCAGTTAGTGCCACATTCAACAAAATTAGCTGTTTAAACAGCTGCATTAAATAAGAATCAGTTCCAGCTTACTGAGTCTTAGGTCTCACATTTCTTTTTCTTTGGGAGAAAACTACATCAGACTTTGTTATATCTCATTTAATTTGCCATTTGAAAAACACGTTTTGTTTTTCTATGTTGAAACTGCTCTGTGAAATCATCGCACAGCATCCCTCTTCTCCTTGTCCTTATCTCGAAGCAGGATGTATTTGCACTACTTGCAGCCCATATAGCCCTCAGGGCAGGATTTCAGGGGTGAGCCAGTAGCTCAGCACAGGTGTGGAATATGGCTCAGTTTAGCCTTTGTGCTCTCTCTCTGCTGCACTGCAGTTTGATCCCTAAAGACACAAATGCTCCTCTTGATCTAAATGATCTTTCTATTTGCAAGATGTAATATGGCAGCTCTAGTTCATTGCCCTGGAGTAAAGGGCCCTGTCTGGTCTACTTTGGAGGCCATTTGGAAGACAAGAGACAGAAAGGTCAAGGCTATCCCTGTTCTGAGGTATATTTTGGTAAATTCACTGAAAAATGAGGAAATATTGAAAGTGTGTTTGGCTGCCAGAAAAGGGCTCCTGATTTCAGATCAACCTGACTGCATAGTTTTAAGCTGGAGAAGGTCTCTGATAATAGGAAGTGTGTCAAACCCCTTCAGCATGTCACTGTGTCAGTGCTTAGAGTTCTCGAGAAAGACATAGCACCCAGAGACTCCAGTTCTCTGCTGGGGGAATCATCTGACCTTCTCCTTGGGGAGAACTCAGACACCAGGAGCACTCCCAGTTCACCCTGTTATGTTGTTGTACTGCACCACCACCATGCCCAAACCTGCAGGAACACAAACACATACATCGTGCTCCAGGAAGTTCCAGCTTTCGAGTCACTGAGTGGGAGGATACAGACCAAGAAGGTGGGATTGCTGTACTTGGAAGGGATTTCCTGAAATTTATGTTTGCTTTTCTTGCAAGTACTGAAACTCTCCCTCCAGGATGAACAAAAGTTTTATGCAGAGCAGAGGGAAATGGGTTTTGTTTAAGTGAGAAACAATAGAAATATTAATTCTAAATTCTTCTTAAACAGCACTGTCTTCAAACTGCTGACCTCTATTACATATCCTTAGATACAATTCAGCTAAGTCTTACACCCCCAAGAGATTTGCATACCTTTTGGTTCCAGATGAAGATATATGTCTATTTTTTGTGTGGAGGCTGCTATTATTTCTGTCATCTGGTTTTATGAAGCATCTTAACTGTTGCTTGTCTTCTTTCCACATCTATTGGTAAAACAGAATCGCTCTTGGACCCACCGATTTAAATTATTCTCATACTATAGCAATACTGTTTCAAAGATATTAGAATTGTTTAGAACTATATGAATATTTGTGAGTTTGGTCCAAACATGTACAGATCTGTCAATGTGTATTTAAGATGTTTGTGTCCTCTAGAAGAAAAAACAAACAAACAAACAAAACCCACCCCACTTTAAAGCACAATTCCTCTTTGAAATTAAGCCCTTTGTTAAAAAACACCGTAGCATTTAGTGTTTACTTTCAGTGATTCCATGGCACATATGTTCTCTTTATAAGCAGCAAGATTTTCTTTTCCTTACTGCCGCCAATGAGCTCAGTGTGTTCTCTGAGCTCTTTTCTTTTCTTGCATCGCTAATAATAAAGGGTCTCCAAACAAATTAGGCCACTGCTACATCTGAATAAACCGCTGGTATTCAAATTATGCCCTCAGTGAAAGCCACTCAGTCTCATTGCTCTTAATGCTTTTGAACAGGTTTTCAAGAGAAAATGTTACTAAAGCAAATAAACAAACAGACACAGCAAACTGTTGGTGATCAAGATCTTCACCCTTTCCCATCACCCATTACCATGGTATTTAAGTCCAGCACAGAATCGTAAGTGAGGAGTTCCAGCAATGCAAATCTGCAGTCACACTCACAAATAGGACTGGAAAGGTTTTCTTGCTTTTGTTCTGTATTGCATTTCTATTTCGGGGAAAGAGTATTAGCATACAACACCAGGCTGGGTAAGTACTTTGGGCTGAGAGCTCTTTACTCATCGAAGTATTTCATTGTCTGTGCCCTTCAAGTTTCCCAAAAAAGTGCCCCAGTATGTTGTGACTGAAAAAAAAAAAAAAAGAGGAAAGAAAAATTATTAGAAATATCTGATCAGGTGATCCATAGCCAAAGGTGTTCAGGTCATTTACTCCTTTCTTTAAATCACTTGAAAAGTCATAGAGTCATAGAATCATAGAATGATTATGTTTGCGTTGGGAGGGACCTTAAAAATAATCTAGTCCAACCCCCCTGCAATGGGCAAGTTGCTCAAAGCCCCATGCAATCTGTCCTTGAACACTTTGAGGGATGTGGGACCCACAGCTTCTCTGGGCAACCTGTGCCAGTGCCTCTCCACCCTCACAGGAGCTACTTTCTTCCTAATATCTAGTCTAAACCCACCCTCTTTCAGTTTAAAGCCATATATGTCTTTTACATATGTGTATATATTTTAAAAATGGCCAATATTTACAGACAGAGTGTTTATAGACACCCGTGATAAAATCATTATCTTTTGTCAAATTGTGCCACAAATCTTTGTCTTTTCATTACACACAGACTGGCTATCTTCCACACACAGTGTATTCAGAATAAACCTCATGCCTCTTAAAACAAACAATAGGAATAAATTCCTCTCGTGTCATGGAAATACTATGCTGAACTCCTGAAAAAAAGAAACCCATTATCTCTCAGTGAAATTTATTTAAATCAGTAATTCATTTTTATAGGTCTAAGCCTTAAAGCATGAACACACAAATAAATATAACTGAGTTAGAGTAGCTAGCATTTGGTTTTTTCCACAGCATTGTGAACGTGCTGCTGTTTATCAAAAAATGCTAATGACCTCCCTACCCCATCCACAGAAGAGATCTGAATAAGAAAAAGCTAAACAAACTTCAGCTGGTCAGCATCTGTTTTCAACGTACTTGATCAGATGTATGACTAGTCTGAATTCAAACAATCACTCTCTTTCTTCTTCGGGGAATTAAGGGTCAGCAAACCCTTTAAAATATTTAAATTATGGAGGTTTAGTTGTTAATCGTACTAAGCATCCTACACAGCGTATTATCTCTAGATAGTCTTCTATTTGCAGTTTGATTTTAATAGCATCTTTATTTGTCTTCCAAGTAACCTTCAGTGAAATAATAAATTTCCCATGAATTCCTCGGGCATTTTATTGTTCTTGCAGAAGAGAAATAGGCACATCATTGGCAGTTACCTCTGAATCTGTATCAAATGTGAGTTTGAGAACATTCCCCATGGATCTGAAACACAATCCTATTTTATTCTACATATAGCCTTCATATTGCCAAATTTATAGGTGCTTTATCTATGTAAATATGAGAAAGAAGTCTCTTTAGAGGTATGCAAGGCAGCAATCTGGATCAAATTTGCCTCATATATAATTACATCAATCCTATTAACTAATGTAAGTGCAAGAAAACCAAAAGTGCACACTGCATTGGAGCTTATGGGTGCACAGCATCTTCCCAGGGATTGAGAAAACTGCCCATGTTAGCATACTTTAAAAGTTTCTCCAATATGGAATATTTTTGAGGCTTTTTTGACTACCAACAGGTCAGGAGTTTTATACAATTTAGGTATCCTTGTCTGCAGACTTGCTTTCCACACACCCTTTAATTATAGTCTGTCAAGTGCAACTAAAGAGGGGGCAAGGTTGAGACTAAGTGAAGGGGACAAGCTGAACTAAAGACAATGCCTCGTTTTAAAGACCGACCATCCCTCTTGAGAGCTGCAACTACTACGTGTCTGCTCCTCTCCACGTTGTCTTTCCTGATTTTAATTGCATTTTAGTTTTGAAGAGGGCTAAGTTCAGCTTTAAGACAGTCCAGCTCTGGTCCTAAGGGTGGGATAAAGTGCAAAAGATGATATTGACAAGAATTACGTTGTTCTATGGAAAACTAATTGATGGTTGCAGAGATGGCAGAGCACACACATTTTGGTACCCAGATTATTCACTTATGCCCAGACAGAAATAGGCTGTGCCAGTGCAGGTTATTGCTAGTGTCATATCAGATCTGCTGTCAAGTCACTGCCCAGTTCTCACCTTTCTGCTAGAAATAAAGCAGGAGCAGACTGCCTGTGCTCTCACACTGGTGCCTGCTTCAGGCAGCCCACATAAAGAGGAAAAGAGGTGTGTAATATGATGCAGCACAAGGGAATCTTCATTTAAACATCTATCTGCATCAATCCAGCTAATTCCAGCTCACCTGCTCTTGGGTTTTAATTCATATT
Organism: Gymnorhina tibicen; assembly: GCA_013399875.1. Lineage (NCBI taxonomy): Eukaryota > Metazoa > Chordata > Aves > Passeriformes > Artamidae > Gymnorhina > Gymnorhina tibicen. The sequence goes on along the minus strand of VXAZ01000289.1, from coordinate 2,364,182 downwards.
TCCCATTTATTTTCTCTTCACCTGTTTGAATGAGGAGATTATTCTCAGTAAGTGAGGTGTCAGTTCTGACATCAGAACATGCTCAGAGACATGAAAGCTTTAAGTGCCCCGTGGTGGGATCTAGAAAGGCAGGGTGGATGTTTGTTCACAAAAGATTTTGTAATCAGTAAATCTAGTCACTCTGAACTAATTGCTTTTTCATAATGATGGTGTATAAAATGGAACAACTCCAGCTTTACACAAACCTCAGTAAAATTTGCTGGATTGTATGGTATTTATTTTAAAAGTCTACGCAGGGTATATGCTAAAAGTTCATGTTTACCTAAGAGATACGGAGACTGAATTTTCCATTGGCAACCTGTGTATTTAATCCTTGTTCACAGAATACAAAGAAGAATAAGTGATGTATATAGTAGTTGGGATGAAGGAGAAAAGTAAATGTGTAGTTTTGCATGGAAAATATATGCAAGCTTTAGAGTTTTCAGCAGGTGTTGCTTCCATCATGCAATCAGAATCTGCACAAATTCTATAGTGTGTAAACTTATCTCCTTCCTGGAGCTTGCCTTTTAATATTAATATAAACAACCTCAAAGTAACATACACCAGAGCATAGTGTTTCTCCTGTGCATGGCTATTCTTCCAGCTTTTCCTCGCAAGACCGTATTTTTTTCCTCTTTGGGCCAGGTTATGTCAAGGTCTTTGCTACTGCCTGTTTTGAGGTAACAGGAACTGATTTCAAAGCGAGTCAGACAAAATGGCTCTGCATCTCTCCACAGGGAACAACCATTTGACATGTCAGACAGCTAGCAAAGAGCTCAGGGCTGAAAACTGGAAAGGGGGGTGAATGGAAAACACTCAAAAGAGTGGAATATAAAATAAAGACAAAGGCTTTTTTTCAAAAACTCAGACCTATATAATTTACAAAAGAACTCTGAATGAAGCCACTTTTTGCTTTGCCTTACGTGTAAGCAATGCCGTGTGGGACATTTCCCACTCCTTTGGCAGTCTGGAAAGCCAAGGCAATATATCTTATTGGTTCCAGCACTGAGCTGCCTCCTGCTTCAGGAAAGCCTGAGGGGAGGATGCTGTTGCAGCTGTCAACTGAGCTTGATAGCCAGAGGGACACGAGGGCAAGGTCCAGGTCTGTTAGGAGGAGAAAGGGTCCAGGCTGTGTGCAGCCTCCCTCATCTCAGGGAGGAGGCCAGCTACAGTTGAAGTGATATGAATTATCACTACTGCTTTCTGTCTATGGCTCCCTGTGCCTTTTTACAAATATTTTACCAACTAACCACTATGGTGAGTAAAGTTCATTACCATTCACTGGGCTTTTGTCCTGTTGTTCCTTAACACAAAATTGTCTATACACAGCAGTATCCAGTGCTCACAGAATGAAAGCAAAATGCTGAAGGCTCTCAAGCTCAGCTGAAGAAGTAGCCACAGTCATTTATTATCCCTTCCAAAATGGCACAGTTGAATGAACACTGTGTTTAACAAAAGCAATTTATTTTGGGCTTGAATACAGCCTGCCTTACACTCTTCAACTCCAGGCACACCACAAATGCTTCTGCTGGTACCTGACACAAAGGTTATTCCTGTGGCACTGGCTGACACAGGCAGGGCAGTGAGGTGCCAGATAGAATTTCACCAAGATCCCCTACCCAAGGGACAATTTTAGCACCAGCAATCTCATCATGTTAACCCTAAATAGTATGTCTTTCCTACAATTCTGAATAAAGTAGTTCTATAAATTGATTGATATCTTTGAGTGTCTTTAAAAACATGTGTTGTATTCTGCTAGAGTGTAGACAATGTACTTCTCTCTACTATGGAAATTCTCTTGTTGATGAGCATTACAAAACTTTGAATTTCTTTCATCCTTCAACAAAAATAATTTTGTACAATTAGCTAGGGAACAGAGAAATACATCTGAAGCCAGGTTTTCACACATATTACCTTATACAATGAACACGCTTGTTTTGCTACTCAACACTACTGGGAAACAAATAAATTTCTGACATGACATGGCATTTAACATATGCCAGGGTTTTTTCCTAGTTCATTAATTAGTCATATCCATTCATTTTTATTTTATTAATTATTAATAATATATGAATATATTTATTAATTATAAAATAATTAGACATTTCTAAACGCAATTTAAGGTTTTATAACTATGCATAGAATTCTAGCCTGAGGACTAATTATTTCATCAGCCTTCTGCTTAACACCAATAGCTAAGATCAGACAAAATGCAAAGGTGACAAGGCTCAGATTTACATGTCAGACTTTTAGAAGCGTCCCTCCCTTATTTACATATGTTTTTTATAGGATACATGAAAGTATATGTATAAATAATACATTCACCTTATATGTACTCAAGCTTTTAATCTTCTCAGTTAAACTGTTCATGCCTCTGAGAGAGCTTTGAAAATTTACTGTCCTTTTTTTAAAGGATAGAGGTTTCTTTGGCTGTAGGGTCACTTCTGCTCATAATACAGAGAAAAAAGAAAGAGCTCAAATTAAGTTATTTTTTAGCTGTGCGTAGCAAACTGTTGGTATATGGATTTTTTCACTTCAGTGAGAATAAATGAGTAACTTAACACTGAAATACTGTTGTAGATGAAGATAACATTTAGAACTCATGAAGTTGTATTTCCAAAGCAATTTACAAACATGACATTAATTATTAATTAAACAATTTAGTTGCAAGTTATAATCATTAACCCAGAACAGTCATGTGACACAGAGAAGATAAGGAAATCACCCTAACAGAAAACACAGTCTTCTTGACCTTTTTTTGAGTAGTTTTCCTGAAAGTTTAAACTGTGTCTGTACAGAACTTTATCATTTGCTCCAAGAATAACTACCCAATAAGTTATCTTTAATGTAATAACTCTTCCTCCATCTGAGAAGGATAATTCTTTCTGTCTTTTTCTACTTTCTTTCTTTTAAGATTGAGGGGATGGCATTTGTACCATCTTCCTTGGTACGAACTTCCTCGATGTTTTAGGATTTTTCAGACAATTGCAAGTATTTCTGAAGAGGAGACTGTAGTGAAAAAGTGAATGTAATCTTATTAGTTCTTCTTACTTTGTTATATCTGTACAATTATTGCACACTCAATGTGGCATTTCTTTTCCCTGAAAAATATTCTCACATCAAACATAATATGCACCACAGTAGGTTTAAATAAACACATGGACTCCAGTATTATGTGCACTGACTGGAACTGTCACTTGGTATAAAGGGTGATGCTGTCACAGTCAGGGCAGAGTAGTGTTACATTTCACTTTATGGGCAAACCTCAGTTATCATCTCTGTAATGACATCCTTACAGTTCATCTGTAATATGATGGACAAATAATAGTAGTAAAATAATGGTTACCAGGTTGCACATGCATACTTCTGCAGATCATAATACCCAACAAGCTGTTAAAGGCTATAAAGAGTGAATTTTTTTGGTCTGAAAAACGTTTACGCCTGAAAAAGTCTCTTTTTTGCAGCTGTGCTAGAGAATGTGTTGCACTATTTTCTATCTTCTATATTTCCTGTTCCTATCATTGTAGGAATAGCTAAAATAATTTTAAATTGGAAGATTTTAGAAGATTAACCCAAAGATACATTGCCAAAAGGAACTTGATAGAACAGAATTCAGCAGCTAAACACTAGAGTCAAGACTCAAGAAGGGGAGACTCCCATCCACTGGCAAAAGATGGGAGATTTCCAGACATTAGTCTTAGGACATTTTTCCTGCATGTAAATCAAGCATAATGCATTTGTCATGGCGGAGATCTGAGGCAGCCAGGGACAGAACTCACTGGGGGTGTAATTTTAGCAGCTCCTTCTATCAGGAGTGACTGAAGCACCACCACTATTGCCAGGGAGTAGCCACATGCCTAAAGAGGTAGGCTGGAACATGGAGTGGGAGTAAATATGAATACCAGCATGGTCCAAGCACTGGTATCCCTGGTACTTCCCATCCTGCCTCCCCTGTGAGTATAAGAGGAGCCCATTGCAGAGGAGCACTGTGTCCTGCAAAATGCTGTCCTCCCAAACTATCCAGTGCCTTGGCACTGTATCACACGTCAGCCTCAAACATCCCTACGTCCATTCTTTTTTTGCTACCATGTCAGGCATTAAGCCCCCTTTTTATTAGGAAAAGTCTCTGGGACCCGGCTCTGCACACTGGACAGTGTCCCACTTTGGCTTTGGGGAAATGAACACAAAGGTTATTGGTTCTTGTCGGGAAGAACAGCTCTGGTGTGCACCCTACAAAGGGATCACAACCACTCCATGCAGGGCTGCAGGCTGGGGGAAGAGTGGCTTGAGAGCTGCTCAGCAGAAAGTGATTTGGGAGTGCTGGTTGACAGCCAGCTGGATATGAGTTCGCAGTTATATCTGAATTTAGAAACGATCAAAATATGTTTCAAAAGCTCAAGACAGACTAAACTCAAGAACTAAGACACTCTCTTCTGCTTTTTCAGCTCCCACTGATGCAGGGAAACATTAGGTGAGTTCCAGGAGTATCCCAGACACTGGTGACCCCAGATGCTCCTAGCCATAGAAAAAGAAGAGAACACTCCTCACAGCAAGGGTGAAGGCCCACATTGACTGGTCAGCTAGGTATGAACCTCAAGAGCCTGGAAAGTCAAAGTCTTCAGGATTTAACTGGTTTACTGAGTGGGGTGAGTTTTGATCCTAGAGCAGGGCTGGTAGAGGGAAGGCAGAAGAAATAATTTCTCAGATATTTTCCCTGCAGCTCAGGAGCAGATCTTCAGCAAACAAACCAATTTTTTTCCTGTGGGAAAAGCAGAAGAATGTAAAGGTTAATGTACTCAGAGTTTACTTAATATATGCCTTATTAAATACTAAGAAAGCTCTGGTGGCAGCAGCTCTATTCTCAGAGGAGAATCCTAGGAAATTATTAGTATCTAATCCAGCAACAGATCACAGGTCATCATGGTACAGATGGGTTGGTTAATGCAGAAGGGGGCCTCTCATGCTGGAATGCAAAGGAGGTGCAAAGTACCAAGCTAGACCCAGCTCTCTGCTCCAAAATTACAGCATGGATGCAGCCATCCTGCCTTTTTTGGCTGACAAACTTGAAATAAACCAAAAGCTGTGTAACTGGAGTCACTGTTAGGAATAGTATAGCAAAATATGTAAGTAAAGGAACGATGCCAGAAATTAAATAATTTAAGTATATAATTTAAATTCTTTGCTGAGTGAATGACTGCTTATTGTATTATTATGATGCTGAATTCTATGTATAAGTATTTGAAATTTATCATTTTTGTAAAGTTTTTGGAAATCTCTTAGAAACCAGCCATCAGCAGTGGAATGTAAACATCAGGCACTGATTGGCAGGGGGGGCTGGATTTTTTTTTCTAATAATTATTCTGTGATTCAGAATATCTTTTTCTTTACTAAACATATAAGTCAAACTTACAAGTCTATCAGGTATTTCTAGAATGCAAAAGCAGGCAGATTAGGCCAAATAAGGCCGATTTGTGCAAACATGTCAGACTGGTAGAACGAGGAAGGTGCGTGCAAGCTGAAGGACTCTTATAAAGCCTATCCTGTCAATTCTGGTGGTACCATCCCAAAGAAGGGCAGTAATCAACCATTGTGAATAGTAGTGTTTTTAAAGTATGACAGCTGTCTGTTTGGTGAGTTGAGACAGACCTAGGAGGGAGTATTAAGTTAAACTCAGCTGTAAATGATGAATTTTGTGGGTAGCTAAGAATTACTCTAAATATTATAATCTGGAAAAATTTTCTGTTATCTGTGTATTTCAGGAGTTATCTATTGAATTAACATGTTTAAATTCTCCTTTCAGTGTCCTCATCTGAGTGTCAATGATCTATTGCTCATTCCAGTGCGAGCAGTTACAGATGGGCGTTTGACATTATTTTCCAACCAGTGTTTCCTGATCACTGCTTATAGGTTCAGGAGAACACGTGGATGGTGGTCTTGATAAACTTTCATTGCTCTGTTGTCACAGCCTGTATTTTTATGCCTCAGTTAGTTTAATTTCTAATTCTTTGCAAAATGTGTTGTCTGCAACTGGACTGGAGGAGTTTTTCCTTTTTGAATGTTTCTTACTATTTTATCTCATTCAGTACAGCTCTTTAGCTGAGTTCACATTTCTGTTTCCAGTGATTTTGTACCTAGAGAAGATCTTCGTGGTAAAAATAAGGAGAGATTCCTCTTTACAAGACGGAGGCCTCAGCACAGGATCACCAGAATGTTTTATCCTGGATCAAATATAAAAGAGCTACTTAGTCTTTGCAATGACTCTTGTTTCCACAGTTCACTAGTTGCCCTTTCTACACATGCTGTGGGTTTCCACTCAGCTTTTAAGAGCCATCTGGTTTTTGTATCTCCTGCTTAGGGCATGATCAGCTACTTTCATTTTTTCCATGGTGTAAGTGGGCTAATATCCGTGTATCCCTACCACACTTTAAAGTTCATTTCCACCCTATAATACGTGTCTAGGTTTTCCTGTGCATACTGTATTTGGCAACAACCTTTCTTTTCCCCAAACTTTTATATTTTCCTTTTCATAGAAAATGTAGCTCTCATAAAAAGGTGGTGGACTGACAACTCTGACAGATGAAACCTGGCTTATCTGTACAAGAGAAATAGCAAAAGGATATGGCAAAGTAATCTCCTTTAGTGTTCCTAGTATCATGCTTTATCCTTGAACAGGAAAGACATTCTTCAGGTCTGAAGGCAAAAGTCCCTGTAATAGTTCAGCTATCATGGATATGTTACAGTGGTGATGGTTAAGTAAAGCAAGGCTTTACTTGTAACCATTTATGCAATAGTTTTCAGACACAGGAACACTGTCAGATGCTAATGCTTACTTCTGGCCATTAAATCTACCAGTGTAATTCCATGGTTCCCACTGCTAAATGTTTTCTTTCACTGATCTTAGAAAGATCAGGACAATCGGTACTGCCCGGAAAATTTATATCACTTTACAACTTTACATTATTCCCACTATTTTAAATATGTCTCAGATTTAAAGTGGAGATTGAGGGCTACTGTGCTTAGGAGCCAAAGTCCCTCGCATAGTCAGAGGGAGGGAGACTCTAGAGAAGGTTGTGAAAGCACCTGAAATAGAGACCTACTGATGGAGTAAGTGGCCACAACTTGAGACATAATAATAAGGGGTTTAGAGGTAAATTACTTCTTCTCCCCTGTTGAGGGCATCAAACTGATTACCACAATTTCCCCTAAGATCATCGTGAGTCTGGTTGCTTTTGGCAAGTTTTTTTTCGCTTTACTGTGTGAAACCTGACTGGTCTGGGCATACCTCACTTCACTGCTGCTGAAGAGCTTTCAGCAGTAAGGGCACTTCTATGTGGCAATTTCATGACAAGGGGTTGATAGCAATAGAAAGAAAATAGATAGTATTTTATAGAATAACTGTTTTTAATATAAATTATAAGTTATTTTCTGAGCAGTAGAATTAACAAAACGTGTTTATATCGTTATCTCTCATCCAGGTCCCCAAAGCGCCTTTCCCCTCTCAACCCCACCAAGCAATATAAAGCAGTATGTAATACATGCGTTGCATGTGTACTGGCTAGGGAGCCATCTAGTTGCTTTCAACAAAGCAAATCTGATTTCTGCCTGGCTTTTCCACCAGTGACGAACTGATTTAAGTCTCCGTCTTCAATTCAGCCACTTATTTCTATGGAATTTATTAGAAGTTGTCACTGAGAAGTCTTCTGTTATTTCTAATTTGGCTTAAAATGTCCAAAAAGATCCCTATGAAAAGACAATGTGATATATACATATATATTTGTAATTTATATATAACAATATTGCTAAATAATATGGATATAAATGCCTTTATTTGTAGCTAGATATTATATATATGAATAGATAAGTAAAAAGAGATAATGTGATCTCATAATTTCATTTTGTTAGAAACAGTTCATGGCCCAGGAACTCTGATTCTTCCTCCTTCCGACTCCTTTTTGCTCCCTTGAATTTCCTAGGTGAGGGTTTTAAAAACAATTCCACCTTTATTTATCTCAATGACATTGGAAAATAGAATAATTTCAAAAAAAGGGACAGCTCAGACCTCCACAGCCCTGAAGCTACATTCACTTTTTTTTCTCACAGACAGGTAGAAAAGAGTGAGAGAGAGAAACTTCTGCTGCTTTCCCCCCCATCAGTGGAGTTACACTCCCTGATTTGCCAGCATCTCAGGGTTAGGCAATTTAGGGTTAGGCAGCCTGTGCAAAGCAGGTTTGCTATAACAATGCGAGAAGTGAGCATCGAATCAGCCTCAGGCTTACTTGCATAAGGCAGAAGCCTTATCTGAGATTTTGTCCCAGCTCTGAACCACTGAAAACCCGGTAATTTTTGCATGGGACATCTTGGATTTTAATCAAAAAGACTCAAATCCTATTAATTTTTTGTAGGTGTTTGGAAGGCCAGCCAGCAATCCAGTCCCATACTTTCCTTTCATCCTGAGCAAAGGGAAGAGAGGTGGTGAGAAAACTGGACAGAGACACAGCTATAAAAATTACAGGTGAATCTATTCACATATTGACCTCCATGTCAACAGGCAAGGACAAAGGACATTTTTTACTTTCTTATTCCCCACCCTTTACTTTAAGAAGCAAGATAGTATGTCATGCTATGACTGAGCTAGTAAAGTGATACATCAGATTGCCACCTCCTGAAAAATCCATAGCTTCTTGATACTAAATTTGTACCTTTTCAGCTACATCATTTGTACCAAACAATTTCAGGATAGGTCATTTTTTTCAAATAATAGCTATCAAACAGCCAAAACTTAAATCATCTTCTGTCCTATCCAATACCCATCTAATGTGTTAAAGGCAGGCAGCACTGGTCAGACAAAGAATACCATGAGAGGGTGAAATACTGCTGCCTTGAGTGTGCTGGGATCCTGATTACAAGTCTAGTCCTTCATCCTGTATGGCCACCTCCCAAAAGTAGCGTGTTTTCCATCAGCAGGTGTAAAGCAAAAAGCAATCCTTCTTAACTTAGGAATCCAATTTCACGAAAATATGATTAAACATAAAATAATTAAATAAACAAGAAATGCACTCAGGAAGAACTAGTCTAGGCAGCAGCTTCGTCCTAGTAATTTCAAGTGAAATTGCTATCCAAAATATTGACTAGATGGTTGGCCAAGCTGTTATCCACTACAGCTGTGTGCCAGGAGGCAGCAGCATCCTCCTGAAAATGCTGCTGTCCTCAGTCTTGAACTATGCACTGAGGGAAAGTGGGCATGAAAGTAAAAGATATATGAGGACTTGCAGAGTAAGTAGACAGTGGAAAGAGAGCCTACATGAAAGGTAAAATTGCACTAGAATTATCTTGATCTGTGGGAAGAAAGACAAGCTTTCTTTAGAGCTGAAGCAAAAGAGCACAGATTTGAACGCTCCTGTTGCCAGGCAAACTAAGCAATTTTTTTATCTCTTTTTAAATTATAAACTAGTTTTATATCAGCAGCTAAACTGTACACATTAAAAAAATTAAAATAAAATCCAATCCTGAAAGCTCCTTGTCTTCCTAAGAGAATACCCATGGACACACAGAAAGCCACTCCTGCAGAGTGCATGTGTGTGGTAGGGATAATGGAAGAAAGAAAATAATCTTGATACAAATCAAACTTTCCACATTTTTTTTAAATCAAAGAGATTTAGGATATTCATAAACCCAAATCTGTTCCCTCAAATGATTTCAGCAGCTTGAGGCGAGTTCATTAAAACAATGTATCTCCAGTCTTTCAGCAGAGACAAGTTCTCCATAGGACAGTGCTTTTGCTTATCTGGGAAGAGCTTCTTGCTGAGTTCCCGCTGGTTTATTCAAGACTGGCACTGGGCTCCTGTTACTCTTCTCCTGCTGAAAGTTAAACTGGTTTCAGCTAGTCAGTGCTGCCTGACAGATCTAAATAAGGCAATGTTGAGCGTACAGACCACACTCTGATATAGAATATGAATACCATGGGAAGCCTTCCAAATTCAAAACAGCCAGGAATTTTAACCTTGGAGCCAAAGCAGTTCTAATAAGGGGGGAAATTGTCTTCTGAATTTCATTTGCAATGTAACATTAATAGGAAGAAGTAACTTGTACATATTTCTCTTGTTTTCTAATAATTATGGCAAAATATAAGGAAGATTCAAACCCCAGATTATCTAAATCAAAGATCCATATTTTAACCAGAAAAGCAAATGATAAAAACATATACACATAGTAATGAAAAAAAGTAAAGTCTGAACATATGTGAAGCATTTTTGTTTGGAAATTAAGGTATCTGGATTCAGATAGAATTATATTCATGTGTCACATTGTTAAGCAGGGAGGACTTGTTCAAAAAAATTTGTGCTTTAACCAGCTCCACTGCTTGGTCTGACATAATGTTTTGTGTCTCATCTTGCTTCATTCATTGTGGCTATGAAATATAATTTTCATTACTTTGGACTATACTGCTTGTCTGTTAGTGCTCAGGACTGGATGTGAGAAATGTAGTTAAACACAAAAGTATTTCTCTATCCTTCATACATAGAGTTCCAGTCTCTTACATCCCAGGTATGTGTCTCACACTACAGCTTTTGAATATTTAAAATGGATAGTGTCTCGTCTTTCTGGTTTTGAATATCATACAATCTCACACGAAACCTGAAAAACATCGTCTACCAAATCTCGGGCATACATATATCTTCCTTTAAAAAATCAGGTCCTCACAGAACACCTCTTTCAGCAGAAATCTTGTCTTATAAGAAAAAATTTGGGAAGATCTAAACACGGATATAAGTTCTTTTTCCGTTTGCTAGTGATTCTTCATAATAACAGCAAAATCATAGTTATCCCCATCTTTGAATGACTGTTTTGTAGTGTACAATAGATGTTGCTGCTTTTATTGATCAAAAATTCATGTTATTTCTATGAAAATATGAGGGTAATGGTACAAATACATGTACATTTGGAAAGAAAATTTATTTTCTTTAAATATTGCGTTTCTTATATGCAAGCACAAACTCAGTAGAACAACTGTGTTACAAGGAATTCTGAACTCCAAACATGTATTTAAAAAGTCCCATGCATCAGGATTATCACATGACTTCACATAATTTTCATACTTTCACAGCCCAAGAAATGTGCTTAAACAAGCAAATTAATGTAATTTGTGAAACAAGCAAAAAACTTTCTTCATATTCTATAAAACACTTTTCTGCATATAATGTAGTAAAGATGCAGGATGCACTCACAGAAGGTACATATAGCTATTAACTTTGAACCCACATTTACCATGACTAATCACTCATAAAGCCTACTGATACAACAATAAAACAATTCATTCAGGAAGTTTTGTACCTAGAACAGAAACACTGAATTTGCTTCTCACTCCCATTTAAGATAATGTAATCAGCAACAAAGCAGCATGAAAAAGGCAGTCTGTGCTGTGTAGGGAGAGTAATTTATTAAAAGCCAAATGTCTTAACTCAGAATCAGTGTTCACTAACTCATTCACAGTGTTAGGCTCCCAGCAGAGCAACTCCTTTAGGAGCGCTTTGCTTTGTAGGAAGTACTACTGGGATAAGTCTGAAATAAAACTTTTTCTCTAACATTACAGTATTTTCTGGCCATCTATCAATGTCTTTCTCTTTTTGCCTTTGTTTTTTGGTTTCTAATTAAAGTTCAGGGTTTTTACTTTTAAAAAAAACAGTGGTTTTATTTCTTTTAATCTTTAAGGAAACGAAAACTATCAAGTCTTGTAGCTATGAGATTTATTTGCCACCTAAAAATACTTGCAAAGCTTGGTGAATGCTAATGGTTTGTGTAATCTCATTTTAACATTTTATTTGCAAAGAAATCTTCCCAGTGAGAAATAACTCTGAGCCACCTTACTGAGTCGGTTAAAGGGAAATAAAAATAACAAATGGTGAAAGCTGCTGTGTTTTAGGGATAGGTTAATTTCAAAGCCTAATAAGAACATCTAAGATGAATACTTTATTTTCCTCATTTAATCAGTTTTGCAGACATATTAACTAATTTTTAGTGGAGCTTAAGCACCATGTCTCCAAACTCAGTTTAACCTCTGTCTAGAGATGAATGCAAAGTGATTTCCCCCCTCAGGTTGACAGTTCATATGGCAGGGTTTCTTTATACTTTTCTATTTAGTTTAATCTATTTAGGGTCAGGGCTCCTGACCTTTACTTTGAGTTCTGAGTTCAGATGAAGCCCAAACATTGAGACTGATCTCTCTTGCAGCTGCCATGCATCACCTGGTACTACGTGCAGAAAACAAAGCAAGTAAAGAGACAGTCTAGAAGTTTATACACCACGTATCACCCTTGTTGCTTTTCCAGATAAATAACTTAAGCATCCTCTTCTTTTTCTCCTGGCTGTTGCTTAAGCATGAATGTCCATAGCAAATGGTGACAGCAGCAGCAGGCAGTGAAAGGGGTTGGTGGGGGTGGGACAGACAAGGACATGACAATGATGACTGTTTTTTTGGAAAGTCTAGGGAAAAAAGTCAGCCAAACACCTAAGTGCTCCTGCTTCATAATGCCACATTCCAGAAACACTAGAATAAAACACTCTAACCTTGAAGGACAAACTATCAAAACACATGCTAGTATCCACAGTAAAAGAGTAAGGGCCAAAGTGGAGCAAGCTATACCACTCTTAGTTTATGTCCACGCAAACATACTCTGAAATAGTTTTTCACACCACAACCCTTCCTGAAGCCAAGCTCAGTGTGAAGCTAGTGTGAGGTTGGACTTGAAATGTAGTTGAAACTGAGAAAGGGTTTCCTTTGGTAGGAAGCTTGGACCATTTGCCAGTCACTCAGCAGAAATTAGCAACCCAGGAAGAGGTACTTGGTCCCAGAGAGTACAGTCCTCAGTGACTGGCTGCACATTTCCTCATCTGTGTGTACACATTGTTTCAAATGGCTGCACTGTTTCCTAAGGGATTTTTCTTTCCAGAGGGAAATTTTCATCTGTCACATGCATTTTTCATTCATTGTTGATTTCTGCTTCTGTGAATTACATGCAAACCATGGCAAAGACAGCCATTAGAAATGTGAAAAATCACACAGAGCTATTAAAAGATTTTAGAAACATCCATGGTATATAGTGATATTTTATAGAACTGCATCTTCTTTTCACTAAGCAGGCCTGACCCTGTACAGTTAATTTGCCAACTCACAGACTAACAGTGTGACACAAGCAAGTACTGCGTGTACTTCCAGCTGTTGTGGCATCACTGTTAAAATGCCTGAAAGTGTCTGCCTATCTCCAGACGAAAGATCCTAAAAACCAGAAAAAAGCCCCTAATGGAGACACTCACAGTGTAGAGTTTTCACAAGAAGCCTTTCAGAGAATGGAGCCATTTGTAACTAAGCCCCAGGAAACAAAGGGGCACATGGCGGATGTGAACTCAGAGCTGCCTCATAGCTTTCTCAGGTTGCTGGAACAGGAAGCTAACTGAGCAAGGGCTATTCTTTGAGAAAATGCTGGGGACACTTCTCTTGTTACACCTTTTACACTGTAACATAGAAGCCCAAGTCCTCCTCCAACCGTCTTCTTCAATGGTGGCATCCCCTCCAGCTCCTGGGGGAGAGGTACGCAGAGTTCTGCCCCATGGGTCAAGTTTTTGGCCACATGGCTGATGCTATGGGGGCAGGTAGCAACATTTACACTCACCAGGGTTTTCAATGGGAGGCCCTGGGGCTGCAGTGCCCTTTCAGTGGGTACGGTCTCCATCAGATGATGGGGACAGCTGGGATCCGTCCAGGTCACCCCAGAATCATGGTGTAGCATGAGTTGGGATAGGTGCCAAGCATTAGAGACTCAGCATGTCTGCCAGCAAAGATCATCAACAAAAGGCATGGTAACCTCAAATGGAAAATCTATGGACCACCCTTCTGGGTTTGTTTCCTAAATCCTTCCCACAATTGTCTCTTACCAAAGTAGTCTCTCCCTACTTTTTTTTCCCATTTTGCCCAGCAAAACTTTAACAGAATATATTTGCGTTTGTCAACTTGAAGCAGATGGTTCTTTTATTTTAATATTTATTCATTTATTTTAGGGTACTCAAAATGATGTGACAAGGTGGCCTCAGTGTCATAGGCACACTGCTCCTTTGGAGACACTCAGATGTTTGCAGTAAATCTCAGAGCCAGGATCTCATCTCAAGAGTCCCATCTGCTGAAGCATAGTGTGGACCCACAAGCTTTAATTCATGAATCTGATGCTGCACAGTGTATAAAGGTGATTATAGTTCTTTCCATTCCATCATATCTGTCTAGAAATTTTCCCAGATCACTTGACAAGTTGTTTACATTACCTGCTTTACCTCTCCAGGTGCTTAGTAGTATTGCACAAAAAATTTTCTTGTTTAAACATTTAATGCCTCATCCCTGCCTGGAAGTTTTAAAGGCCATGTTGGATAGAACTCTGAGAAACCTGATTTACTAGGCAGCATCCCTGCCCACGGCAAGGGGGATGGAACTAGATTATCTTTAAGGTCCCTTTCAATACAAACCATCTGTGACTCTATGATCCTGTGATTACTGTATATGTGACAACTGCAAAGGAAGAAAAAATATATTCACTCTTTCTTTTTCATATTGAGAAGAATAAAAGAAAAAAAAAAAAGAAAGGAAATTTAAATAAATCATCATACATTTTATATGTTTAAAGCAGCAAAAGTAAGAAAATCAGTCCTTCTTCCCCAGGAATCAGTGTGTCAACAAAGACTCAGACAAATCAGATTACTAAAAAAAAACCACTCTAATGAGCAATAGACAGAAACATTGGACTACTTACCTACACTTTTTTATAGCACTTTATAGTATCTTTTTCCCCCTCAATACAGATATATTTGATTAACCAAGACGGGTTACTAATTAAGAGCAGCTTGGTTGGCAGTGCTAGCTAACAAAAACATATTTTCCAAGAACTCCGTTAATTTTAAAGCAAGATCTGAGGGTCATGCATGACCTTATTTATAAAGTCCTTATAAAAATTTAGATTCCATATACCTTAGAGATTTTCTTTTCCTTACCCTTTTTCCATGACTGTTCAACTTAACAGATTGTCCCAGTGTTTGAACATCTGGAATGAGTCATGTGTTCCTTTCACATGGGCTTCAATTCTAGTCTTTTATTTGACCCTTTTACCAAAAGAAGAATCTAGCAGGGTTTCTTAAGACATAATGTTGTCTTTAGCTACAACGCAGTGCAAAACTTTCCAAGTGGAAAGTTGATTCAGAAGGTTGTGTTGGTTTGGTTACCTTGTTCATAGTCAAATCAATGAGACCATCAGGGGAGGAAGGCCAACCTGAATGCAGATCCCTGAGACAACTTTCCCTTTGCAAAGGTCAGTCCTTCAGTAAAGATTAACCACTGTTATCATGTTCAGCTATTATTCTGTATTTCATATTTATGAAGATGTTTAATAAAGTAATACTAAAACTGAAAGAAATATATGTAGCAAAAATTAAGATATATTTTATATATTAAATTATATTTTAAAATTTCAATATTCCAAAATATTAAAGGAATTTCATCCATTTAATTTAATTATCTTTTACAAAGTACTGGGAAAATTTTCTATGGCTCTGGCAGCTATTAAACAAATGCATTTTAAAAATCTCTCAGCAGAGATTGCAAATATGAAAGACCAACCACTGACTCTATTTACAGAAGTGTTATGAATAAATGTTATTGACATCAGTGAAGCAAAACTGCATTTATGTTGAGCGACCTGAGATCAGGATTCAATTATTTGTTAATTAATTACTGATGGCTCTCAGCTGGTGCATATATTTTCAAAGTACATATCTTTTTTAACTTTATCATGTTTACAAAATACTACGGGATATTACAGCAATAATTTGAAATGTTTAACCTAATTGCAGTGACACTACAGAGTGCATGATTATTATGGCTTTTTACCCTAAAGAATCTGTACAGGAAGGAATCCTGTATGAATGAACATATGTGAGTGAGTTCCACAGCCAGTTTTTGCCACCTTTTCTCTCAAGAGCTGTTCAAGAAGCAGTAAACATGAGAAATATAGTCTGGATCGTGAGGGGTTGTTTAAACATGCACAGGCCAAGAACTCTCCCAAGGCAACTAATGGTGGACAGAGCACCTTTAACCTTCCAGCTAACCCATGAAAACAGTGGTGAAAGGAATATTCATATAACATAATCTCTCTGATCCCCTGCATGAAAATTTTTATCAATGCCAGGACAAAAGCTGTCACTAGGCCAGGCTGTAAACCTGTTGGAGCTCCCCATGAAATCTGTAAGTCATCACTGACTAATTCAAATTTCTGGGCTTTTTCAGAAAATAAATTTTACATTGTTTTATTTCTGTCTCATTAGTCATTCAGCTGAGGTCTTTGATAGTCTAATTCGGCTGCTGAGGAAGAACCAAGTATTTCAGAGTAATTGACTTCAAATATTTCAGAGTAATTGAATTCACCCAGTGAAAATCTTTTGGATCAAATGGGACTGTAAGTATAATAGAGCTCTTTTGGGCTTCTTCCCCCTTCCTGCCAAGTATACTGATCTTTAACCTAACAAAATTCAAAGGTATTGGTTGGCCTGTACTATGCAGGCCATTGCATAAATCCTTTTGTTCGGTTTTTCCAGTTTCAAGTATTAAATGTGCGCAAACAGATGATCTAAGGCTGATCTTCGCCTCTGGGCTTCCTTTTGAGCCCAAAGAGCACAGCTGCAGAATTCCTTCAATAAAAAAAAAGGTTCAACATTCCTTTAATTGAGTTTTTGGAGCAAAAATCTGATTTCGGACAAAGTAATGATAGTTTTTCCCATATGGCTGAGTTCACAATCAGACAGGCTACACAAAACTCTTTTCCTTTTGTACCAAATATGGAATTTGTGTTTGGGCTCAAAGCAGTTTCAGCCTACCTGATCTCCCATTCTGTTTAGTGCCTGCTAATCACTGATAAGGCAGTAAAACTTGGTACTATTCACTCTTGATATTGGAGAAACAAAGCACCTGCCTTCCCTTTCTTCTTAAACAAGTCTTCCTTCTCTTCTTAGGGAAGAATCTTTACATTTTTTCTTAAAAACTTCTGAAGGTAGGAGGAAGGTAAATACAGGCTACAACACATAGTGGTAGTAAGTATTCAGGCTTTTAATGTGGTTTTTTTTTAAGACAAACAGGTTTTTTTTATCTGTAGTACTACGCCTTACAACAGCAAATATGCTATGTAAGTGTGAATTCTTTTGTTTTCATTTAGATGCACAGAAATATTCCTGTGGTTCTGTGCACTTTTTTAGTGATTTCATTACTCTGCACAGAAACACTCCTGTCATCTGACACTCACTTCCCCAGCTTCACATTCCGATGACTGATAACTTAAACTATATATCTGAATCTTAACCAATTTATCAGAAAAAATGTGCTTTGGGCAGTGACTCTTACTGTTTCCACTGTCTATTCCACACAGAAGCTTAACAGCTTTTCCAGTTATCTTGACAGATGGGTAGATATCACAACATTCAGATTTTTCTAAAGTTTCACCTAATCTGTTGTACAGAAAATGTGGCTCTTCAACAGGAACTTTGGAAAGAGTTTTTAGAAAAAAAGAAAGACTTTAGATCATTTTTTCTCCATGTGATACTATAGTGATAAAACAGTTTTCATAGAGTGACTTCTCCAATTGAAAAATCCCTGTCTGAGCACTTCCAAACTGCAGTGATTTTATGGATGGCATCAGACCCATCCTGGGTCAAATATAATCAAATTATAAACTACATTAGGCAGAGGGCACCTGTAGAAAAGCAGATGGGGAAAATCCAAGTCACAATGAATTTTTTTCTTGTAAATTGTGGAGTAATATCCAGCTGATTACTCACAGGAAGTTCTTAAAGCTTTGTGATAACCGTGTACAAATAAACATGGAAATGAATGTGTTGTTTAAATCATAAAAATGCATTTCTGTTTCCTGAAAATCATACAGCTTTCCATAACTAACAAATTGGTTAGTTTTGGTTTGGTAGCTGGAAAAAAAAAAAGAAGTATTGTCAAGTTTAGTTCTGTTGTAAACTGTGAGAAAAAATGTGTAGAGTATGTGTACAGTATCACCACATATATTGGTATACATTGGTTTTATTGAGAGCTGGACCCGGGATGACATGGTCAGAGGTGGAAACACGACTAATCTCATGCATTCAGTATGCCAACAAGACTAATGTAAAGGTTTCAGCTGATACCCTCCCTGCCATCATATTCTGAATTTAAAATGAATTATTATTCCTGAAAACAGTTTAAAATAGACTTAAAGAAAACCAAACATATTTTTAACAAGAAAAAACTAATTTCCAAGCAACTAAATGACAGTAAAATATAAGTAATTGAATGAATAGTTGAACAAATGCAGTGTGAATGGTTATCCCAATTTTCTTTTGTTTCCAGCCTTGGTTAATTGACTACAGGACAGGTTATATTCTAGCTTTGAGAGAACTTTAGAAAATTTGTTTTTCTTTTTCAGCTATCCGTTCTCCACACTAAACAAAATATAAAAAGCATCATTAAGTGAAGCCTGCTGCCTCAGGACAACAGCTGCCCACACAATCAATTTCACTTAAAATAAAGGGGGAAAATTTGTCTTTTTTGTCTGTATGACTTTACAGAGTCCCGTTGACAGAGTACTCCATACTATTGTTAACTCCAAGAATTAAAATGCTTGGAAATACGTTGCTACTTCTGCACAGCTCTGTAAGATGAAAACAATGTTGACCATAAATTTGGAACATAGGGAAGAAGACATTTCAGTCCTTGAAGGAAAGTACCATGGATGACAGGAGGAAGGCAGGAGACCAGCATAGCTGAGTAAGGACCTCCCAGTCAAACTGAAACACAAGAAGGAAATACACAGGCAGTGGAAAAAGGTTATGCTTCGCAGGAAGAATATGGGGATACTTCTCTGGAGTGTATGGTGGGATCAGAAAAGCTAAGGCATAGCTGAACCTTGTCAAAGGATGTGAAGAATGATAAAAAGGACTTCTACAGGTACATTACTCAGAAAAAGAAGACAAAAGAAATTGTACCTGTCTCTGATAAATGAGACAAGGGTCTTGAAGGAACCAGAAAATTCAGTTGCTAAGCCACTCTTCATTATATTTGAAAAATCACACGAGTTAGGCAAAATCACCAGTGACCAGAAAAGGAAAATATCACACCCATTTTTACAAAGGGTAAATTAAGGACCCTGGGAACTACCTGCTAGTTACCTTCACTTCTGTGCTTAATATCATTAAACAGATCTTCTTGGAAGATGTGCAAGGCATGTGGATGACAGGGGAGATTAGAGAGAGCCAACATGGCTCTACAAAAGGCCTGACTAATCTGGTCATCTTCTGCAATGGAGTGACTGCTGGTGGATAAGGGAAGAGCAACTGATACCACCTTCTTCAGCTTCTGTCAGGCCTTTGCCGTGGTCCCACAGAACACCTTTGTTGCCAAATTGAAGAGATACAGATTTGATGGATGGACGGTTTTATGGATAAGGAATTGGCTGGAATTGACTGGATGGCTGCATCCACAGAGTTGTAGTGAATATCTCAATGTCCAAAGGGAGATGAGTAACAAGGGGTGACCCTCAGGGGCTTGTACTGTTCAATACCTTTGTCTTGGGGTGACTATTAGTGGTATAGGCAGTACATGTACTAATAGGATGAAGAGTAACAGTCCTAAACTAAAAGAGCTTAGATTTAGCTTAAATATAAGGAAGAAACTCTTTACAATCGAGGTGGTGAGGCACTGGAACAAACTGCCCATAGAAGCTGTGGATGTCCCATCTTTGCTTTAAGCAACTTGGTTTATTAAATGTCCCTGCCTGTGGCAGGAGAGGTGTAAGGAGATACTCTTTAAAGGTCCCTTCCAACCCAAAACATTCTCTGATTCTATGACCAAATCCTCCAGCCTCTTCTGGTTGTCAGCTGGTGGCCTGCCTCTGAGGGTCTTATGAATCTGAGACCTCTGTTGGTTTACCAGTGTTCACTGGATCTTCAGAAACACTGATGAAATATGTCAAACCAACCTTCAAACTACCTCTAAGACATATAAAAGTCCTATATGAAATAAAAAAGATTAATCTAAGGCTGCCAAATATAGTTACTTGTCATATAAATGCTATAAATACTGTATCATTTCAGCTTCACATCTAGATAGTCTTTAAATTTTCCTTTCGTTTCAGAACATTTGGGTCAAAGAGCAACACATGCATTGGCACTTCTCTTAGATTTGTAATATAAAATATATAGTAGCAGATCTTGTTAAGTCCTGTTGAGAGGGACATTATACACATCCACATACATTTATATTTTAAATAACAAGGGTGCCTGAAAGGTGAAACAAAAAAACAGAGTACATGGACATGAGGTAGTTTTCTGACTAATATGCAGCTCTGCATTCATCAAATAAGGGTAAAATAACAGTTTTCAAAATTCCAGAATTCATTAGACATTGTAGTCTAGACTTCACCTTTTCCTTCACTTGTAACAGACTAGTGTAAACAATGGGACTTAGATCTTGAGAAAATTCAAGTGTTTAATAGTTCATGAATATAAGAGCTCCTACTTTGTTAACAGGAAATGATAAATTCTATTTGGCTTAATGGAAGAACTGTGCTTAAAAGTTCCAATGGGGATATTTTCTTATTTTTCCTTCTGTCCTGTAACAAAGCCTTTTAGACACTTCAAGAGAATTTCTTGGTTCTGTTTTCCCTATAATTTTCCCAAAAGTTCTGTGGAAAACCAAACTTTGCTGACAAAGCAAGTATAACTCTTCTTTTATCAAACTGCACAGTCCTTATCCAATGCTCAGTTCACGTCCTGATAGGCATGTGGGAAAGCTGCAACTTACACATAGCCTTTCCAATAATTACCTTCCTCAGCTTTCATTACTTCTTCTGATTACAAGGCTTCCAGATGACATTTTAGCGATTCATTTCATTCCAAATAAATAAAAAAGTCTATGCTTTTTGAGTACCCTGCAGGCTGGAAACGATGCCAGGACCTCAGCACTGCAAGAAGCCATGGCTGTTACTATAGAAATGCAGCAGATCTGCAACTTGATCTGCAGATCTGGAACTCAGGTCTAATTCACAATTAAACATGGCTAAAAAATTCTGACAAAGAATATTTATTCTCTCATTTAGCCATAACTCCTTAACACAGTCAGTAGAACATAACCAAAAGCTTGAAAACGGCAAGACACGTAAGAAATGCAACAGCCAATTAATAGTATACTAAATCTAGAATTGTGATCTCTAAAAATATAATAGGAAAATTAGTAGCACAGTTCTGGCACAAATCTTTGGATTATTTTTTTTGTTCCTGCTAAATGTATGATATCTTCAGTATTCATTAACACTTTTGAATACTCGCTTATCTATGTCATGCATTACCTAAAAACAAATGCCATAACAGTGGTTGAAACAGTAGATTGCTTATCATGCACACTTGATCACATTCAGTGGCCCAAAGGACTGCTGCAGCAATAAAAAGATGTGCCTTTACCCATCAAAGAATAGGCTTTATACTGACAAAATATTTTTACAGTGGCTAATTTTTTTCAGTGACTGAATGGTATGTTAGTCCTGTAATATCAATTCCACTGATAATTAAAAATTTGAGACTCAGCATAGAAATAAATCTGATAAAACCACTTCATTAATATGTTTATTTAGAGCCTAAATATACCTTGCATTTTAAAATTTGTTAAATTTCTCTCTTTTTTAAATGGTTTTACAGAGTGTTGCTTTTTAAACCTCTAGCCATGCTTTGACTTCAGTGTCTCAAAACAGCAGGACATTTAGATCAATGACTATAGACAAATCCTAGAATAAAGCCAAATAACTTGCCACTATTGAAGACAGTGCTGATATTTTCAGCAATTTCAAGAAAGAAGACTTATTCCAAATCAGGGATGCATGGCAATCAGCAGCATGAGCATATATATTCCACAGCATATACTCTAATACTTGGAAGTACATATTGCCTCAGATGCTATCCCATTTATTTCAAAAGGATATCACAGAAAATAAAATAGTGATCATAGTGAAACTATATTAGCCTCCATATTTTACTGACATATTTCATGACTGAGTGATCTTCGTGTTAACATTATGCTCAAGGACATTTAAACATTGATCCTTGTTGCATTTTATAAGAGCAAACAATAATACCTTTATAACGAGGCAGCAAGCAGAAAATGATCATGCTTCACTATGAAGCTAGGTGCAGTCTGAATTCCTGTACGGCAAAGTCTAAACTCTTGCTGAGTTCTTTTCACACTCCCTATTTCTGTCAAGTTGCAGCGACATTTGCTCAAATTATTTTTTTCACTTGTGATCTATTATTGATTCATAGCCTTTTTTTTGTGTGTGACAAAATTGTGGTTCAGGTTGTATAAAGCAGAAGTAGGTTTACTAGAGCTGGGCAAAATTTTTATTCAACCAAAAGTCATTGGTTGACCAAAACTGTTACCATATGCTTGCTGAATAAGGGGGAAAAAAAAGAAGGAAAGTCATGAACTAAACCTAATGAAAGAAAAGGTGAATATTTTTTAGTATTTCACTTTAATCTTTCCATTTTCTCTGGGTTTAACTGGTTCTTTCTTTCAACATTGACCAGGTTTCATTACAAGTCCATAAGAAAATTAATATGAAGTAACATTTTTCATTTTTAAATACACTGAAGTGATTTTTTCTGAATTTTGCATTTCACCAGTGATACCAAAATTTCTTTCACTTCAGAGTGCCCTCAAAACCATTTCTTTCTTTTTATCATTTTGTTCTGTGGATCAATGGACAGTTTTGCACAAATTTGACAGCAACAGGTTAACTTTTTCTGATTATTTCTTCATTGGTACTTAACAAATAAATCTATTTATCTCTGCAACACATGTAAAAAAATTCTAATTCCTGGATAAGAAATTTTGCTTATAATAAAAAAGGTAATAGTTCATGTGGTTTTACACTACATTCTCTCTAAGACATTTACGGTTGCAGAAGTAGCTCATCTTCACCATCTTCCAGACCTGGCAGTTTCTATAGCAGTGGGAGCTAACTCTTCTGTTTCAAAAAGAAAACTCCATATGAAATAACATTAATGCCTCCTGAGCATGATTCTGAAAGTATTTTCAAGTTATGAAAGCCACTAAACTCCTGTTTTGTTAAAAGTGGCTTCTAAGGTATACAGCTGCTGCTGGAGAAAATGCATTAATGATCAATGTGTGTGCACATCTATGTTTGCATTTTTTCCCTGTAGTCCCCATTGCTGGCTGTTCAAGAGTCACAAAGTCACAAAGACGTGGGGGTCTCCTATTGTTGCCACCAGCAGTATTGTGTCTGAGAAATAATGCAGGAGAAACAAGGAAGGATTCATGTGAAACATGGCCCAGGTTTTGCTCTTCTTCCCCAGGCTCCCAAAAAAATTTTTTAGTTCAGGCAAGTAATACATGGAAAATAAAAACTTGCAGTTGTTTGGACTGATCTGAAACTAAATAAAGCTAGCAACAAAATGCTCATGCAGACATTCATTTCCATGATATAATAGCTGGAAAAAATTGTTTCAAGAATACCATCTGAAGTAAGCAATGGGAATTCACTACAAAAATTGCTAAACTGCAATAGTCAGTGAAAAATTACTTTTTATTTTTTACTTAATTCAAATGAAAGAACATATTCATCTGTATGGACTAATTTTCAGTTATAAAAAGAGAAAGGTTTTTGTTACGGGAAGAAAAAGTGAGTGCAGCTTACACTTCATATTGCCAGCTCCTGAGATTTTATCACAAATCTTATGATATTCAGTACTGGTCTGCAATATTTCTTGACCTTTAAATCAATCACAAAATTTCTAGGCACTTAGTTTTTGGGTTTGATCACTTGTGGACTGCAATAGTAACGTATCAGCTGTCCACAGCATCAGAGCAGTACAGCCACTTCTCCTTGCACAAAACTCTTCATAAATCTCCCATATGCTATTCTAAAATGACACCCTAGAATCCAGCATCTCACCCATACATAACTTAACTCCACATCCTCCAAGAATCAAGATTTCACCTGTTTTACTTGTAGAGAGAAGTAGATCATCCTTTAGCTTTGGCTGCAGCCATTGATGTCTTTCAAATTTACTGTAGTCCTGCAAGATAGGGGTAGTATTTAAAGTAGAAGGAATGTTTTCAGTCCTCACTTACCATTCAAATGTGAAACAGTGGGGTTGGAAGCATTTGGATCAATGTCATTTGACATGTTCTCCTTTATTTTTTATAGGCAGTTTACAAATTTTCTCATGCACATTAATGATTCAAAATTTCTGCCTATTTTGTGCAAACGCTTTGTAATCTTTCAATTGTACTCTAGCAGATCCTTCCAAATATATAAAATCTGAGCCCCTCTAGATATTTCAGATGAGACAGCACTCAAAAAATTTTACTTTTGCTCCCCAGCTTTTGACCACAGCTTTTAGAACCCAGATTTCCCCCTATAGATGTGCCTTACACAAAACCAAAATTAGTTTTCCATTAATATCTCCTAAGATTCAATGTTCCTGCAAAACCTATGATCAGTAATTTTATTCACTAGAATATCCACAGACATTAAGTGCAAAAGGAGGAAAAGCAAGGCCAGTAAACTACTGTGAACATACAGGTTTCTTTTGTAGATGAGAATAGGGTTTCTGGCTCAGCAGACCTGTTGGAGGAAGCTTACACTTTAAGTGCTTGATTAAACCCATTTTCAAGCATATTTAGGCTCTTAAAGAAAAATTTGTGATATTTTGAAGTTTTAACATTCATGGGAGAATGCCACGCACCACAGATAAACTAGAATTAATTATAGAATTAATAAGTATCGTCAATTACTATACCATCACTGAAATGCAGGGGTTTTGTTCTTACTGTTAAGATATTAACCCATCGGGTGGAAAAGTTAATCCCACCTAGATTTAGCTCACTGCAAGTTGCTATCTAGACTAAGATCGTCATCTTATCCTCTGTGCAGTCAGTGGAGAGAACTCAGGTAACACATTCCCTGGAGAACACTCTTTGTAGTTGACCAGGAAGACAGTTTACACCACTAGCTTCTCTTCCAGGCCCAACAGATGGTGAAATCAGATCGTGAACTTAGGACAGATGGGTCAAAACATCACGGACAATTTTCTAATGCTCCTACTTGATAAAATTCTGTTGGGCAGTAAAATCCTATGTACTACGATGCTTTGAAACAATTTGTAGAAGTAAACCTGGTAATGACCCCACACAAAGTCACCAAAAAGGTTGAAGATGTGTGAGAACTATAGTCAATATATTTTATCGTCTCCAGCTGATCAGGATTTGCCTACAGATAAAGAGATTATGTGCCTCAAATATGTTTCAAATATTGGGAATTTATCCTTCCTCACACAAACTTTGTTCAAATTCCCATCTATTTCCAAACAGAACAAATATGGCTTTGATGTCAGGCAAAACCTTTTTTACTTTTGTTCTAGTGTGAAGAGAACCTCAAAAACAAACAGCTTGACCAGCTGAAGAGTGTATCAACTTGACTAACATGAATGAACAGTACAAAGTAATAACATAATGTGCCACATTTCTTTTTACATCAAAAGAAAACAGATTTCAAAGAGTATTTCCAAGAAAAATTGTGTGATTCAGAAAGCAAAGAGCGAGACCAAGAGTTAAGAAGACAGCGTTTCATTTTTTTTCTATCCTCCTGCTTATCAGGTGATATAGGAAAAGTCACTATATATCTGGTTTTACCTTGACCACTTAGATTGTAAGCTCTTTGGGACAGGATATGCTTTTCCTGGTGATTGTATAATGCCTAGCAAAAAGATGTGTCTAGAGGAACATAAGGGTTAATAATAACTAAAGAAAGATCTATTCAGTGCATAAAACAGAAGTACACCACCGAGTATTGTTTGACTTCTAACTGCAGAAAGAAATATCAATGAACATTCTATTAACCACATGCATCTAATATAAGAAAATGAGCTAAGTCTTCTTCTACTTCCCTCCAGAAGTGGAACTGAAATCACTGACATGGACATACAGGTGAACATCTGTGCATAACATCCACTGGTGTCTTCTCTCTCTACTAAACTTCCTCTCTCGCTAGGAAGTTTTTTAGCTTTTATTATTGCAGAAATTATTATTCTCACATTGAAAGGAATGGAAGAGATCAGGGTTATCTGATTCATAACCTGAGGCAGCTGAAAAGGGTGGTGAAGGGAAGACATTTACCACCTGTGTGGCCACTGAGCCACACAATAACAATGGATCCAATAATAAGATTAGAAAGTGTAAAAGCCTTCTACATGAAGTGGTTCAACTGCTTGGCAGATCAGGACTGTTCCCCAAAGCATACTCACTAATGTGTTGTCCAGATAAGTTTTAAACATCTCTCATAAATGTGTGTAGCGTGCACAAATTTTTCCTGTATTGTAATATTCCTGCCGGGACCGGCCAAAGATCCAAACATCCTGCTTTAGTGTCTGTACCACCTAGGAAGAAATTTATGAAAGGTTTTGGTCCTGCTGCTTTCTGGTTGTTTGGGCATCAGGGAAATACAAAACTAAGTCAGTTGGATCCTGTAAGTCTTCTTTTCCTGTTGACTCTGGCACAAAAGTACATATTTTGGAGCTGGAAAATTGAGATGTTCTCCCTGCACACAAAAGTGGGGTAAATTTCATAACAGAGAATCAGCCAGTAAGGAAAAAAAATATTCTTTTACTGAAAATACTGGATAAATTTTACAGTGAGGGGGATGATATGGAATGGTCTCAGCATTCTGTCATTTTGCGAAACCACAAAGGAGAATGTGAGGAAAGTAAGAATAGCCATGCTTACTTGGAGTCTATGGACAAGGCTGAGTATCTGACCATGTGGGCAAAATAAAGGTATATATCTGAAGTACACTCAATCTGAGCTTTTTCCTCTGACTAATACATTTCATTAGCCCTGGTATTTCTGCAGCTTGCCTGCTTTCAAATGCAACTGGAGAAGAAATTTTAATTATAACATGATAAAATAAAATATTAGATATATTACGTAATGGAATACCATAGTTCTTAATTTGTGGAATACATATTACTCCGAAGCACTAGTCGCCAGAACTAGAAGTTGTTATTGGTAACAGTAACATTATTTACTGTTGCCAATGATGGAGGTACTTAAAAGTTACTATTAGGTAATGCGCGAAATATATATTATCAAAATGTCATTCTTATAAATTATAATTATTCCAATACTTAGCAGATGCCATTCAGAAGCTATCAAAAGTGGGAAATGTTCAGTTAGAGGCTGATGTCTGGATAGGAAGAAGTCCAGATGGGAGGGGCAATATTTGGCAGAATTGTTTTCCTTGTAAATAAAATGAAAAATGGAGTAATTCCCAACAAGTGTTTCTTTCCAGAACAAAGATACTGCATGGAAAATTTCTTGTATGCATGCCCGAACAATACTGCTCGATTTCTTAAATCAGACAGGCTATCATGAATATCCTTGAGAGGAACCCCCTGGAGGGGCTGCAAGTTGAGTGTAACAAAGTGACCACCTCCTCATGTGCAGCCTTCTCCAGGTTTGCAACCCTGGAGCAGCTCTCTGTTGGTCAGAATTGTGCGGTTTATCAGCCTGGAGCAATTTTTACTCAAGAATTCAATGGAAGGATCTGCAAAGAGATGCTCCAACAGGAAAGTTGGCCTTCACTGCTTGGGGCTCTGCCAGGCACCTCATGGTTTCACCGATAGTTTTACCACTCATTCGTCACTACAATGACATCTGTGAGCAACCACACATGAAACGATTAAGATACTTAGTTTTTCATTAAAAAAAAAAAAATTATTTGAGTTTCCTAGCTCAAGATACTAATTTCCACTATTCGAAGATTTTGCTTTAAAATATAAAATATAGACAAAAATAGTGGTGAATTAATGAAAGTGTATTCAATTGGTTATTGCATGTAAGTTCTGGAACTGGCCCTGGTTGTGTGTTTAAAAATACATCTCTTCAGTGGGTAGGAGACAGAATGCTTAACTAGCAAAGCAAGAAAACCATTAAGACAAGCACACTATTGGTTGAGGTGTCAACTATCATTTGGTGAAGAATCTTTCATAGTATGAGATGGATCAATATTTAAACAAACAGTGCATGGATTTTGTCACTTTCAGTAGCTTAGATAAATACATTTATGATATTAACATAAGGTTAGTAAGGAATTAAAAACAGGATTATTTTTTATAGCAAATTTCCGTCAGATTGAGCTTGAAAGAAAGAGAGACGCTGTGCTCTCAGGAATCCTTGTAGCTCAGCTCAGCTCAGCTTAGTTCTTCCCTCATGTCACAACCAGCTCACTGCAATGACTAACAGGAAAAAGTGAAAAAAGTCCTTTCTCCTCTGGTATATCTATGCCTGATATTCCTTTACTTTCAGGAATACTGATATGCCAGTGAGAGAGTCACACAAGGTTAGTAGTGGAGTATTCTATGCTTGCAGGTATAACGCTGATACACAATTTATTTCAAATAAAGCTATGCAAAGTTTGATCTAATCTATTACTGCTCAAAAATCTACCTTAAGCAAAGCACTAAATGATGGGGCCTTTGTTGTCCAGTGTAATGTACCTGTGTTGGGTATCAATACAGGGGAAGGGGTGAAGGGTTTGAGAGCAGCCCTGTGGAGAAGGACTTGGGGGTGCTGGTAGATGAGAGCCTGGATATGACCCTGCAATGATCACTCACAGCCCAGAAAGTCAACCCTGTGTTGGCTGTATCCAAAGCAGCACGGTTAGCAGGGAGAGGGAGAGGATTCTGTCCCTCTGCTCTGCTCTCCTGAGATCCCATCTGGAGCACTGCATCCAGCTCTGGGGCCTCCAGCACACTAAGGACATGGACCTGTCGGAGCAAATCCAAAGGAGGGATACCAAGGTGATTGGAGGGATAGAGGACCTCTCCTACAAGAAAAGGCTGAGAGAATTGGGATTGTTCAGGTCAGAAAAGAGAAGGCTTTGAGTGACATAATTGTGGGCCTTCCGGTACCTGAAGGGATCCTACAGGAAAGGTGGAGAGAGACTATTTAAAAGAGAATAGAGACAGGACAAAGAAAAATTAATTCAAACTGAAAGACAGTAGATTTAGATTAGATATTTGGAAGGAATTCTTTATTGTGAGTGTGGTGAGACACTGGAACAGTTTGCCCAAAGAAGTTATGGATGCCCCATCCCTGGAAGTGCTGAAGGCCAGGTTGGTTGGGGCTCTGATCAACCTGGTCTAGTGAAAGGTGCGCCTGACCATAACAGGAGGGTTGGAACTGAGTGATCTTTAAGGGCCCTTCCAATCCAAGCTATTCTATGATTCTATGATTAAATGTCACTAGACTCTTTAGAACATGAGCTAATTCCATTGTAAATTCTCTGGAGCAAAAGCATCTCCTGTGGACACACTCTGTGCCTAATCAAGTGGGTGAAACTAATTAGTAGTAAGGTTTAATAATAATAATAGCAACAGCAACAACAACTTACAGACTTGCAGATAGATCTGAAAAGGGCCTATAGGTAATTACTATTAGAAAGTCTGAAAAGTGATGAAAAATTGCTGAATATTTATGTAGATTGCCTTTTAGACCGTAAACTCTATCTCAGTTAATATCTCAATAAATTTGAGATTCAAATAAACAGCTCTTCAGTGTAACATAGTAATGCATGCGTAAGCATACTTTATTAAGTTGTCAACAATAAAATTTCAAGAGGGGGTAATGATCCCATTAATGCAAAACTCATATATTTATTAAAGAAAAGCTCTGATGAGGTGGAAACCCTCTTGTCTCTCTTGAAATTATTTTATAAAGGCATTCTCCAAAAAGTTGAATTTGAGAGGCTGCTTCCTTTACTTCTTGAGGGAGACAATAGCAAAACAGATGGAGATTTCCCCAAGCAAACACGAGCCTTCATTCATGGAAAAGAATAGGGCAAGTAATTTTGACTGGAACACCTCTCTCAGTTTCTCACTTTGGAGTTCAGATGAAGTAACCAAAGTCTTCCCGCAATAAACGCACAAGGCAAGCAACTCTCCTCAAATCTGTTGTAAATATCCAATAACAAAGAGCAGGGCCACAGGCAAAACAAACAGGAGGACTCAGCCATCTGGGCACGCTAATGCTTCAGAAACTTCCTAATAGGCATGAAGCTATGGGTGGAACACAGACTGCAGCATGCCAGTAGTTCTTCTAAGGTCAACATGCTTATGGACTGGCACTTACACAGCAACGTTTTCAATCACATCAGCGTCTGAAGAGTGTCTTAAATTTCCTCTTAATTGCTCAGTGCAGGGGACAGTTAACCATGAATTTGGAAACCTCTGCTTTGCAGAGATGTTTACCTACTTTTTGAGAATGCTTTGCAAAATAAACCTTTTTGTAACACAGAGCTGCTTTAAGATTGTTTGGGTATGGAGAGATAATACCTTCTGCATGCACAGTGGGAAAGGTCCACTTTGGGACCCTAATTTAAAGAGCTAATATTAACAGAATAAAGCACACACATATTTGCCTTTTTCAGTGCTTTTCCTTGGCTACAGTAGTACTGAATGGTCATCCTAAAAACATTGAGGTTGAAAATTAAATTATTTTGCCTACATGTTTTTACCGTTGCTTCTATACTGTTCCAACTCAGCCCATAGTCAGGAAACTAAAAACTTTCAGAGAAAATGGCACTATTCTTTGCCGTTTGCAAGGACCTCTCCCTGTTAGCTATGAACTGGACAAACCTTAAATGCTTCCCAGAGCTGCTGATAAGCACCCAATACCTCTGAATGGCTTGCGTTTGCAAAGCTAGGAGGGAAGTCTTGTAAAAAGTCTTTCCTGTAATTCCAGACAATTCCTGTTTAAGGTCAAGCCAGAAATTCTTCACAAATAGTTTCTCTCGGGGTACAGAGGTATTTCCTTTTCAGGTTCTGGCTGGGACCCAAAGTACAAAAGAATGAGGAAAAAAACCTAATGATAATCATAAAGTTGACCAAAAGCCTCCTATCTCAAAAATGCTCCCACTAATACTTGCACTACAGTTTGGCAGGCACTCATTAAAATCTGGTATCAAACTGATCACAATCAAATGTGATATCTTAACATATTCCCCATCTCAACAGCCTTATAGGTAAGGTGCCCTCTGACTTCCAGTTGCCTTTTTTTATCCAGTAGTTTTCTATCTCTGCTGATAAAGCATTTTATTAAAAAATGAAAAAATATTTTTTCACTTCAATCCATGTTTGCAAAAGATGTGCAGTTGCAGCTGGTGGAATTTGCTACTTACTCACTAATGTGCAGGGCACCTTCGTGCACTTTTCTCTTGGCTCCAAACACCAACACCAGCATCATAGATAAATGGGGATACTAAAGATTTGTAGTGAAAGCAGACATATTTGTTCTCACTTTCTGGCTACTTTCATGAACTTATTTTATAAACCTCTTGACATTATTTTAGCTTTTTCCAATGTGGCAGTGAATGTATGTACCCTCTTCATTTTATTTACCAGAAAACAGTAATCAAAGGCAGATGGACCATCTGGATCAAATGTCAAGTTCTCTAACATGTAAGCCCAAGAAATCTGAGCTCTGAACTATACTTTGACTGCAGTTCTGGTTTGGATTTCAGGTAAATAATTTAAAATAGGAAAACTGTGCCAACATAAATCAATTTCCTGTGTTATTTTTGTGTTTAATATAACAGCAAGTGCCTCATTCCTGAGTGACATGATGAGACCACAACATAGCAAGGGCAGAAATACCCCCCAATAAGGCTTTGGCTTGGCTTCCTGATTCCTTTCAAAATGAACCTTGCCAAAAGGTTCGTGTATGGTTAAACCAGAACCCATCAGAGACCTCATCATGGGTTAAGTATTGTGATTTTCAGGTCATCTGTTTCTAGTTAGAGCAGGAGAGGAATGGAAAGTATGAATTCAAGGCAACAATCCCTGACTCCACTTTTGTCACCAAAAATTTACTCTTATAGCCCCAAAGGTACATTAATTTAGGTTCAGTATTTTATTTCACTTCATCATACTTTGCTGTTTCATACAGTCATAGGCAGTAAAAATTCTCAAGCAACATCTACCCCATTAGAGGCCATTGTGTTGGGGCCCATTCTCTGGGTTTGGTTGTGTGGGGACTGGCCCACAGCCACGCTTTTAAAGTCTCCTACCTTCCACGACAGGGTGGCTGCATCCGGATTATTTGTCAGGGTTGGTTTATGCTCCCTAGAACATCCCTGGGAGAGCACCAGCTGGTTAAGGGCAAAATGGTGCTAGTAATTAGACAGTGTAAAGGCTGTGACATGGCAT
This sequence comes from Gymnorhina tibicen, assembly GCA_013399875.1. NCBI lineage: Eukaryota > Metazoa > Chordata > Aves > Passeriformes > Artamidae > Gymnorhina > Gymnorhina tibicen. The sequence goes on along the minus strand of VXAZ01000289.1, from coordinate 2,331,803 downwards.
TTTGAATTTATTAATGTAGGTGTAGACTAGAAAGTCTTGCATCCAGCTGGATCTTTTCCTTACTGAGAAGGAGGAAATTTCAAATGAAGGCACATTTCTTCTGTTAGTGGTTGTATCATTATTGCTAATGTACATGTGATGTTCACTGGAAATGCTTCCAATTAGTAAAACCTTCTTCTGTAAATGCAGTTATTTAACTCAATGAGTATAAATTTCCTTCTTGGACACCATGTGATTCTGTTCAGAGTGTTGAAATCCTTAAAAGAACCAATTTTCTCACAGCCTTTTTGAGATCTCCTTTCTCAGTAAAAAAGGAAAAAAAAAACTTTTCTGAACTTTCACCTCTGTTCCTGACTGGGAAACAAAAATGCAAAGAAATAAATATTAATGAAAAATTTGATTAAAATAAAATGGATTCAGCCAAAATTTTAACTTAAATCGAAGCTGATTTTGTATTGCTTTAGATCAGCTCCTATGTTATCTGAAGGCTTTGCCAACAGCAGTGTTATCTGGTGAACTACTGGAGACTGTCATGTCACCCCTATACACTCAGAAAATAAAACAGGCTTATGTTCTGGATATTTCTAAATTACAGTCTGGATTGGAAAATTATTTTCAGTTGATCATTTTAAGGGCTTCAGGAAAACACCTTTGATATAAGCAAAGCATTTAAGAAAATAAAAAATGCATTCAGACTTTGCAGTCTTCCCTAATATTGTACAGTTTATTTATTTTAATTTTTAGGAAGAGTAGGAGTAGACTTGAAAGGCTGTGCATATTAGAATTTATTCCACAAGGCTTAATACAGCTTGGTCCTAGTCTATATGGTGGAAAGGAGCTGTGCTATATCCCTGGGCTATTCCTTCAGAGCTCCGTTGGTGTGGCACATCACAGCTCTGGGATTTGCTTTTCCTAGATTAATTGGAAAGACAATGGCATTCTTACAGGTTGTAGAAGAGAAAGACAGAAATTACTGGGTGGCTGAGGGGGAAAGAGGGAGGAGGAAGTAGTTAGATTGGTCTTAGACTTCTGCTTTAGGATGAATCTACATATGCTATGGGAGCTCCCTACTTTTCTCTACATATTAATATGACTGCAGAGCGTAGCTTTTCAGATAGAGTCTAAATTTTTTTTGTCCAGTGTTAACCAAGACCAATCCCACTTTGCATTTGGAATGAAGATATGGACACACACACATGTATGCCTTTGTGTGGGCACATGTACAAATATATTTCCATATGCATCTTTCTTTTCTTTCTTTGGCTCCCTGAGTTTGTTTCTTCTCTTCACAGGTGCCATTTTGCACAGCAACATTATTTCCCTTTTTCCATTAGTGAAGAACTCATGTGTCTGCCTTTAACAGATATTCACAGAAGGTTATTACAGGCATAAGTATAGTTTCCATTTCAGATTCACCAGGCAGATATGATACATATTTAACCACTTTTGACACTGAGGAAAAAAAAATACCACTATTCCAGCCAGTTGTTCTGATATACCTTCTTGTCTGTAATTCTGCATATCATATATCCCTAGTGTATGTAAACCATAGGCCAGAACCTTTCCTGCCACATGCAGAAGTGGAAGTGGACAGGGGATGCCTAGCAGCAATCATACCACAGGTGCTCTCTACTCCTTCCATCCTTCCAGGAAGATCAGCCAGTGTATTCTCACCCCCCCATTCTGCTGAAAAACTGCAAAACACTATAATCACCAGGACAAACCAGCATATATACTGCTTTCAGCAACCAGATAGTGGAGAGAAATGGAGCAGGAGAGACCATAACCATGCACATATTTCTGGATTTAATCCATAATTCCAGATTTAAACTTTCATGTTTTCATTGGTTTGGCTTTTTGTTTCATGAAAGGTCAAAATAACTTTGTGGAAGCAAATATTAATAATAAGCTAAATATTTATTTTTAAAAAACCCTAAAATATATGAGTAATTACAGATTTTTGTCAGGTTCCAGAATATGCTAAAGTTTGTAACTGCTGCTCCACCAGTTCCCATCACATGTTAGAGAACTTAAAAAAGCAACACTCCTACATAAAATTTCACAGTGAAGAAAAACACCGAGTTTTCCTTTAAAAAGCATTTTTCTGCCTTCACATCTCTGAGACATATTATTTGGAACCATTTCTGCACATCCAAAGCTCAGAATACTGCAAAGCCATTAGCAATAGCTGCAAAGGAATAGCAAACAAAACATTGAAAGTATACCAACCTTGTATGTCAGGTTTCAAATGTCAAAACCAATTTCTTTACCTACTATTGATTTCTTTTCTACTACTTCTGAAAAATCTTAAAAGTAAACATTAGACAGGTGAAATGAATTTAATCTATTCTTAGGATGCTGTGTAACTAACAAGAAAAATTATTGTAGTGGTACATTTATTTTTACAGTTCTGGAGGAAAAAATATAGAAGAAATGTAGGCATAATGCAAATTACAGTACCTCCACTGCAACAGAAAGAATTTTCGTCATCAGGCAGGGTAAATCCTGGCATTACACTGGCTGATTTTGGGTTTGGTCTTCTGCTGACTGTTCCTTACATGCAGACATGAATGTTTATAATAGCAGCCTTCAAAATGGCGCACTTCTTTCTGTCTCCCATCTGCTCACCTTGTTGGAAAGACAAACAGTCAATTGGACACACATAGCCAAATATTTCTCACTAGAAAATGCTCTTTGGTCAAGGCTCAGTCTCTAATACCCTCACGGAATTTTCCTCTACAGATTTCATAGGGTTTTTTAAATTGGTAGAAACCTCAGCTTTTCATAGCATTTCTGTTCTGAACCTTTTTATTTAGAAACAGAATTATATAGAAAGTGTAATAAAAATTTTTTTGCAAGAGAAATATTTTAATAAATTAAACACTTTACAACTAGTGAAATAACCCAATCAGCACAGTTTTACCTAAGATAATTGCAATCAAAAAAAATTGTAGAAAAAGAAACAAATAATGGCAGTAACTATTTATGGTGATTCAGAATGGAAATGTTGAACTCTTGGAAATCTACCTCAGACAGGGTTAGGTCCCTCTTCCCAACAGGACGTACAAGTGGCAATCCAGTCAGCCCTTGAGTTACCTGCTGACCAGCTGTATTGTTTCCTTACATTCAGGGATGTTTAATACAGAAAAGAGAGTAAAATCTAGACTCCTGCTGCCATGCCTTTCAAGTGCTTTATCCTGCAATTTACAAACTAAAGCCATTCTTTACAGAAACTCGTGGGAGGGGAGCCATCTAATGTGTATAGAAATAAGAGGAAAAGGTTCCCTGCACTGTAGGAAAATAAACATGTATGTATGTTGTTTATCTTTCTCTTTGAGACAGTGTAGCTTGAAATGCCTACCCAGAACAAACAATAATTGTGCTTTTGTGTGAGGCATTGAAGCCATCGCTTTGCACAAGAACTAATATAATGTTTATATATGGCCAGAGCAACTGAGAGTAATTTCTGGCTACATGGTAAATACTGCTTTTTCTTCTAGTCTCTTTCTGCTTTGTTCTCAATATTATTAGGTATGTCAAGAAATGTGCCAAGTTGAAAGGCCAATTTTCTCAGCTAATGCATTCCTCTGGTCTACGATCAGTTCAGTTTGAATGTTGGCATTTTGAACACTGCCTTTAGGCCCCTTCCAATTACCAACAGATACACTCCTATTTAATAGAGTTATTTAGTATCACAGTCTGCTCATGACCTGTCCAAGTTAACAAGGAGATGGTCTATGGGAAGGCTTCACATAGGTGGCTCACATACATGGTGAAGTTACACTCAGTGGAAATCTTATAAGGTTATGGTGAAAGATGTGGTGGTTCGTGACTTCTCTTTTCACAGAGAATAGAGGTAAGAACTTTCTCGGTTTAGTAGAGCAGCAAGGGAGGAGCACGGCTAAAACTTCTGCTTCTTTGTGTCCATTTGAGTCCTTTTCTACAGGCAAGACAATCTGGTTATGACCAAAAGCCCCTCAATTCAATCTGCAGGCTTCTTGCCTATGTATTCTTGCAATGATGTTAAATTAAACAATTCTGAAGATGGTTTCAAAGGGAAAAAAATAAAAGTCTGCTTACTTTCATATAGAAAGGAATTACAACTAGGTTTTTTGTCAGCAGTTGAGCAAAATACTAATATAGAAATGGTTTCTCAGTTGCTTTAGGTTTATGTCAACAGACTGGCCAGCCAGGGGAAATTCTTTAGCAAATATGAAAAGCCTGTGGTTCTCTGATATAAGTAATGCCTTGCTCTTTCTGCCTCACTAGATTTTGTGGGTTTTCTCTGATGGTTTTTGGTAGATGTCTGTTAGGTCAGTAATACATTTCCTGTTTAAAATTGGTATAGCTATTAAATTATAAGCTCCAGAAGTATCTTAAAGTAGCCTCCCCAAGGAGACAGCACAACCATTTCCTTCACAGGTAAAGATACAGTAGGTTGTTTTCCAGTCACTAAAAATTTACTCTGTCGTTCCAGTGTGTGAAGAAATCCAACAGCAGAGATTTTATTTTAGAAGAACATTATGCTCCTACAAAGTAGTAGTAGTAGTAATAATAATATTAATAATAATAGTAAGAGTGGTTTACAAGGTTTACAACCGGTTGGCCTTCACTTAAACTCTGTGATGACATTTACATGTCAATGATAAAAATAGCTATGGAGAGTAATGTTACATAATGCAGAAAAGTAAATCCACAAAAAAGGTAATTTCCTCTAATGGTGGCCTCAATGTTACATGAAGTGTCTGAACCCAACATGGGCTTCATTCCCTCAGTCAGTGGGACCCGAGTCTCTATGTCCCTGTCTGGGAGGTCCCCTGTGTGCACATAAATCACTTCAGTCTTCACAGCACTGAGCAGCTAAGTACGAGGTACCACATAAACCCCTTGGGCTCAGGTAACCAGGTGTCCCCCTCTAATCTTGCCTGTGTGATGTGACCCCTGCAGAGCTCCGGGACTCATCCAAAGAAAGGCATAGAGCCATAAAATAGACCAGTCTCAGAGGAAGGGTCCCCCAGAGAGATCTGCTGCTAGTGCAGAAACCCCTGGAGTGCTGAGTCCAGACTTGGTGTCATTCCTTTACCCTCAAGGACATAATGATGTGGTTCAAGAAAGCCATAAATAGCATCCGTATGAACAGTCCCCAAGGTTAGTGTCTCCAAAAATGAACTGATAACACTCTAAGAAAGCTTTCTTCCCAAGAGGGCAGAAGGTGTGCATATGCAGCCACTGAATCAGAAATATCTTCTGAAGATTAGAATTTTTCAAAGAAACCTCACAAAATGTCTCTATGTTTCCTCTGTGCATCTGATCTTTCAAGAAGACATGGTTGTTTAGTGATAGGTATTGTTTTGTGTATTTTACAACCCTATCTACGTGCAGGGTTTCACCTCATGAAGAAAAAAAATTAAAAGTCTTTTGTGCCAGTGCTAATATTACATTGAATAAGAAGTATCTTCTTGATCACAGTAGCACGTTGCAAGGAAATAGATGTGTATAACATAATATCCTATTAGTTCAACTGCTGAGTACTAATAGGCTTTCAATTTATAAGAAGCAACCTCTTCTCCAATTCTAAAAAAAGCAATTTGTTGTTGAACTGATAATAGCCATGCCAACCCAGACACGCTGTATCTCTGTGAGAATGAGAGACTGAAGGATAAATGGATATTGTACCTGTGCTGACTTTTCTTGTAATTCCACTGAGGAGCAAGATGTTATTGTCTCCAAATCGATGCCTCTCCCTGTAAATTCCCTGGGAAGTTTCAGGTACATAAGGAAGAGAAAAAATACAAAATTACACTGAAGCATAAGATTAAATCTTACCTGAAAGAAATATTTCATATATTTTAATTATTGTCACTGCATTTTTAATTTAATTGCAGCTGTTTCTTATAGAAGTGTTGTTACTAAATCATCATTCAGTCTCCATTTATTTTCTGATCTGACAGCCCTAGAAGCATTTGTGTTGATGGCTTAATTGTTTCTTTCCCTGAGCAAATGCAAGTGGGGTAACCTCACAGGATGCCATGCCAGGTTATCGTAACTACATGGAGAACAAGGTAACAATTTTTTGCAGAATTTGCAGGGGGAGAAGAAATGGTTTTCTTAATATGCCACAACTGCTAGCTGTGCTGAGAAAGTGGAGTTGGGCTACTGAGAGTGGGTTAGGTCCAGGTCTCCAAGATGCTTTACCTGTACATCTTCATTTGAGGTTAGTTTGAACTTGGCTGCCTATAATGAGCTACTTCCCACACAGAGATTTTCATTTGTTGTAAAGTGAGAAAAAACTATAATGGAGGCATTTTTTGTGCCTATTCTAATTAAAAATACTTGCAGCATTGTAGCACCACCTGCAGGAGGCCTTTTATTTTGCTAGGGTACTCAGTCTACCATGGGAAATCTTTAGTGGGAACATTATAACCCAAAACATTAGAAACCCAAAGATCTTACAGAGAAATTAAAAAGAAATAAATTTAAAAAAAGAGAAAACCATTATAACACTACTGCACACATGGCAAAACAACGAGATATGCTGTTTCAGACAGATAATTTTTAGATCTTGATTTTTAATTTATTTTACCGAGTTGTTGCAAGAAATTGCTTTTTAAATTACTTTTTCAATTGGTTGCTTAAATTGTAGAGGATAGTACTGCAAATTCTCAGGCTGATGTAGATAGAAAGATTAGAGGTGTGTTTAATACCTGAGGTGCACACACTCTGGCAAACAATGGAGATCCTGGGGCCTGTGCTGTCCTGATAGTCCAAAGCCAAGGGGGACCTGCCCTGCAAGAACAGGGGAAGATTTCCCATGCACAGGGAATCTGCCCAAGGACTTGGGTCCACATGGCTGAGCGCGGGCCACCATCTTGGGCTGCCCCAGAGGGATATTCCTTTCCATACATGGTGGAGGCACATGGTACCCTGGGACCATCGGACCAGTAACCCTTCCCCTGTTCAGCTGTGATTTTGAACATCCATCGCAGCAAATGCAAGGAATTTCTGGGACGGAGTGTGGGCCAGAAATGGAACAGAAATCAATCTGTGTGGCTTTTTTTATTTTATTTAATTAACTACAAGAGCATAATTCTCATATATTTAAGGATTCAGACATCTGAGCTTATTAGCTTAAGCTTTCCATCTCACCCCTGAATGTCAAGGTTACCGTTGTAGGTAATTTAGTCACAGCAGCCCAGACACCATTAATAGGGGCAGATCTCGACTCAAGGCTGAGCTGTGGAGACAAACACTGCATTTCCATTGACTTTGCTGGCAGGACAGGACTGCCTGTGGGGGGCAGCCTCAATGGCAGCATCAGGGATGTCAGTGACTTTCACCACCCACATCCAGAAGGTTCCAGCACAGAAAGAACTGAAGCCCTGGAGGAAGGACTGGAGCCTCGAGGGAAGCACTGCTTGCTGCCAGCTGCAGTGGGTGCAGATGGGGGAAAACACCACCGCAGAGCTCCAAGGCCCTGTCACTTCTGCAGTTTTCTGCGTAGCACAGAGATGAAGCAGTGTCCAAGCCTCCCTGAACAGCCAACCACAGCACGTTAGACAAGATATCAGCAAGACCAGCAGACCGTGGAAAATTAGTGGGAAAACGGAGGAACAAGGACCTGTGATTTGCAATAGTTGGTCATGCTGTGCACATTTCTAGGGCATTTCATGCATGTGTGACTGCAGATACAGAAGCACACATATGTAAAGCAGCTTTGCTCCTCTGCATGTGAGCTCTTGTAAGCTGTAAAATCTTCAGGTTGCTGCTGATTTGACATTTTTTCATTGTGTTCCCTCTCCTTACCCAGGGCACAGGATCTGTGCAGAAGACCAGGATCAGCAACGGAAGGAGCAAATGCAAATTTATATCAGCTTAAACAGAAAGGCTGTGTGACACACAGCCAGTTGGAGCAGAGGAAAAATGCTGAGGGTAGAGAAGGGACAAGAGCCTATCTTCCTCTTTGCCCAGAAATCCTGCAACCCCAGCCCTGCTGGTGGTGGAGCCCCAAACCCCATCTAAGCAATGCTGCCCCTTCCTGGGCTGAGGACGTGAAGAAAGGTTTCAAGGAGACAAAAACAGTACTGTCTGTGCAAATGTTGTGAGAGCAGCACCCCATGAGATTTTGCCTCCCCTCTGAGAATGTGACTAACAGCTGATGCTCTTTATGTGTTTGCTTTCTATTTTAGCTGATTTTTAATTGTGTCACTCACAACAGCCTGTTTAGTAATGCCAGAAGATACATGGGCACACGTGGCTGGCAAAGAGATTTTGCTTTTCAAATAGGTACTTGATTTTGTGAGAAAGAGTACTAACAAAACTATCTCTGTTTCCTGGCACCAAATCATGTGGGTGTTATTCTTCCAAAGTGTCTCAAAGAAAGGAAAATGGGGTTTAAAAGGTAGATTTGCTTTTGAAAGTGTGTCTTTCTTTATCTTATCACAATTTCCGTTGTTCCCTCTTTTCCATTCCCTCTGCCCTGGTTCACTCTCCTGCTCTCTCACTGTCTTACACTGTGCATACGTAAGTGTGTGCACATGTATACATATGTTTTGCCTTTCCTTGATTTTTCTTTTTTTAGTTTTTTTTTGTCAAGAAAGTCAATCCTCAGTAAATTACTGTATAGTCCTGTCTCCTATCTGCTTGCCTATTCCCTCCTTTAGGCAATTTGGTGCCAACTGGATTATATCAGAGCAGTTGCTATCCCCACAAGAGCAGGAAAAGGTGCAGATTAAAATAAGGATCAGCCAACCCTGTAGCACAACAAATTAGCTCAGGCCATTAAGCATAATGGCCTTCCAGAGGCCAAAGGGGTCAGCTATTAGTTCAAAATAATGACCTTCAGCCCAGGCAGGAGGAAGTATATACACAGTCGCCTGTCATTCTCCTGATTCAGTTTTCAAAATATCTACCTCACTCCACATTTTGTACAGTTAAAATGTTTAACACATTTAATGGGACCTGATGTGTTTGGTGTTTTTTTTCTTTCAGTCTGACATGGAAGTTTGAAGTTAACCATGTGGAGGCTGCTAAAAGGTCCAGGCACAGAGATTCCAATTAACAACATGAAAACACAGTTTGCTTAATTTTGAACCTACTTAAACATCAAAGGTTCAAAAGTTCGGTGCAAATGTTCCTGGATTAGATTATTTCAGAGAGGAAAGGAGAGTAAAAATAAATAAATAAAGAATTTCCAAGGCTCTATGGTATGGACTGCACATCATATGAAACATGAACTGCTTAAGGAAGACGTTGAAAACCTGGACTGAGATTCAGGGGATGTAGATTAAATTCCCTGTCTCTGCTACAAACTTCCTGTGTGGCCTAGAGCTGACTGCATTACTGGCTCTGTGTTTTAGTTTTTGACACATGCATGGGGTGCAGCTAATGAGTCCTTTCTCCTGCCCTTTGTCCCCTTTCTCTCCTTAGAGCTGCCCTTTGGAGAAAGGTCTGCAGATCTTCTCTTAATGAGTACATATACAGAGATGAATACTCAATATAGGATTCACCTCTACTTTGAATACTGCCAAAGAAGAACTGGAAAAACAATAATTGAAAACAGTAGGTTGGCTTTCAGGAAATTCTTGACTCTGTCACAAATTTCCTGTGTGACTTTCACTAAGTCATTTAATCTCTCTCTGATTCAGCTTCACAACTATAAAAGTACTTCTCAGTAATGTAGTGTGTGATACATCCATTCATGGTTGTAAGGCATACGAAAATTAAAAAAGGAGGCCCAAAATGCATCTAGGTAGGCTTTTTTTGATGAATAAAACCTGGAAAGCTCAGTATCTGTCCGTAACACAGGCAAGTGTTTTAGGGAGGCTGTCTTGAAACTCCGAACATGTTCAGTTCAGCCCAGCGAGGGAGGTGAAGGACTAGTGGACCACAGATACGTTGCACTGTATATGGTCTCCATATGTGTCAGTCTTGAATGTCAAGCCCAATTCTAATGTGAAACACACAAAAAACCCTAAGCATATTTGTTTGTTTAAATTGGGGTGAAGAAAGGATTAGAGGGGAGGGGAAAGTTTATGAACTCAACAAGTTTTGTGAACCCCAACTGTCAGGAAAGAAAATTCACAAATCCTTGAACCCCATTGCTTTCTGTCATAGCTTGCTTCAACATGGAGAAGTCTGGCTTGGTTTATGACTCTTTATGGTATGAGAGCTACACAGTGTTTGTGGAAGTATGAAAGCTGTTGTTGAATATCATAAAAGGAATTATGGAAACCAAACTGTTTTCACAGGAGGTTAAAAGGTCTGATGTAAATCTTCAAAGGGTGGGCGGAAACTCTGTCCTTAATCTGCCCTGTTGTGCTGAGGTACTGCAGGAAACACATATGGTATATAACATTACCCAGTGCTAGGGGACTTTTATAAAGCCTGTGGGTAAAAAGAAGCTGATAAGGGCAAAACTGCATCATTCTGCTTTCATGAGCAGATATTGAATAAAAAATCTTTTTATTTAAAATTAGTATTAGCCTTTTTTAGACTGCGTGAATGTAACTGTGAGCCCTCTTTTCCTGTGGAGGTCTTGTGAGCGTGTGTGTTTAAGAGAAGGAAAAATCTCCATAAGGGGAGGGTTGGTGTGTGCACCGGTCTCCCCACCTCTCAGTGATGCCAATTAAGCCTGCTCTCTGCTGGAGAGCTGAACTTCACCCAGTGAGCTTTCACCATCCATCACCTGCCAGCAGGACTGCAGCAGCTGCGCGGCAGGGCCCGGAGTCCCAACTGCAAAACACCCCGTAGCACTTCTGGGGGTATGGCTAGAGAGCTTCTGTGGGACTCGGTGGTTCCACTTCCTACTTTGGATAATATTTTTTCCTAAAAGCTATAGTAGGACATTGCAGAAAATTAGTTAATGGCTTACAAAATACAAACTAGATCTTTGGAAATGTTTTTAAGCTGTGCAAGTGAAAAAAACAAACAGAAGTTCATTTATACAACAAGTAACTCATTAGGATACAAGATACGTTATGATTTAAAGTTTAACAATGACAAAGATGAAAGTCATTCTTATTCATTAACATTAATGATAAGAGAAAAACCAAATTTAAAAAATCTTTAAGAAAATATCACTCCCAGGCCAACACCGATGCGTTTTTTCTTGCCTGGATTGAGTTTTATATTGAAATTATAATATAAAGCCTCTGAAAATAGGGTTTACAATGGAAACACTGACAGACTCTTAACTGGAGCATGCTACGTGTGCCTTTATAAACATACCAGGCATGATGGTCTTGAGCCAAAAGAGTGCTTCTTGAAAAATGTATTAAAAATTAATTTATTCCTTATGCATGTCTAAGTTAAAACTTCTCGGCATGAGATTTATCAATTCCCTCAAGGCTCATCTCTATCCATTGCAGACAACAAAAATGTGCTCTATATAAGATAAACTGGAACAGCCTAGCCCTCCCTGGGATAAGTGGAATGCTTCGCTGGTAGATAGCATACTCTGCACACTGTGTATGTAAGAAACCATACCCGAAACACAACTACAAATCAGCCAGCCTTGATGTAACCTGGTTTTGCCTTCTCTTCCAGCTTTACTGTGCAGCACAGGCAGCCACACATGCACAGGAGAACATAAGATGGACATGTCACACTGTGGAGTTTAGGTGGGGGCACAGCATGGTCACAGCCCTGCCAGCCCTCTGCCCAGCCCTATGGACACTTGTGGGAATCCAGCCCTGGGGCAGCAGGGAAGGACATCCATCACAAAGGGATGGTGTGCACCCACAAGACTGGGTGTGCTGTGCTCTATCCTCTCTCCCCCTTTTCCTCCATCCCCTCTGTAGGGACAAGGCAAGAATAAACTTCTTTCCCAAGCAGGGTCCCCCTCCGCCAGCCAGGGACCATTGGGATTTGGCCGTAATTGCCGCCACTTCTGCAACTGGAAAAGAAAGAGAGTGCAATTTGAAAATTGGATATGGTCTGCAAATGAAATCCGACATGCAAACAGCTAAGAATGTGGGTTATGTGTGATACCCAACCCCACATCTGCACACAATTTGCACAATGGATTCCTGTCATTTTCCGGGGCTGAAACAAAACCCCAGTTCAGCAAGCCCCACAACTTTCAAGGGCTGAAATTTTCAGCAGAGTCTTGCAGTCTGGTTTCCCCTCAAATGGAAATGTTTCTCACTCTAAGTCCTCAGCTCCTCTCTTCCAAATGATGAGCATGTTCTCAGCCCCAGCCACACACAGCTGTAGATAAGCCTAGGGCAACATCAAGAAGAAGCTGCAACATTTCTTTAAGAAGCAAGTATTAATTTATTTCCTGTTAGACACAGAAAATAAGATTAGAGGTGATATTACAACAAAAGCCTTCTGTGAAATGAGGAATAAATGTCATTAATGGCACCTAATGGGCAAAGTGGTCTCCCACCTGCATGAATGTCTGTATCGTGCCTGTATTAGATTGTCATACATGATTGATAGTGAAATAAGACCACTTTCCAACAAATGAGGAAAAAATTCATGCTGTAAATTCATTTACAATGGATTTATTTGCAAAGAGATTGAGCCACTCAAAGACTGAGAAATTGAGTTCAAATTGATTTTATTAAGTGAAGATTTGGATCATGTTATAAATATCCGCAATGTATACAGTGAGTAAAAACTAAACAAAGCCAGTGAAAGAAAATCCTCCCTCACCCTGAAAGGAATATGTACCCTTTAGTTCTTCTTACCAGTTGAAGATGCAAGATAGTGCAACACAACTGGTCTCTCTTAAGAGTGGTATCCTGTAAAATAGTTTTCTCCATGTGACCTTTACTGAACAGTGACATCTACTGGGGATTAGTACTTCAAGAAATTGGAAAACAGGAGTCTGTTCAAACTTGACTAACAAAATCATTTGAAATTACCCGTTATAGGATACAATTCTGAATTAGAAGAGAGGTGGATGAGTGTGGGAGTCCAGAGTGCGGGGAGTATTTCTCTGCCTGTTTTAAGGAGTTTTACCCCCCTGGAAAACACTGTTTTTAACCTTCGTCCATGGAGAAAGCTGCCGACTCTCTGGGAAGAATTTGAATGCACAGCAGTGTGAACTAGATGATAGAATGTTATGTGAGGTTACACAGTGTGAAAATATTAAAGGTGTTGGGTTTGTTAAAGTAGCAAATAGATAAAAAGCAAAAACTCCAAAATGGAGGATTGTTGTTGTTCTCAAACCTTCTTCTTTTACTACTCCATTTAATGTGGCAAAAATTGTTTAAAATGATTGGATAAAGAAATCCGCAGTTCCTGTGGACGTATTGTAAACATTTGTTGAATATTGGTAGAAAACTGAAAATATCTTTCGTTTCAAACACCGATTGGGTAGTTTAGCTTTAAGAATGCCATGTTATCTTAATTTCAGGGACATTCTGTGCACTTTTCTCAAGCATTCACATCTCTCTGCTGTACTTTTAATTTTTCTGATAAGACTTAATAAACTATCTGAAAGCAGAGAAGGCTGGATGTCCTTAATTAAGTGGAAATCCAGGCAAGGACTTTGGAATCCTCCTCCAGCAGGAGAGGTATGATTTGAGGCACAGCTAAGCACCAGGTGGAATTCACAACAGAATCCCACAGATAAGATGAACTTATAGATCTGTTCCATCTCTAGGGCTAGACCATGTTATTAGGAGACACACTGGGGCAGTTGTGGGTAGGGAGGTATGGGGATGTGAAATTTCTCTGGGGGTTTAAACAAAATACTGGCATTTTCCAGTGGGTATTTTCCCACTCCAGTGGAGTGTATGCAGCAGCAAAACTTTCTGCATCCTTCTAAAAAATGTATTACAGATATATGTCTTCCACCATGGGGCAGCTTCAAAAGCCAGGGGTCCAGGTAAGGAACTGTGGCTCCCCAGGCAGCACTCTTCTCTTTGCCAGGGGGAGGTGAAATATCCTGTCTTTCCATCCACATTAAGTGGCCCCTTCTTTCTAGAACTGTCAGAATAAAGCTCTGACAAACCACACAACCGTTAGTGTGCAGTTTTATGAGAAATGGAGAACATAACAGCAAAATCAGCATTGTTGTTCCATTGCTGTGAGAAACCAGGCCACTCTTCTCCTGGTCCCCTGAAGCCATCTCTGCCCCACACTTAGACAGCCCATTCTTCATCCTCTCCTCACGGGGAACTGCTCCTGAGCATCCTGGGGGCCCCTCACTGAACGTACACCAGCTTGTCCATGTTTTGTATTGAGTGAGCCCCAAAACCAGACACTGTATCGGGACATGGTCTCATGAGTGCAGAGTAGAGGGGGTTAATCCAATCCCCAATTCATGGATGGACCATGTCTGGTGTCTGCTGGCTCCTGAATGGCTCATGATGCCCTAGAGCACCATCGACTCCCACAGAGCTGCTCCCCAGCCCAGCCACTCCCAGCCTCCACCCTTGCAGGGTTTTTCCCTCAGAGGTCCAGGAGTTTGCATTGATTCTCCTTGAATTTCACAAGATTGCTGTTGGCTCACCCTTCCAGCCTGACTGGGCCCTGAGGTGGAGAGCTGTGTTGTTGTTGCTCCTGAAATGATTTTGCTAATCTTGTACATGCCTTGGAATCCCTTCAGCACATTTCTGAAGGCAGCTCCAGAGCCAGATGACTTTCTGAAGTGAAGCTGGCAAGCAGTGGCTGAGAGGCAAGCCAGGCCATTTCCCACAGAAGTTCAGTGGCTGTGCTTTTGATTTATATTGTTTTTTTGTAAATGGCACATTTTAAAATTCAAAAAATAAACACCAAGTTAAGCTATGTAGCCTAACACATGCTTAGAAGAAAAGTGAAATGCATGCTGAGAACCTGCAGAACTTAATTTCTGTGGCATGGCCTGAACTTCAGGTTGACCTGGAGTTCTTCAAAAGAAAATACAAATACATTGCAATGAAATTTTTCTAATGAAAATATATTGGTTTTCCGTAATGACATCCAGAATGGAATTTCTAGTCTGAACCAGAACAAAGGAGCAGCACCTCTGAATAGTCCCTGCCTAGGGCCCACTTTTAGGGGAGCAGAGACCAAGACGCATAATCCTGTTCTGCTCAGTTCCAAGCAAGGAACTCCTACCACCCCGTGGGTCCCTAACAGATTGCTCTGCTCCGTTTCCAAAACAGTTTTTGGAAGACTTTGATTTTACTTCAACAGAGAACAAAAATATGTTTCCAAACCTCAACATTTTTTGTCAAACAGAATTTTCCCAGCCAAACCTACCATATATTATTGCTATTACAAATCCCCCAACAGCTTCCAGAATAATCAGAAAGGAGTGTTGCATCCAGAAAGATCCCAAATCAAAACCAAAGGGTAGAAAGAAGAGATAAAGCATGTCGGGAGGTCACTGGTTGTGTGGCCACCCCATATTAGCAGACTCCTACAGAGAAGGAGATTGTTATCATTGTGTAAGTGCCCACAGCAGTAATCCAGCCTGGACTGCTAAGGGGAAAGCAGCTCCGAGTTGTGCAACCTCCCACATGCTGTTCCCCACACAGGCACTGCTCCCTGTGCACACAGCCATCTGTCTCCACATCCCCCTTTGCCTGCCTTGGCAGCTACCTCCTTCTCCACGTTTCCCCACCACAAACATAGCAGCCCTCCTCAAACATCCCTGCAGCAGGAGCTGCCATTGCTGGTACTATCCTTCTGATGGCTTGCCGCGAGGAGCAGGGGACAGGTAAGCAGGGGAGAGAAATGCTCTCCTATGGGAAGCAGGAGAGGGTGTAGATGTGAGCATGCACAGCCCAGCCCTGCTCATCTGAGAGGAGAGGAGGTCCCCAGGGTTTGTCATGAAGCATAAGAGAAAATGGGCTCATTTCCTGCACAACTCTCCTTCCTTAACCTCCCAGGGATGACCAGGCACATTGCACTACCAAAGGTCAGAACGATGCTATGGCTGGCATTAAAGGCTTTTTGCAGACACACGTCACCTAGATCCTTTCTCCAAGTAAAGTACCCTCAAGCTATGCGTGTTTAGGTGTCACTGACAGGGTGATGGTGGGAGCAGGAGCTCTGGGTCTACACAGACACTCACAAATGTGGGTGTTTGGCTGTCAGAACATCACTTCGTCCATGCTTTGCAGCAGCTTGAGCATAGCTCCTAGCTCGGGTTCATGAACTTCAGTGTTGATCCTGGGGCTGCTGACCTGGGCTCCAATCAATGTATGGTGTTTTGTCCACTTCTGCCTTAATTATCCATCTGCAATACAGGGAAAATACATATATTTCCCTGTTTTCCAGGATAAACACATTGCAAGATTGTGAAGGTCTGGATAGGGATCAGAAGCTAAAAGTTTCTCTTTTCCTATTAAAATGGGTGGAGTTTTTATGAGAAGGGAGAGAAATCCTTTGCTTTCTGTAGCAGAATAATAGTTTCAGCCTGGAGAAAAAAAATAAAAGAGGCCTCTGTTAGGAAGCTGTACCTTTTTGTCAAAGGGTTCAGACACCACTATAAGACATAATAGTTCTGCATTTTTCCTTAGAATTGCCTTTCACAAAAAAAAAGATAAGCTCTTGGTTGAATGTTCAGCACCAAACAGCAGAGAGTGAAGCGGGGATTTCTCATGTCCTGATGACAGTGAGAAAACACCACTTTTGTGGAAAAAGAAAGCACTAAAAGAGCAGTTTCACAGCTAGCTTTTCTGGCTCTGCAACCCTTCTCCCTCTACCTCTTCCTTCAGACCTCTCTCTGTTCTGTGCTGAAGCTTTTCCTCCAGTCAGATGTCCGGGAACACACAGGTCAGGGACAGGGTATGCACTTCCTCAGGTTCTTGTCTCTGACCTAAAAATGAAAAGAACAAAAACGCTAACCAATCCAGAGCTGCTCTTATTTATAGCAATCATAATTAACATCCTCTCAAGCTGACCTGGAAGCTCCTGGGGTTTCTTTGCCTCTTAAGAGACTGCATAGGGATATAAGCAGCTCAGGGAAGAGATCCCTGTGGAAATAGTTACTCCTACATGGGTCTGGGTCTTCATCTCAACATCCCCAAATATAAAAGGGAAACAACCAGCAAAGCAGAGGTGTGAAGAGGGTGCACATCTCATCTGTTCCCCGCAACAGCTCTGCCTGGCACAAGTTCTGCAAACATTAGAGCACCAGGCTTTCTTTGGGATTTTCTCAGCAGGTTTCCACAGACCCCATGTGCTTGGCCCAGCATGGGATAAAGTTGCCAACTATGCAAACACACACTTTGCATGGTGTTTTAATAATTTCCAAAAAGAAAGGATTAATGCAAAATCTCCTGATCTGACTCATAGAGACAGTTTTACCCCAGGAAAGAAAATGGGTGTTTCTCCACAAAGATCTGTGAAGGCAACTGTTCTCAGTAGCCTAAGCTGTGATTACAAGCCTTCAACCAGCAGTTACTTGTTTTCCCTCTGTAGCAGAAAAATAAAGGCTGTTTAGTTTAGTCCTCTGCTCAGTAAGACTTTAGACTCCCTCCTAACCCTGTTCCCCATCCATCTCTGAGTTTACTTTCTCTTCCAACAGCTTGAGCATCCCGGTGCTTGAAGGTTGAATACGAAGGACCAGAACTCCCTACACATTACACCCCCTGTCTCAGAGGGCAATTGGTAATTTTATTTTTCTTTAATATGAAAAGCATTTATCTAATTGTATCATTACTTTTGTTTATATGATATTTGAAACCTCCCATTATTAATGTAGTCCAACACGTCAGTACAGTAGTGCTTCTATTTGGTTGTTTCTCTGCCAAATCTCATGTTCTCACGCAAAGCGCTTTCCTCTGGCTGATTGTATTTTTGAGAGTGTTTTTTTTCAAAATCAGACCAAATCCCATTTCTTGGAACAAAACTGGGAATAAGGTTTGTTATTTTCCGTATTAAAATGTTATTTTTTGATACCTCTACAGTATGCAACGTCTTTCTATCTCATAGCAGGGATTGGAAATTTTCTGGCATCGTAGCCTTAACATTAATGCAAACCTTTTGCCAGTTAGAGGAAAGTTATCTATTATAAGCCAAATTTCAGAAAAAAAATGCATTTATTAAGGATAAGGATATCCATGCAAACATAGCATTTTAGTGCTTCATTTGTAAATCTTATTGATAATGTTTTCAGTATATTTTTTATATGAGCTATTTTATTAAAGCACTTTAAAAACTCATTTTCCAAATCACCCTTTACACCTTACTGAGTAGCTTCTTTAGCATTTTAAAATTCACAAACTTATGCACACACACACACAAAAAAAGAGCTGTAACTACAGCACTGATTAACAGTAAACTCATAAATTAAAGTTTATGGGCTAGAGTAGCACAAATAATTATTACAATCAACATGAAGAGATTTTTAAAAATAACTTATAAAAGAAGAACAGTTGCACTGTGTGTTGTTTCATGTATTGAAAGCAACTATTATTTGCCACTTCTACCACATTGCTGAATGAGACATTAAAAATAGTGCCTCTCATTTTCTAGGCTCTGCAGCCACCCAGATGGGAGGGCAAAGAAAAGAAGTGTTCACAAACAAAATGTGCCAGATCCTGATACCAATCCTAGCAGTGTAATTCTGGAGTAAATCTACTCACTCTCTTCATGGGTTTCCTGGAACAGTATAAAACAATGTGGTTTGGTCCATTGGGTAACAACAAGACACAGAAGAAAACAAGATAATGAAATGGAAAGAAGATAGACTGTGCCACAGTGATCACTGGTTTCTGGGCCGCTAGGGCAGAAAGAAGTATCATCCTTTTGAGTCTTCCTGGCAGTGCACGTTTCACTTCAGTAAAATGAACAAAGTATGGTCTGCTCTAATCAGGTTTGACCGTTCCTACATTCAGTCACACCAACTCCACAGATCCCACCTTGCAGTCTATTTTACAGCAGAAGTACAGGAATGGTCAGATACCTGCAGTGTCTGCAGTCCCTCACCACTGGCCGAACAACACCAGGAGAGAAGCCAACCCCCAGTAGTTCCATAAAAGACCATGCACTTTTCCACTTCTTTTACCTCATGTTATGCCCTTGTGGCATGGCCCCACATGAGCTGCTGATACTGACAATGTGGTGCATAACAAGCTGACTGCATACAGAAACAAAGATTTATATCACATTACACTTTTTTTGTGTTAAGTCTCATTTCTCATATGTTTGTGCAAAGGAGCTAATAAAATCAGAGGGGAGGTCTTGGGATGTTCATCGTGTGCAGTATAATGTTTTGTTTCAGCATGAAACAGCTGTATAAGGATTATAAAAATGTGATTTGCCAAAAATATTTCAAATATTTGAAAGACAGCTTGGTGTCATTTTCCTTATAAAAATAACCAATTCCTTCTGTGTTGTCTAATGTGATGTACATAAAGTGTTTTGGCAGCCATACAGATCGAGGTGTTTCAGCTGTTGTTCATATAGACAGATCATTCTAGAGATGTACAGATGTGATGCACATTAAAAATGTAGCACTACAAGCTTTTGTAACATTCATAGATGTTTTAAGAGGTGAAGAGCAAAACCTTGACATTCAGCTGGCATCATACTGTTTTCACTGGGGGAGGAATTGTGTTCATAAAGTCAGGAGCAAGACCTCAGGACCAGTCGTGTGCTAAACACCACAGCTGGAGCCCAGGGAAAGTGAGGAAGCTGCAGAGCACTGCACAGATGATGCCATGCAAGAGAAGTGCACTGTAAATAAAGCTACTGAACACTGATGCCAGGGCTCCATGTTGGACTCCCAGTTTATACCCTTTTTTATTTCTTTATTTCTATTTACTTTTATATTTCAGGATGCCCATGGGGTCCTTCATGGCCCTGGGTGCTGAAACATCCTGGAGGTATTGGCTGAAACCAGATTCCTCTGTGCCTCCCACACCTCTGAGCAGAAGTATATAATCTCCATGAGACGGGGCCATCTAGACCTGAGGATGCCTTTGCAGGAGCAGCAGAATGCTGAAGCCTGGACCTCTACTGTGCCAGCTGCAGGGCAAGAGCCACTCACTACTTGCTTGCTGACACTGTTTTGTAAGGGTTTGCAGAAATCCTGGCAGTAGATCTGACCCAACTGCTTGATGTGCAGAAAAATGGACCCTCACACAGCAAACTACATGCATAACACATGCACACTTCTCCTTGTGGAAATGAATCCTCTGAGCCTGCCCATTCTGCTATCCATACACTGCAGAGCTGGATTTGTTAGATTCAATGTACGCGAGCTGGAAAACTCATCTGCTCATGTGCTGGAAGTCTGACACATCCAGAATATAAACAGGCTAACAGCACACATGCTCTGCATTGCACACAGCCATTTTCTGTCTAGTATTTCAGAGAAAAAGAATAGGAGCCCTAGGCCACTTTATCATATAATTGGAGACCCCCCAGCTGTGCTCACCTAGCACTACCTTTGAGAACCAGGGCTCACTAAGCCCTATATGTATCACTGTGTGCTTGTTATGTGTTCAGTGTTAAACCAGGACAAAAATAGAGTCCTTACACACACACAAAAAAGTACAAACTCAAAGACAAAGAAAGGCAAGACTTACCAGAAACCTAGAAATAATCGATTCATACTCTTTAATAAGTAAAAGCATCCATCTGAGCATCCAGGCAAAGGAGGGATACTATTTGGAGCATCTTACACTGAGGCTTAAAATATGGAAAATAAAGTTTATTTTGAGGGGAAAGGTAAAAATGTTAATCACAGGAAAGTCACAGGACTGTATGACAAGAGGATCCCAGTAGGTGGATCTTGCACCAGCTCATTTTTTATTTCATGAAATAGAATCCTGAGTAGTAAAATTCTACAGATCTTAAATTATCACCACTGAAAAGAGGCATGAACCTTCAGATTTTCAATACACATGTGAATCAACACATAGCTGTGGATGCCCTGCTGTCTTAGAGCTTTTTGCTATGATGTAGCTTGAGTGGGAAGGGAAAGGTTGCATTACGGAAATGAACCAGCTTACATATTGAAGATAGATTGTTTTGGTTTATTACATAAAAATGGCTGGAAAGAGAGAGAACTGAGGTCAGCATACACATCCCCTTGTGCTGTGACACACACACTGCCATTTCCTAAGTCAGGAGGGTAATGGGTATGCATAATGCAAAGCTTGCTACTGCAAAATGTTCTACAATTTCACCTCTCATGGGTGAAAACACAAGCCCCAAGCTGAGGATGCCAATCATCCTTAAAGATGCACTTTGAATCATGCAGAGCTGAGCCTTAAAACACTTTTGAATCATGCAGAGCTGAGCCTGAAAACACTAATACTGCAACTTGCTCCAGGCATCACTTTAGAAATATGAAAAGTCATATGTGCACTTTATTGTTTATAGATTATGGTGATAATGGGGCAATAAAACTCTGCCCCAAACAGGGGAAGAGCAGGTCTAGCCTATGTTTCATTTCAGATGTTAACAGAATATCAGAAAATAGTGAATTGCAATTTTCAATTTTGAAGTACCAAATGCCTTCTCAAAATGAAGAAAAACTTATGTAAGTATGCAAAGGTAAGCAAACAGATATAGATACCTTTGGTTTGTAAAGGCAGAAACACAAAACTTTTCATGTTGAAGACTGAATTTGTCCCCATTGAAGGAAGCAGGGAATTAAAAGAACATTTCCTCAGCTGTGCAAATATATAAACAGCTCTGCGATTTTAAGATGCAAACATGTGGACATCAGTAATCTGCATATATCAGTATTTTGAGAGTAAACATATACGTGAGTCTTTACACCTGACCACAACTTGCTATTTTTAGTTTCAATTCACACTAGATAGGGCAACCTTCTTCTAATTCCCTTGCTTAATTTCTCAATGCAGACAACTTCCACTTAGGACACATAAATACCTTGTCTGTATTGCCTCCAAAGGCAAGTAGAAAGAAGCCTGTATTTTAATGAAAATTAGGAAGTTCATAAGGCTGACGCTTCTAGGGTTTAGCAAGTAATTATGTCTACTCTATAAATACTAGCTGTTGCATATGCCTCCAGATATGTTGCCTGACACTAGCACAGCAAGAATGCCAGGTCAAATGCAATTAGACTGGAAGTAATGTTGGAGTAAAACTCAAATCTGTAATAGGATGAGAAGCTGACAGCAAAAGCCCATTTTCCCCCTCATCATTGAGGTCATGGATTGTACAACAGAATGCACTTACTGCACTACGTCTCTCCATCACTGTAGCTAAGCAAAAACAAATCAAAAATGTATTTCTTATTTAACATCCAGCTACAGCTCAGGTCTCAGCCTCTAGACTCCATTCAAATCCTAATACTCACACAAAGCTGTAAGTCAAATACAAGAACATTTTTCATTTCTGTTTCTTTTTTTTCCACCCACCAAAATTCCATATGACATTTTGTGTGAACTTCCAATAAATTGTGCCACAAAACAGAGAAAAGGAAAATAAAATCCTTATTATTTTAACATATCAGTGTTGTTGTAAGGAGCTGGTACATTTTTAAATCAGTGGTTGCTCTCTTGAATCATCACTGAGAAGAGAGAACTAACATGTACCTTGAAAAATCCTTACTGAAACCCTCTGGAATAAAAACCAAGCTCTATTTACATGCATTCTCTGAAGGAAGGATTTAACAAGGCTTGCAAGTTGGCTTTTGCTTGCTATTCCTCCAGTAATCAACAAGCATAATATTTGATATTTGGCTAAAATAACACCTGTGAATTTGTGCCTATTTCAAAGAGATATTTAATTTCATTTTATGGATCTCTTATGCAGAATAACAACTCTTTCATACTGCATTTGTTAACATATTGCAGGTCAGCAAAAAAACACCCTTACTCATTACTCTACCAGGACTATTTTTGACAGGTACTAATATTTGGGTTTTAATTGTTTAGTTGGCATTTAGTTAATTATGTATTAATTTTTTTTTTTGCTGAGAAGTGCTGAACAGTTGCAGATAGTACTGAAGGGACCTATAGTTCTTTCATGAATTTAAACAAAGCAAAAATGAAGGGTTAGACAAAATTTGGCAGTTCTCAACAATGGTGGTGGTGTTTCACAAGGATATTTAGAGGGGTCCTTAGCTTGTGCAAGTATTTTTCACATAGTAGATAAAAAAATTAAGTAAACACAAAATCATTGTCACTTGGCTTTCGTATCATGTGTGAATTTCTATGCATTTATGCTCCAGCAGCTTCCATGCTCAGGTCTGTGATCCCAGTGGTGCTACTGGCATTTACCAGTGGTACTGTGAGGGCTGTAGAAGCAGCAAGTGAGGTGTTACTCACTTGAAAAAGGGATAGATATTTGGGTCCAGAACTCACAGTCTAATCTCTGTAGTGTTTTAAAAATGTGTTGCAAAGTATTCTTGTGCAAAGGGGAAAGCAGACAGCTCAGTCAGAAAACACTTCCAGGACCTCAGTAGGAAAATGGATAGAGAAATGTCTCCACTGGGAAGGAGGCAAGGAAACCAGAAACAAGACCACTGACATACTGCTTCCTTTAAAGAAACTGCAAAGCCTTTATTGTCCAGAAGGCAAAACCCAGGAACTGCTGTCCCCAGCTAAGGTACCAAACGGGGCCAGTTGCCTGGTGCTTGCTGCACGGCAGGGAGAGACCCTCTGTGCTCCTTCCCAGAAAGGACACCAAGCTTGTTGCCACAGCATTCCTCTTCCCAGAGCCAAAGAAGACTAAACAATTCTACTCCATAACAGTGCACAGAAATATTCAAACAGATGGGAAGACGAACTTACTCCACATTTTGCACAGAGCAAATCTGCATTGTAGACTCTGAAGAGGCACCACCAAGGAAGACGGATCCAGAAGTAACAAACTGTGGTTTTGTGTGGATTTGGGCAATGCCAAGTATCCTGTAATCTCCAGCTGACGCTCTGTTCATGACAGGAGGTATCACAAAAGTCTATGCAACTTTTCTGGTGTCTAATAGTGCACAAACTGATGCTATAGCCTTTCCTTCAGCTCAGTATTTACAGAGAATTTTACAATCTTTCCCTCGTCTGGTTTAGTTCCTCATTCCATAAAATTGATGGGAACTCAAATAGGTCAGCCCTTTAGTTAGCTTGACTTAAAACTGGCCAGCAGATTCAGAAATAAATTGCAAGACAAACCTAGTGGCAGAGTGTTATCATATACACCTTCCTTCTAATGGGAGTTGGGCTAAAAATTAGGTGAGTCCAGTTCAAATTATGGAAGCTACTAGGAATTTATGGTTAAATGTCTGTTTAAATTATGGTCTAACTTCAGGGTAGTGTTTGGGGGGGGATCTGAAAGGGTGCAACTTGATTCAAACTCATATTTCCATACCAAATACTTTTAAAATTTTTTTGAAATTTAAACCTAACTCCAAATTTTTTGGCATTTATTGAGAGGTTTTTTGGAGATACATACAAAAAGTGAATCCTTTTGATTACTAATATGTGTGTAACTTCTAACTAATATGGGGCTTATGCTAGCTGAATATAAAATCAACTATTTTGTTATTTCCTGGTACAAAAAACCCCAATTCTATTATTTAGGAATATTATCCCATACTATGTTCCATAGTCCCATAGTATGTCCCATATTATCCCAGACTATGTTCTGTTAAATTCATGGTTCTCCATGAAAACTGAAAACCCAAAGAGCTTTTTCATTGGCTTTTTGTCAAGAAACTCTCTAATTTATTCAGACTTTGTGGGTCCATGTTTTGTGGAAATGAATATATGATTTGAATATCGCTTCCAGGTTTCATGGAAAATAGTCTCAAGTAGAAACAGTTGTGAAGACTAAGGTGTGTCATTACATTGCACTGAAACTGCTGGCTCAGGATACCAGCTACACTAACATAGCTCCAGCAAGACAGTTGCACAATGTTGGTGTAAAACCGGCTCAACAACTAGATGAATCACTCTCAGTGGTTTTACCTCTCTCATGCTGACTTGCTTTACTAATTGGTTCCTCTCTTGAAATTTCTGAGGCATTTTCATTTTGCTGTAATTCCTTTTCTATCTTAAACCGCTTTCTTTTAACCACCTGTAAGTGATTCGCTGCAGGATGACCTAATGTTTTGTTCAAATTGAACTATTGCTTTGTTTGCAGTAGAGAATAGCAAATTAAATTAACCTCTGAGACAAAATGAACATTTGGCATAAAACTCACCCTGAAAGGTTAATGAATCTCAGAAATCCTCCAAAGTGAATGAACGAGGCTATACCTATCCAATATAAAACTCATGCAGCAAACACTGCACTTCTAATATAATCCCTCTGATTTCAGTGAGACTCATATTTTCCCAATGTTACATTAGACTTATACTATAATAAATATTACAAAACAAATGTAACCTAACAGACAGTTCAATCACTTATTATTGTTTATGCTGCCTGTGGTGCCAGCTGAGGCCCCATCCTACACCTGAGCACTGCACTGCAGAACTGGTTGTCCACTTCCTAAAACTTTCAAGGGCATATGCCCAGACCCAAGCAGTGACAAAGCCAGCACCCTCTGGAGAAGCAAACACTGGGATGGGAGGATGTCACTGTCTTTCTTTTGTACTTCTTGCTAGGTATCTCCCAGGAACACAGGATCTTGCATCTGTTTCATGCTGTGTTCCATGTTTTTTAAAAAAGGATTTATTGATTGATTTATTTTAGTGGAATAAAAGCAGCCAAATATTCTCAGCTCATTTGAAAAAGTGCTTAATAGCAATTAGCAATGGTGATAAGGGATTGCTGGTACTCACACCTGAGTCACTTCTAAGGGGCAAGAAGAGCTAGAAATAGTGCTACATCCAAGATTGCCATTTATAATATACTGACTCAGACACTGGTCCCTTAAGGATATCCCTTAGGTCAAGTCTTATAACCCTATGCCAGGACGGGTTTACCTGATATTCTACAAAGTTTCGTTACTAGTACTTTTAGTCAGTGTTGTTTCAAGGGATGCAGAGTGAAGGGGATTTCCATGGCTGTCTGGAAGAGTCTGACACCACCCAGCAAACACTCCCACGCTGCAGCTGGGGTATCACTTTTCATGCCTTTATGCCTCTCAGTGTCAAATGGTTGCGTGGGGAGGGGGAATCAGCAGTCAGTGAGGTCAGCTGCTTATGGAGAGGTTATGAATGTTATTTAGTCCCTAAAAGATAAAACAGAGAAGAACTTCTCAATATTGAATGGCAAGTGAATCCATGTGGGACTAGGATCAGTAATACAGAGCTGAGGACAAAGAATATAAAATTAGGTTAGTGTGGAGTTAACCCATTAAGCTGTAATTTAAACTACCTAAATGGACAGATCCCTGTCCCCCATCTCTATACCATCTTTTATTATGAACTCAGAAATAAGATACACAAGCTGGTAGCCTGTGTTTTATTATTCTGAATAGGAAGAGGGAGAAAATGGAGTAAAATTATGAGTAACTGCTTCTTATCATGTTATTTGTATTCTGCCCTTTGCAGAGCATATTATAATGGAAAAGGGAACATTAAACCACCAGAGGCAGTTCACGGTTCACTGCAGATTACAGAGACCGGAAAAGAAAAACAAAATCAGTAAACTTACCTTTTTATTCATACAATATTGCAATAGCTGCAATGAGTGGTGGGAAATTTTCCCTCTAAACACTTTTATGTGTAAACATTTTGAAAGCTCCCTGAAAATTACAGTTAACTTGCAGAGCACAGTATTTCTGCAAGCTTTTTTTGTACTTGAATAACTCAAATGCATCTTCTTTAAAAGATTTCTACTAAAAGAAGTTTAATTATCAGTAAGGAATATATATCTTATACAGACACAAACAACAACAAAAAATCAGAAACACTTCCCCTCTGCAAATCACCTAACTGAAAGGAAAACAGCACTGCTTCCTCCTCACCACAACTCTGTTACATGATATTTTTACATGAATGAATCAAAACAGCAGTGTTACTTCATATGGTTTTGAATGACACAGACATGAGAAAGTTGATTCCAGGTGAGTTAGAAATTGTGTTCCTACATTTCTGCATTTGGTCAGGATGCCTGGGCAAAACCAGTACTGCTATTGCAAGTTGAAGTCTTTCTTTTCAATCAAAGTAAAAGCACAACTTACTTTTGTCAGACTGGCATTATTTCTGTTTTCTTTTTCTTTTCATTTAAAGAAAATAAAAGACGTCATGAATAAATCTCCAGCTAGATTAAGGAATTTATTTGTGTTATCTCATTAAAACTTTGTAAGAGTTAGGGTTAACACTCTTTTCTCGCCTCTGTGCTAGTAACTAAGAATAAATTCCTGCTTACGGTTACAGCAGGGGTGGAGATCAAAGCATATTTGAAACCAGGTGGAAACCAGGAGAAGTAAAGGGAGATAAGATCTGCTCCACAGCTTATAGCACCAGCCTTTGCAAGGAGTTTTCCAGGTCTCTCCACTTCAGGGAATTCCCTGGCAGCATACCTATGCAAATAACTGAGCTTCTCTCACCTCCTGAGTCAGGTCACCTGAAAAAACCAGCAGTTTCCCATTAGGATCAATCTCTCCTTTGTGCTACCATTCTCAGTTAGGGTTGCTGGATAGGGTAAGCAGTAGTCTCCTGATGTACAGGCCCCTTTTGCATCTTTACAGCTACACAGAATGGACAAAAAACACAGGACACAGCAAGCAGAGATGAGATAATACTTGGGTAGTGAAGTTAACCATGCGTTAACTAGTCTGGTCCTTTTTTTTTACCTTTTTCTTTTTTTAATTTTGGTGTACTGAGCTTCATATTTTGCTGTTAATTTGACCTTTTACTGGAGTTCAGATTTGTGCTTAGTAACTACATGGCAAACCCTTTGCTGCAGGAGCAAAGGTCTGGTATAAAGACTGCAAGAATGGTGAAATGTTCACACTCTGACAATTGTAGGATTTCTTCTCTCATATCTCCCAAATGGCTGTCTAAGGCTGGTCAGTGTAGAACTGTTTACTAATCAATACAAAGAGCAGGTTCTGGTCATTCATTGTGTTGTCATTTAAAACAGAGGAAAAGATGAACTACTGACATTTTGGTAACAAATTACACCAAGCTGGAAATTGGAAGAAAATTATTCAGGCAGTGTTTTGGATGTGAGGGATTTAACCTAAGCCTAGGTCCTTTTGAACACCTGATTTGTCAAAGTAGGTATTTCAAAACTAAAAGATCTCTGACAAAGATAAAAGAAAAGGTTGATTCATGCCATCAATATGGACATCAAAATAC
Source organism: Gymnorhina tibicen (assembly GCA_013399875.1). Lineage (NCBI taxonomy): Eukaryota > Metazoa > Chordata > Aves > Passeriformes > Artamidae > Gymnorhina > Gymnorhina tibicen. Next base: position 2,303,686 of record VXAZ01000289.1, on the reverse strand, counting down.
TTTCTGATGTACAGAATAACCAAGATAAGTAACTTCACACCCTTTCTTTTACTCTTCTCTAGCTACCTGATACTTTAAAGGAGAAACGAGTTCACGCAAACCACAAAATCCTGGGCGTCCGACAGAGCAAAGAAATTCTCTAGCAGAGGTAGGAACAACCACAACTTTAACTTTTGCAGCAAAAACAAGTGTCTTGGTTTTTTTTCCTGAAGAAATGGCGGATTTGTTATTTCTGTCTTTGTTGAGGTGTTTATGCAGTTTATCTATTTTGACATCCTGCAAATACTTACAAATAAAAATAGTTATAATGCTTTGATGATGATGACGATGATGATGATGGTGATTATTTATCACTCCATGTGACTCAGCCTGTTAGCGAACTGGTTTTCAAGATCAACAAGAAAGTTCTTACTTGGACTTCCCATACCTACCTAAACCCAGGCAAGTGACCCAACACACCCAACACATTCTTCTTAGTGTCTCTACCTCTTTACTTTGGACATTCATTGCCAACAATTCCTCTTCATGAATATACACAAGTTGGCTCAAATTAGCTACTTTTTGTCTTTTAACCCAAGTTTCTGAAGTTTTGAACCTGTCCAGGTTAGAGTGAACAGGTAAGAAAAGTATGTGCAATTCATATTGTCTGGCTTTGCATTTTCAAACTTAAAAGAAACAAATATTATATTTTCACTGCCCTCTTAATGATTTCTAATATTGCTTGCAGTCTTCCATTTTATTATAAGTTGTACATTATTTGCTGTGTTTCTGGGGAAGTAGGCAAAGTGTAATAGAACCCAGTATCAGAGAGTAAAACAAGAGTTAAATGATCTAATTTCTTTTATTAGAAATTGACTTGGAACAGTTCAGTGTTGTCAATCTATTTTCAGGTAATTCTCTTTTGGAGAAAGTGCAGCTGCTTGAGTTAACTGGCAGACTGCTGAGATTTTGGTAGCGTAATCCAGCCAAGAATTATCTATGCTCGTTAAGATCTTCACTGCCAATGAAAACAGGATTATGCTTTGGACCCACAATCCAAAATAAAAATACCAAACTAGCTGCCAGTGTGTTTGGATCAGGCAAATATTCCTTCTCAGCCCTTTCTTGCTTACCTCATCTCAGAAAAGCAATTTTGGTTTCAGTTTGCACCAGGCAACTTCTTGGCCACTGTTCACAACAGTTTTCTGTTTCCTTGTAAAGGATGTAATCCCCTGAGACACACAGCAGATTGTGACACCCTCTTTCCACAAGCGTTGCAATGTGCAGGAGTTTTTATCAGTGACCTATGGATCGGTAACCTATTAAAAATAAAAACATGGTGGGAATTGAGCACGATGCTGTAGATGCATAGCATGTCTTTCTTTATTCAAGTGTCACCCTATGGGTTTCAGGAGGATATTAATGTGGAAGGGTCAGTCACGTGCATAAGTCTCTGTAGCTGAGCCAGGGCTTCAGATAAAGGTGTGCAGGTCTAGTAACAGGAATGCAACCACACCAGTCTATACTGCAGTTATACCAAGAAGGCAAATTTTGTCATTAATATTAGACTGAGATGGATTACTATCCAATCTTGAATCAAATATTTGAAGATATTCAAATATTGTTTCTTCTTATTGTATCCAAGGTGAGCTTAATCCTGAAAGGCTCCTGGAATTTTGGATTACCAAGCAGATTCAAGAGACTCAGAGAAAATTTGTGACCCTAGGACCTTGTTCCTAGGCCCTTTGATATTTGTGCATTTGTTTTAAACATATTTATACAAAGTACAGAATGACAGAAGAACAATTATAAAGACAACAATGATTATCCTGTGGCCACCCTTTTAAAATAAACTATTAGCATAGTATCAGTACAAATAATCTCAGAATATCTTAATTGAATCCAAATGTCTGTAGTTCAACAGATCAACATGATTAAAGCAAAAAATCATTAAAAGGCTGGGGTTGGAAGGGGTCTTAAAGATCATCCAGTTCCAACCCCCTGCCATGGGCAGGGACACCTTCCACTGGACCAGGGTGCTCAGAGCACTATCCAGACTGGCTTTGAATACTGCCAGGAATCCACAGCTTCTCTGGGCAACATGTTCCAGTGCCTCACCACCCTCATAGTAAAGAATTTATTCCTAAGGTCTAATCTAAAACTACTCTCTTTCAATTTGAAATCATTCCTCCTTCTCCTGTCACTACATGCTCTTGTAAAAAGTCCCTCTTCATCTTTCTTGTAGGCTTCTTTCACATACTGAAAGGTAGCAAAAAGGTCACCCCAAAGCCAGGCTGAACAAACCTAATTTTCTCAGCCTTTCCTCATAGGAGAGGTACTCCATCCCTCCAAACATATTGGTGACCCTCTTTTGGATTTCTCCCAACAGGTCCATGTCCTTCCTGTGCTGGGGACCCCAGAGCAGTTTGCAGTGCTCCAGATGGGACCTCAGGAGAGCAGAGCAGAGGGGCAGAATCCCCTCCCTTGCCCTGCTACCCACACTGCTTTGGATGAAGCCCAGGATACAGTTGGATTTCTGGGCTGTGAATGCGCATTGCTGAGTCATGTCCAGCCTCTCATCCACCGACACCCCCAAGTCCTTCTCAGCAGGGCTGCTCTCAATCTGTTCATCCCCCAGCCTAACTTGAACTGACCCAAATATCAACTATAATGTACACTACTCCATCTTTTCTGTCTGTGGTTTATTTTCTTTTCCCATTATTCTCCAACAACTTGGTTGGGGTCTTCTTACAGAAATTCAGTAAAATATTCAAAGTGATACTGTCAAACACCAAAATTCTAACCATTTTCAATATGTAGTGAAAGTAAAGCAAAAGCCTATTAAAATCTGGAAGATATTACAGGGGGTTTTCAATATGTGATGAAATCACAATTTTCCTTTTTTTTATTTTTTTGCCATCATTCTTTTTCTGCTAACAATAAAGAAGTCAATAAGCATCCCAGGGAGTTTATAGTCTAAAAATTCCATATATAACTCCAAGTTAACATGCCCTGTCCATTACATACATGTATTTGTGTTTGGCAACCTCTCCTTTCTTTCTGAGAAGGTAATGTGCTCTTTGATCATCAATGCCAGGGATACAAAGCCTTGTGTCCAGCAGGGTGTTTATTAATACATGAAGAACACCGTGAATGCAGCTTTACTGCTTCCGGGGCTGGAACAGACCCAGGACTACAATACCTACTTTCCCACAGAGCTTTGAGTAAAAGACTCCGCTGGATCCAAGTTTTATCAGTGCACAAGCTTGACAATCAAGAGTGTTAGAGAACAGCCTGAGTCGTGCCAGCCCAGCACAGAAACATGGTTCCTTGTGGCAGTATTTCTGTATCATCCGCAACAGACCCTGACGTACTTGTTTTACCCATTGTTTTCCATTGTACAACACAGCTAAGCCTTCCCTCACCCTGGATTATCAAGACGTAGGAAGCAGTACGAGCCCTATGTACAGTTTGCGTGATCATATTCCATACACAGTACAGGACAGATGAGGTACAGTTTTCCCTGCTGTTTAGCACAGCAGCCAAAGACCTAATCCAAAGTCTTATAAATCAGTGGGTAACTTTTTGTTGACTTTAAACTGAGGCCTAATAACATAAAGCCAGAGAAATACTTCTCTAACTTGTACATGAGAGGTATGTGCTCTGAGTCAAAGCAGATGTTTCTAAGAGATTAATTGCCCTGATCAGTAAATTCCACAGTAAGTAGATACTATTTAATGACTGCAGAGGATGTTTTGGGAATCAACTCCTTCTGAATTAATTGGAGTGCTGTCTAAAAAGCAGTCTCATCAGTTTTGAGCTTGAATTTTATTGGCAATTGAATGTTTATCAATAGAAACAACTATTTGTATCATCTCTTTAGAACACATAACCTACAAATGAAGCAGATTAATAGTAGTCAATTACAAAGTCATTTTAAAGTAAAATTGCAAGTAATGTGTTAGCCCCTAAGAGACCATCTCTAAGTTAACATTTGTTGAAAACATAATTACTTTATTTTGTCTTTCACCATTAGCATCAATTTATCTCTCTGGAGAGAGTAACTCAACTATCTTACTTACAAGGAGGAGAGTAAGAGAAGTCACGAAGACTTTGAAGTCAAGGAAAAGTCTTCCTTTTTTTTTTTTTTTAATGCCTTATCCTTAATTTACAGTCACAAGGAAATACACTGCATTAAAATATAAATGTTCTACATCTGATATTTGTTGTCTACTTTTGCAGATTTTTCAGGAATATGCAACAATGCAATTCAGAATATTTCTAATGTGAATAATTAGGCAACAGCAACCAGTTAATTCAGTCAGATGTTCTGACTCTGGGGGCTCAGTTATCCCGAATTACGCACAGCCCTGAGTGACAGAGTAGCGCAGTGTCCCCTAGGCACTCGGGACAGAGACATACCCTTGGCTTCATCAGAAGTCAGTCTGGGTCTGCTTGGCTCACTTGGTGCAATGCAGCATTGTCAATGCTTGGTGAGCTCGCTGGGGCTGCCAGTAACACCACCCCCTCTTCTTACCAGCGCTGGCCGCAGCACTGGACCCTTCTGACACCCAGAGGAAGAGAGCAAGGATGGAATTAGTCTGGGAGAAACTCTGCTAGGTGTGACACTTGTAAAGGAAAATATCCCTTCATCCCCTTGATTTAGTGCATGCCAGTTAGCACCCCTGCAACTGAGACATGTCTGTGACCTCAGAGTAATAGCACAATATTTCCAAAGGTCACCACTCAGGTCTGGCACCAGATCGTACTGACAGCAGTCCATGAGACACCACACTTCAGCTAACACACCTCTCTGAACCATTCCTGCTGTACAGATGGGGACCAGTAATCTGTGACCTATACAATCCAAAAACAGCCAAGAACAAGTCGATGGTACAACTGTAACATAAAAATTGTTCGTGTTCAGTAAGAACAGCAGAAGAAGCATATGGGACTAGAAGCATATGGAACGAGAAGCAGAAGAAAAGAAAAACGAAATGGAACCCTGTCCAAGAAGATTCTCAGGGTTTTCTCAGCATTTTAATATAAGTGCATAGAAGATAAAAGGCTCACACTTCTTTACATTTGTGAAGCTAATCTGTAGGCTATAAATCTTTTCTAAGCTTTCTTCTATTCCAAGCATAAAACCACTCACTTTTTTTTGTTTTGTATTTTTTTGTGAAGTTATATGCTTCATGATAAGCATGCCCTAAAGCTCATATTTTTGAAGTTGAATTAAAGCCAGTTCAGCAAATTAATATCCTGTTACATTATTGTAAGGAGAAGTTGGACTGCTACAGACATGCAACATTTTATGCTTTGTGCACCTCAGTCCCGTTTCCTGCATGTACACATCCCGTGTATGTCTAGAGATCTGTTCTGTCACCACCAGCAAAGCAAGGATTAAGGGCTTTATCTCAGTCTCCACGGCATCCTATATATTTTGAAGAAATTTTGTCATAGCAAGTGGAAACTGAGACCCACAAAGGTGATTTGTGTATGATGTGATCTATTCTGCAACTGGGATACTCCTTTGCCTTGTGTAAATCTCTTTACCATACATAGAAGACTTGGCCTTGTAACTGACCTTAGATTTCCTAGGTTAATTTGGCTGCATACTTCCTTTGGTTCCATATGTTTGAGGCACACTCACCCCTGTTTTACTGCAAAAGAAAATTTCCTAAATAATGATAGTCCTCAAAACATTTATAGTCAGCAAACTGTTGAATTAACAACTTCCAAACCATTCTGCACAGAGGTACATCCTGTTATACTTTAGATATTCCATGAAATATCATTTGAAAGCTGATCAACATGAGATGATAGAGTCCAGTTCATGAGACAGGTCATCATGCTACTTTTAAGAATTTCTTCTTCAAGCAATAAAAGGCCTATGAATTTTCTTGTCATATTGAGATCACCTTTAGTGCAAGCGAGGTTAAGACTAAAGAAAAATAGGAAGCGTATTTGTCAAATGCAAAAAATACCACTGAAAATCTCTGGAAAGAAACATGTACATATCTACTACTTAGAAAAGCTTCAAAGTTTCCTCTTCCTCTGCAGTATGCAGCCAGCAAGCTGATGAGGTGCTTTGTGGCCTTGTCAGTATCACTCTATGCAAATTCTATGTCCTTACCTTATCTCACAGAAGGCCAGATTTGCTGGCTTCTCTTCCTTTTCATGCCCCAACCTGGTTTTTTGGGGTGAGTTGAAATGCAAGTCCAACTCCTTCTTCTACTCTTCCAGGACTTCTTATAGATAACTTCCAATATAGATAACTTCCAATAAGTAGTTTCAAAATTCTGTCCAAACTATTGCTTGACTCCTTCTGCTTTGGAAATACTAATAATCTTTTGGCATGCTCAGACAAGGTCATCTTTTGCCCAAACCTGAATGGAATGTGCTAATGACTGAGCCCTGCAAAGAGAAGAACTTAATTATTCAAATGCAAAAGTGCAGCCTTTACCAAAACCTTGTATTTTAATATAAATATATAATTTGATAATTATATCTTAGGCAGTTATATTACCAGAATTAACACAGGCAAATCATTATTGGGTTTCTTTAGTAGATATAATTGTAACTAATTGTTTCAGAATATTAATGGATATTCAGGTTTACTAAATCCTAATCTTGTTATTGAATACTTAGACACATTTGGTTTCTCCATATTGCGACAAGGAATCTCTGCATTTTCCTCCTATCCCTTCTCTTGGGTAACCTCTGTATTTATAGCCTTTCTACAAATTAATAGTTTTTGAGAGAAATGTAGTTCTTTGCCTCCCAATTCTGAGACTTCCCATACAAACAACTCCAAAAATATCTTGCTTATTAAGGTATCCAATATTTCTAAATACCTTACATGGGGCATTCAGATGATACTTAAATCTACAAGAGAATATAATTGTTTACCTAACTACAAGGAATGGTTAGGTAATGAGAAGAATATATGCTTTAAGGACAGCTGGAAAGAAATGGCAGCTATTGTACTTGTGTGATATGTGTATAGGCTTGCAGTAAAACAGTGCTAAAGGAAATAATTAAAATTAGCACCACCCATTCAACTGGATGATGAAAACGCAGCTTCTGCCAACACTGGATCCAACAGACCTGTTGAAAGAGAAGTCAAGTTCATAATGAAGTCACCAGATTCTAATCTCAATTAAATTTTGGATAAGGTATTTAGGTGGATGTGTGGTGAGGTCATAGGAGGAAATGTAACACAGATTTTGAGAAAAAGTTGGGTTTCAAGTGACACAGTGAAGATCGTGCTGACATTGAAAATGGAATATGCAGGAGAATTAACATCAGCAGAATGTGATGGGGATTACTGCTTATACCACCCTTTCTCTCTGTGCGGAAGAAATACAAATGCAGCAGGACTGACCAGCACGCTGAACAAATAATGACGAAATTTCAATGCTTTACTTAGATATTCTATGGATCTGCTTCTGTCAGGCACAACTACATAGATAAAGAAGCATATGGGTTCATAGAAGATTTTAAAAACTTTAAAACAAAAATTGCCAATATGGGTTTTGGGGTGTTTTTTTTGAATCAAGTCTTTGATAGATTAAGGTGGAAATGGAATCTGAATAATTTTGCTTTTGAAAAACATTAGCTACCTTCCAAGTTTCTCTTTCTCACATATAAAATGCCAAATGAACTTGAATAGTTGCCTGTTCAGCACAAAGAGTATTAAATCCTGCAGAAATCCTGGTATAGTTCCCATCCCTTCTCAGTGCAGTAATATTTTTAGAAAATGAAAAAAAATTCCTTGTAATTGCAAATGTTTTGTCAGGAATGAATGTACTTCAATTAATAAGTATAACAAAGTTTTGAAAGTCACCCTTTAAAAAAAATACAAGGTGCCATGAAGTGTCCCAGGGATATTAAATCTACTTAAGTAACAAAGTAAACAAAAATGTAATTAGCCTAAACCTTTCAGAAACACAGGTGATTTGTCAGGTCTGTTCGTACAAGTGGGCCTGTGTGAGGCTGGCCTTTGGGACGCAGACTTTCAAGTTGGCAAGCAATTAAAGTGGTGTGTACTTCAAATTTCATTTGGTTTCAGGGAGAGGGAAAGCCCATAGGGAGCCACAGAGCCTCAGGACCCCCCACTGGAAATGGTGAACTGGCAACAAAGGAGTTGGTCATGGCTGGTAAGGAGTAAAAATAAGCATTTAATTTATAACAAGCATTATCATTAGCTTTTCACTGTACTTTCCTAAGTCAAGGACTAGGCTGACTTCTGGAAATAATTGTTGATAAAACACCTAGAAATGTACTTAGAATCATAGAATCATAGAATTGCTAAGCTTGGAAAAGACCTCTAAGATCATAGAGTCCAAGCATTAACTGGCAGTACCATGTGCATCACTGAACCACGTCCCCAAGCACAGTGAAGATGCCACTAGGAAATGTAATCAACCTCCTCGCTTGAAGTAGTGGTGCACAGGTATTTTCATATCACAAATCTCTTTATGTTCTCCTCTGACGTTCACCTGCATTCTGCTTCATGCAGCTAGCAGACAGACATCTGGGTGGGAAGCTGGCGGCGGGGGGGCGACATTTGAAAATGGGAAAAAACCCCACTCCTGAAACTCACAAAGAACATTCTGTCTCTTAAGCTTGCAAGATGTCAGTCACTAAATGGCCCCATCATGTCTGTACTATTTCTCCAATGCTTTCTGCGTTCAGAGAGCAACAGTGTCAGAGAAAAAGGTAGCAGGAAGACCTAATGGGGTTGTAAGTCCTCTCTCCCAAGCAGCCCTTCCTCCTACATGCATTTCAGTTTCAGCCTTAAATATTAAATGTTTGCATTCCACCACATTTTAGTTAACTCATTAATTCTTATTGTCATTGAGAATTAGTAAAATAAACCCTGTCTAGACAATTTCCCTTGATACAATCTTATCATGCATTAAAAAGAAAAAAGTCATTGCTTTATGTGGGGAATATTTTTCTTTCTAATAATTGACAGTTTTCCTTTGAAAATTAATATTTTAGAAACAAGATTTGAGGGCATCTAAGGGTTATAAAATCTCGTGGTGACACACCACAGTGTTTAACAGCTTTGTGTACTCTGTGTTACCTTTAAAGGCATTGAAGCATGTCATTGCAAGACCATAATGCACATCCCGTCATTTCTTATCTTTTAAGTAGGTCACCAAGTCTGCCCACCTTTTTAAGTCAGTGGCTAAGACTATATTTCTACCATTTCTCCAGACTGCTTTTAAAATTCCCAAAGGAAGGTTCTTCCACTAGTTTTTTTAGGAGGATTGTTTTATACTACAATATAACTCACCTCTAAAATGGTTTCTTGACTAATTTTCTTCTTATTTAATATCAGGCAACTAAAGTATTGCTTTTCTGCATGATTGCAAGGATTTCACATCTCCTTATTGCTCCCATATCTCCTGTATAATTTGTGTCTCTCTGGTTTTGGCAAATACCTACATATTTATACTGAAATTTAAAACTGAATGAAAAAATGTTCACTTCCTTTTTCATCTAGGGCTTTATTTTAAATAAAAATTCTGGAAACTTTAAACAATATGCATGTCCTGGTCTTATCACAACTGCAGTCTAAACATCAGAATGGATCACACTCCTTCTCTCACCCACAGCCTAATCCAAAGGGCACCGAAAGTTGGCACTTTTCAGTTACAGGAGACCTAAAGAGAATCGCGTGATTTCTTCTTCACAGGGCATTGGCCACAACCCGAACTTAAAAGCTCCACAAAGACCTGTTGAAACTCACTTTGTTTGGATTGGCTTTGCTTTAAAGAATGGTGAGAAGAAGACACATTTTGCACAGATCTCAGTACCTGAAATACATGCCTGGAAATTGGGAGGAAGCTGGGATGCAAGCTTTCTAGAGGCTAAAAGAATTCTGATAGAAATCTTCTATCCCCCCAGAGCTAATGTTTGATAACTGGCTGTATGGTAGTTTCTCCACCACTCCAATGAAAGTTGTGTAACTGAGCAAAAAGGAGTTCAACCTAGAGAGAGAGGAAGGAGGAGATATCCTGGAGCCATAACCTGATGCAAGATTAACACGCAGAATGGAGCAGAAGAGGAATCCTGGGTTCTGTTTTCAAAGCCAGGGTTTCACCCAGTGTCTTTTTTGCACACAAAATTTAACTGATCTCCAAAATAGTACGGAAACAGTATTTCCCCTTTAGTGTGTTACAGACAGCAGCTCTAGGTGTAAATCTGCATTCCTTCCATTAGGAATAAGATTTCCGGTTTCTGTTCCCGGGACTATTTAAGTACTCTACCCCATCCTTTTTTCAGCACAGGCTATAATGCAGAATAAAGGAATGCACAATACAGTTCTGTTACAGGAGGTTTTTGTCTGAATAAATCAGGCTTATAAGACAATTTGAGAGTCTTTCTCTTATGATTTTTTGTCAGGACAATCAAAGAGCTGCTTGGCTTAAATAGAAAATACAAACCCATGGTTACAAAAGGTGTTTGGTAAATAAAAGCTATGAACTGCCTGGTTAACTTTCTTTTCACTTCATAATGTAGTGTCAGGACTTACAACAGTTTTATCTCTGTTTTAAGGGCAGTAGTTCATGTATTCTCTAATCAGTATTTTCAATTCGTTATTTTCATTTAATATACCGTCGTCTTGTATATCTTTTCCTTGCTTTAAGGTTTGCAATATCTAAGAAATTCAGTGTTCAGGGAAGATCTGATGTCTACACAAGACTCTTACAGGCTGATACGTAAGCATATAATACTGTCTGCTAAGTCCAAAACATTTCATTTCCACTTCGCAATGGCATAGGAACCTTGCACATACCTTGTATTTGCTACAAATAGTCATGTAGGAAGCTGAAGTGGCATAAAACTCATAAAAAAACCCAAGTCTCACTGCACACTAACTTTTCTGTGTTGATAAAACCTCATGCAGAATTTAGGGACAAGATAGAGGGGTGCACTGAATTTCTTCCAGGTAGGGCAAGTGTATCCAGTGTATTAACTAGACAACATAAAGTCAAGCGTTTACGGCAAAAAAGAGCAATTTTCTTATTTGTGTTCAAAAATTCAATGAAAACTTATTTCATTCTTTAACAGCTACATTTCAGATCCAAACCTTTCACTACAGGAAATAGCATGGAGAAGTGTCTTGACTGAATAAATTTTCTGAGCATGTGACTTGAACTGAATCAATTTTTGCAATTTCAGGCCATTCACTGTGAACACAGTTTAAGACTCCAAGGGAGCACTACAGCAGCTGAGCTTCTTTAAAATTGGTTAAAGGCTACTTCAACTTCATTTCTTCAGCTTCATTTTGGAAAGCATGTTTTCACAAGGTAAATTTAATTTCAAGTTGAATTGCTGAATTGATTAAATGTCTTATTGCATCATACAGTAACTTTATTGTAATTCCAAAGTTCCTAAAAAAGTATAAGAGCAAATATAAAAAAAGCTACCATAATGGTACCTAGTCCACTGACTAGTACATTTATGCAGTCTTGAAAATTTGACAGAGAAAAGTACTCTTGTTTGTCTCAGACCTTTAGTCTTGCTGTTTAATTTGGTTCTATTAGTTGCTCTGTTATGAAAAGCAGTAAATATCATTTCCAGTTTACAATGCTGGTTTTTTGCTGTCATCTCTCCCTCCGGTATTTTTTTTCCATACTGAAAAATATTAGTGTATTTCTCTGGCCCCTTATGGAAGCCACCAGTCACCTTTCCCTGTACTTTTCCCCATTCCATTGCTGATTCTCTGTGAGAGGAAAACTGCAGAGCAACATTTTGGGGCACAGAGCATGTATCAATTTTTATGAAGGTACAAAACTATTTTCTGTTTTGGTTTGATTCTTTTTTCCTTCCCTAGCTGTTTCCACCTTTCTGTAACCTCTCTGGTTGGTACTGGGCATGGAGCTGGCATCGACACAAAGCTGTCCACAGTTGGCATCGACACAAAGCTGTCCACAGTAACTACTTATTCCTTCTTCCAGCTGGAAAAAGCCAATCATTAAGTATGCAGAACTGCGGTGTTTTCTTCCCCCACACCTAACTCTGACCGTATCAATACTGATTTTCATCCCCCATTTTGTTTGCCAGACACCTGATAATGAAAGCATCCTCCAGCATTTTGTCAGCTTTAGTTTAGTCCATCCTAAGTCTTCCTTTCAGAGAAGCCGGAATGAAGATTAATAACATTTTGGAAGGGAATAATTTGGCAACCAACGCCTAGAATCTAGAGTAAGACTAAATATGGAACATTTTTGATGTTCCAAAATGCAAACTGGGAAGTTAAGAGCAGCAATTTCTGATTGCAAAATGTTTGGATCACAATGTTTCATTCCAAGGCTAGCTAACCCAGTCCTTCCAGTGAGTATTCCTAGCAGTTTCCACCAAAAAGCCTTTCCCAACAAAGAATGATTTTCACCTGAAAGTTACTACCCAACTATTGTGTACAACATTCAGCTGCAAGAACTCCTATTGAACAAAGGTATTTCCTCTGAAGTCTCATACCATCAATCATCATCCACACTGTTTTGATTAGATTCACTGCACCATGTTGCCCAGTTTTGCAGGGCATTTTCTGAAAAATTACACAGATATTATGAATGTGTATTTTTACTGCATCTGTCATTCAGTGCAGAGACTGCACCACCATGGCCCAGTGCAAAACAAAAGGAAGGCTACAGCATTTTTGCAGAACCCTACAGCTTCTGACCATGCTGGATGTATCCACTCCTACATACTTAAGTAAAGGCATTATAACATATTATTTTATTCCTAAGTGTTTGTATGTAACTTCTATTCATGGGAGCATTCTGTGTCGAGTATATCCAAGGCTCAATAAAAAGTATATATCACATCCCCAAAATAAAGCCTATAAATTCTGCAATTTTATTCTGCCACAGCTGTTCAGTAAGGTGTTGCAATATTACAACTACATTTTGCAGATGTTCACTGTGCCTGCATTTAAGTACCTCCAACATATTATCTCTGTAAATGCATTCCTGTGCACTGAGTTATTTTCAAGTCCATAAAGTTTGGAAATACCACGAGGTTGTCCCAGTGTCAGCACTCTGCTTACGCAGTGAAGTGTAACACATGGACTCTCGCAGAAGTAAATAAAATTATCTCAGGCTGTCACATGGACAGGAAAAAAATGTCACATTTCTTTCTGACACATCACTTTGGAACAGATCTCAGGAAGTAGTGCAACTGTGGGAAAAGTTATCTCTGGAGTTATCTAGCTCAGTAACCTTCTTGCTGCACATATTGAGACCAAGCTCAATCTGACTCTCATTTCACTGCAATGGGACTCCTGGAGCAAGTGATATACAGTGAGGCCAAGTAGAGATAGGGAAAAATATAATTTTAGTTTTATAATAAGTGTAAATACAATTGTAACTTAATTTCTTACCAGCCCTCTGTGAATACTCCGCAGAATAGTACTTTCAGTTATAAAGGGATAGAAATTTTAAAGCCCACTCCCTCAAAGATGTCAGTGAATGGTTTTCCATGAGGGAACTGTTTCATGCCTCAGTGGAGACAGTCTGCTTCACACAGACACTAACATTTCATTTAAGACAAAGTCTAACGTTTCATTTAAGATGATGTCTCCTGTGGTTTCGGTTTCCAAAGAGGCTCTGCTTTGTGTTGGTTCACTGTGTTACTACCTACTTGAAATCAGGATTTAGCCCTTGTACTTTTGTTAGCTTCCTATCACAGAGATTCACACACCCTGCTGAATCCTAAACACAGCAGCAGCATTAATTACATATTTACAGGAGCAAAATACAGAAATAAATGACTTCTTAGAACACAAGACCATGTTGAAAGAACTGTCAAGCAGGGCATTCGATTTTAAATGCTTCTGATCTGGCAAGGAAGAGATTACTGCTTTCCATATTCATATTTTATATTTTGACTGACTCCAGACTAACCTCAGGGAGAGCCCAGAATATCAGCTTGTCTGTGCCTGGGAGCTGACACTGGAATATGCAATCAGGAGAGTCTGCTGTCTGATTAAACCTCTCCTGACACCACCCCAGCTTTGGTGAAATTTAAACTGCCTCTTCCCTCTTTCTCTGCCTTTGTGAGAGGCACAGCTAATCATTACACCCCGCTTGTCAATGATGGATGGCCGTGCTGGTTCGGCCCAGCGCTCTCTCGAGGGGACAGGGCAGAGATGGGCTGACAGCAGGGCACAGGCCAGCAGGGACCCCCAGTCTGTATCACTGACAACAACAGCCGACTTTCCTCACATCCCTGAGGTTTTAATATTATGGTGCAGGGAAAGAGCCTTTTAGTACTTCATTGACCATGTTCATTCATGCTGCTTCTCTGAGCCATTTGGACCAGAGCAGGGGAGGTGGCGTGAAAGGCAGGGAGATGTAGCAGAAAAGGAGAAGCATCATGTTTTGACTGATGCTATCACCACAGGCTACTGCACTGATAGAAAAGTTAAATAAATAAGCTGTAAGATCTCTTACATTGAAATCCTTTGCTATCACAATTCACTTTGCAGTGTTGTGTCTCAAGGCATGTTTTCTCCATTTTTGTAGCGGGCATGCTTTGTCCCAAAAAATGGCAGAAATGGTCTTTCCCCTCCATATGTATAATGCACACAGACTTTATGCTTGTTTATTGTATTGCAGTGCACAGATATGTCAGAGACACAGTGCTCAATCACAGAAGACTTCATTTCTGGTGTGAAGTGTTTTTGTGATTATGACAGAGAAGGTGTCTTGAAATGAGGGTGTGCCTGAAGGGAGAGATTATAAGCGAACACAGTGGGTGAAAGATAGAGAATATAACCTCAGTGTGCACTTACACCCTTAAGGTGAGTCGATAGAATATCTAAGACTATCATATTAATGTTATAAAGCAGGCAGTGTATTTGCTGCAGGGATCATCCCAGAACTGGGTCCTTATATCTCAAAAAAAAAAAAAAAAAGAGAGTTGCGGCACCATCTCAAAGCACAAACTCATTTGTTAACAGGAGCTACAGAAGAAGGTCCCATTTACCTTGCCCATCTGTCTCTGAAGTCATTTTCCCCCCTCTTCTCATTCGAACACTGAATAGCTTTTCACAGCAACAGGGTCTCAGAAGAGAAATTGACCAGTGATCATCAACTTTTCCCGAAGCTGTCCAGTAACAGCTAAAGCTGTCAGCTAGAATCCAAAAACATAAATATCACCTCACTGCTTTGAATCATATGGACAAGGGACTTGAATCTGAGGAATTCCAGCTTCTGAAACACATATTAGAACTCCTTACCTACTCTACAGAAAAGAAGACAGAAATTGTCTTTTCATACCTGCTTGACAATCACAATGCTGCATTTTAAAAATAGCTACAAATTGTATAATTAATAATATAGTGTAGCTTTGTTGTTGTTGTTTTGGTCCCATCTATCAATCTAGGTCCTGTATTTAAGTAGTTGACACCAAAAATAGAAGGCTTTCGATATTTGCCTCATATATGAACTGTGTCTAAATGACAAGATTTGTGGAGGATCAGCTACAGAGTACAAGGCTCTAACTCATTAAGAAAAAGGTGTAAGCTATTTGCCTCTAAGTGTTAGGTGGAGGGTTTCGGTGAAGCTGGAGTTTCTGACATACAAATGCAAGCACTTTCAGTTGATGTGGTTTAAATCCTTGACTATAGTCAGAGGTGAAAGAGCAGTGTATCAATAAACAAACAGTGCATTTGTCAAAAAATAGAGGTGTTTGGAAGTGTTTCAGTGGAACAGTTTCAGCTAAAAGACTGAAATGTTATACGGAGGCATCTCAGTCTTGGTAAAAGCCAATGAACCACAGGCAGATGAGTTTTGCTGTGAGAGAGCTTAAGGGGGACCAGGAGGCACAAGGTCTTTGTCCCAGCAGCAAGCCCTTCGAGGAAGGTTTTCTGGAGCTGGACATCCAAGGCACTTTGGTTCATGACTCAAGGTGCAAAAATGTTCCAGAACAAAGCAGACATAAGCTGACACCAAAATAAGCTAAATTAGTCATAAGATTGGGTTTTTTAAATTTTATTTGTAATCAGAACAAAAACTGATACTGAAACCAAGCATTTCCTTTGAATCAGTAATAATCTGTTCCAGGCCAGCTGTATGAATTAACCCTTAACACCGACATACATTTTTAGCAAACAAAGCTTTTATTTCGTGTTGCTTCTGATCAATGTCTTTCCCCCTAAAGGGAAGGCAATATAAATCCAACAAAGGCTGAGACCTTACTGTGACATCAGTAGCTATTTTTATCACTACCATCATCATGAAAGCCTGCAAACCTTTGTTACTACTTAACTGAAATGTTAACAACATTTTAAAGTAAAGAAGGGGCTCAGTGGTTCCGGGATGTAACTCCACCATAAAATGTAGACTTGTGTTTTATTTTGCTTCCAGACACACAGTTGGTTGTCACCCTGCCGCCTCAAGCACCAACATTCACAACGACCTCAGGAAGAGCTTGTGAGGCTGAACTGAGTTTCATGCAGCTGATCTATCCAGGCCCCCTGAATAGGACCCTGAATCTACACAGAGGTGCTGAGTGTGCGTGTGCTCTTCTTCCCAGGACAATTCTGGTGTAGATGTATGTTCCCTTCTGCTGACTGAGCTGTGCAAGCAGAAATAACCAATAAAGGGATGAAGTGAACCTCTGGGTGTGTTAACCTCTTGTGCTGCTGACCAGGTTTCTCCAGAGCTCGTTTGTCAGCATTGTACTAGAAGACAAGGACTGCAATTGTTTACTTCTTCCAATAGAGAGGGTGAAAGCGGGAAACTCACAGAAACATTACTTTCTCTGCATTCCCACAGAGGTCAGTTGCAGTCCTACCTTGTAAATTACACAAGTAAAACACTTCCATGAAGCAAAGTACATTGATTTTGAAAGCTGGCATTTAAGCACAGCAACTTCATGGTTACTTCAATTATTTAACACATTTGTTCACCACGTAGAAAACCAGCAAATTTTAGCTGAACCAGCTAAAGGAAATTTTCTTTTCACAGTCTGCTGGGAAGGAGCTTTGTATATGCAAGTAAAACATACAATGTGCTGTTAAGAATCCAGCCCTCACATTTCTGTTTTGTCCCAGTTATTAGCCACAGATGTCCAGTAATGATTGCTCTTTTTTCACCAAATTGACTTTTTTTTCCCCCTGTGGGAAGAAGGATGGAGCAATTTGGCTAAAGTCTCTACCTCCACTTCTTGTTTCCTTAATGAAAAAAAATGAAATCTCTTGAAAGATGGAGTAGGTTAATTGGAGCAACAACAGTCTTGTTCAGTTAATCAGCTCTGAATTCACCAATAGGTATCCCAGCTGGCACTGGAAGTAATCACTGGAAGTGTAGGAGTGTGGATGTAAGCTAGCCAAAGCTCACAGAACAAAACTCTGCCTGTGATGACTGAATAGACAGCATTATCCTGATGAAGGATTTCTTACAAAATTATTTCAGTGGAACAAAATAGGATATGCACGGTACAAAAAAGGAAAAGCAGAACAATACTAAAATGAAAAGGAGGAGATCATAAAAAAGGAACATTAAGACTTGAATCTACAGAGTCAATAGAATTCAGCTGAATAGCCCATTGTACCTATTCTGCTGTTAAAAAAAAAAAAAGGCAAGCTCTGTTTGGGAAAAGGATTTTATTTTAGCCTGAAGTGACATCTGAAATGAAATTTCCTGACTAAGAATTCACCAGGACTGTGACAGTCACTACTAAATAAGAAACAATAACATAAACTCCCACTAAAAACACCTACTAGCACAAACAATCTAAATATATTCCCCTATTTAGAGATGCTAACATTCGTAACATCTGGAGCTTGCTCTAAACATCGCTCTGCAACAGTGGCACATCAATCAGATCCTGCCTCTCCCAAGTCACACCACTTTTCCCCCATACATTCAATGAGATGACAGAACTATCCCAAGCCAGTGAAAACCAATACAGCAGTATCTTCTCATTATCTCTTTGCTAAGAGATACCTCCTTTTTTATTTTTCAAGCAACAGAGGGCCAGGTTCTGCTCTGGGCTATACCAGGTTTTTTGCCAGTGTAATTTTAAAGGGATCAATTGAATAGTGGAGAGTAAAGTTGAATATCAATAGGGGTAGTGTTAGGGCATAGATAGGACATTATGTCCTGGATCAGCATAGAAGAGGTTATGACTCTCTCATTTTCCCCTTGACAGCTTTTGATGATGCAACTTGACATGGAAGTATTTGGCTACCTCAACAAAAGGACTTGTGCTGTATTTAGGGTGTAGACCCTTGAGATGTGCCTTTGATATGAACCTTCCCCAGACACCAAACCTTTCCCTTCCACAGTAGCCGGTAAGTACCACAGTCTTCACACCACTGGAGAGCTGTAGCCCAGCTTACTTCCAGCCCCCAGCCCCACCCACAAACCAGCTCATGTCAGCTCCTCCCATTTAAAGCCCCCAGGCAGTGACTGCTATCAGAGGAGCCCTGCCTGGCTGAGTTTGCATAAAGCAGTGCCAGGGATCATGCTGGCAACCCACACTGTGTAGTAGTATCCATGCAGCACAGACAGCACTACCTAATTTAGGTACCACAAACGCTGCCAGCAGCCTTAACACCTAAATCTTTTTTGTGTAGGCAGTCCTGAGGTACAGTACTGCAAATCAGCCTGTAATTCCCAGCGACAGCTGAAATAGTGGTCTTGTTTGTTTATGGTTAAAATTTAAGAGTAATTCTGGTTAAATGGATACAAACTTATACCATAATAGTAGCACAAAGCTAATTATACTACTTCTCCAGAACCACAACAAAAATTCCGTCTTTTTGAAGAACTAATTTGGCTAACCCTTCTGCACTACCATAGTAGTGCAATTGCATGGCAATTGCAATAACCTGTTTTCTGCTGGCAGGGAGTAAGCTACTTTCTATCAAGGTCATGCAGAAGAAACCGAGCTAATACAAAATGGGAGCAAATTCTAAGAAGCATTTTGTACCAGTTGTAGGCATGCAAATGCATAATAATGGTACTTAGACTGTTAAATTGAAGTGTGTCATTTAAGCAGCATAAAATATCACTCTGGCTAAGAGAAATGTAATATCAGGGAATAAAGCAAAAGGAAAATCCTCTAAATCCTCAAGAACTAAAGCAAATCTGTTCATTATAAGCCAATAAATTTGAACCTAATATCTAACTGCTCTGTTAGACAGACCCCAGTGGTAATTCTTTGGCCACACAAGGTGGGATATCTGTGATTCAGTCCACCAGTGCCAAGATCAAAAGAAACTGTCAGACATTTAATCACATCACAGACAACATCTGAAGGAGGCTCCTGTTTGCTGTCACAGTTTGCTGAGAGGATATGTCAGGGGGCTTGGGGAGGTGTCCAAAAGAGAAGTCATGCCTGTTACTGAACACTGTCCCTGTTTACAGGATGAAGTGTGTGAGGGACAAAGCTGTCAGCAAAGAGAAATTCATAGTGGATGAAATCACACTTGCATTTGCCAGTTTTCTGAATGCAATCTTTGTGAAGAAGTCAGATTTTAATAACACAGATGTTACAGGGGAAGGACATTCTAGTTACATCCTATTTACAGCAATGTTACTAAGATCAGAGTCTGTCTTGAAACATCTAAAACTGGAACTTGAATAATTTGGATACAAAGGATCAGAGGGCTCGATAGGAAACAATAAACACTTTTAAGGAATACTTTGCTTTGGTCTTCACCATCATGTTCAATCAAATAATCCTCTCTTCTACTGAAATGGACTTAGTAATGGGCATTTGTTCATTCCCTGAAGTTTGAAGAGGTTTTGTTGTTTTACAGTAAATGTTCTTTGTGGGTTGAGGCCACTGATATCTCTTCTGAGAATTACTTGTCTAGTAATTACTTGTCTAGAGCCATCCTTAACATTTTAAGTGGGTTTTTTCCTAAGACAGGGTAAAAATAAATCCTATTGATTTGTGCAGAGAAAGGGCACCATGATCCTCATATATTACATTAAAGAATAAAATCCTAAATACATACTGCTTTTCTAGACACAATCAAGCATAATGTGATCCACATTCACACTGAAGAAAGTCATGGCCAAAGCAGAAGTCCTGACCTAAGCAGGATCACAACCGGAAGCAATATGATTAAAGAAGGAAAAGAAGGATTGGAGAAGCACAACTGCTATCTTCGTGTTCTGTCATGTTATGTCTGTACATTGTCATCCATCAACAGTGTCATAAGGATTTATTAAGTTGTATTTCATTTTTTAAAAGATCTGTCTTCCAGCACTAGAGGAACAGGAGGCATAAGATTATCTATAGGTTTTAAAATACAAGCTCAAATCCTTTTTGAACATTAGTTTAGTTAAAGACAGGCCATAAAGTTCTGTAACGACAGACCTATTGCTAATTAGCAAGTGCAGTTCCTAAAACACCAGTGCAGGATGCTTTTTTTCTTGAATCAGTTACACTTGACACTTGTTTTTTCACAGAAAGTTTTGTTGTGAGATCCTAGCTCAGCCTGTGGCGAGTCATGTACTTGTGACACCGAACCTGGGGGTTACTAACCCTACTCAGTTTTTACATATATCAGGCCCTATCACCTCTTTTAGTCAAAAACTGCTTGAGCTACAGCATGACTTCAAGAAAGGCATTTTTCTCTGTCAAGAATGATTCAATACTGGGGACTGGTTGCTAATAGCTCATGCCATTACTTTTAAATGAATAAGGTCAATTTGCACAAGCAAATGTCCCTGGGACCATGCAAAGATTCTTGATTTTTCGCAAAACTTATAAAAACTGAAAACTGCTCCCTGATGGAGGGAATATCTTGGTGAAGCCAGTGGCCTCTGCAGTTCCTGTTCATTCTAATTATGTGAAACAGAGAAACATGTTTATTATCTGAGACATCACTGCCTTCCACCTGATGAACTGAAAAACTTTCATGTCAGGCTGAGCCTGAAACTGCTTTAAAGCTGCTTGGTTATCTGTGAACCAGCATACATGTTATTCCTGAAGTATTGATGTTTGAAAGCCTCAAGCTATTCTTCAAAAGAAATTCGAGGACAGAAAGAATATTTTTAACAAGATCAGCTTGCACAGACAGCATTTGAAAGGTTGGCACCCCATTCAGCAGCAGTGCACTATATTTTAAGTAAGCATGGAACACTTTAGCTTCACAACATGTCTAATAACTAGGAGAAGAAGTATATCTGATTTTTCTTTTACTGACTTCAGAAAGTGAAGATCATAAAATTATTACCAGAGTGGCTTGGGTGGAAAGGGACCTGAAAAACGATATAGTTCTAACACTTCTGCAATGGGCAGGGACACCTTCCATTAGATGACTAACTGCGAAATTTTTTGCTGGTAAGCCTGAAATCACAAAGACTGGCTGGTGGAAAAGGAGGAGGCCTGAGGAACCAGTATAAGAAGGTACTGCCTGCACTGGCTGTGCATACACTACCACCAGACACTGCTGAGGTTTATGTAAGAGGTTCACAGACCCCAAAGACTGCCTCAGTGAAAGGTTTGCATAGGACATTTCTGCTTTGTGCCTGAAAAAAGCTAGCAGAAGCCAGCAAAGAGAGCTAGCAAACACCTTTAGGTTTGTTTCTTCTCTGCAGAAATGAACCTGGCTTTGTGTCTGGGATGCAGGTAGAGGGAAGAAAAAAAATAATATTCAAAATATTAAACAGAAATATAAGCCCCAGAGAGTACAGATTTCTACCTGGAATGAAAGACATAAGGACATCACATCACAAGGGTCATGTAACCTGGTGTCCTCAGGTGATGTTCATTGGTTTGTTGAGTGAGGCTCAAAATGTTCCACAATGCTCACAAAGCTCAGAACTATATCAGTGTGGAAGTGTCCCCACAGACCTCATCTACTGTTCAGCTTTTGCCATGGAGTGTTGGGACTTATTACCTTATAATTTCTCCACAGATAATAGTTTGTATCAGTGAGTTCCACAAACTAATTCATCACAGCTTTAGAGCATTCCTCCTCATTCCTTACCACTTACAGTCACAGGCATTGCCTCCTCCTTCCCAGCACCCCACGCTGTGATTAACTCCGATGGCTACCTTCCAGTTCATGACTAGATTGATCACATTTTCATCCTGTCTTCATTTCCCGTGCTTATTACTGTGTCAAATAATTGTGGTGTTCCCTGAATTAATATTTTGCCAACAGACAACCCCGCAGAACACACATATCCCTAGGCCTTTCTGCACAGAGAGGTGCTGACTGCTCAGAAACAGATGGGTTGGGGGCCTGTAAATAAATACAGACATCCAGCTGAGCTTGTGGATGACTTTGGAAAATTAGGCTATAGATTTAGTCTCTTAGATTCACATTTAATTCCCTAGCTTTGGATACTATTAAATGTATTTGCACGGGAGTGTTTCTCTGGAGCTTTTGCAAAACGGGTGCATAAGAGGTAAGATCACATAATGTTTCTTATACTTCTTCCTCATGCTTCTTCATCTGATGAACAACCACAATCCCCAGCTGCCAAGCTGAAGAATCTATCTTCCTTTCACACAGCATCTGCCTGTCTGACATGTTCTTGGGAGCTGCCATATGTACTCATCTCCCGATATTTTGTCTTGGATGCAGTGTTCACTAAAGTCTGCTATGGATTGCTCATCCAGTTTCCGGGCTACAGTTTCCAAACCGAAAGCTCAGGATGCCTCTGAATATGTCTTTTAATGGAGCGGTACATCACCTTAAATTGAAATCAGAGGGTGCCTCCATGTTCAGATGCATTTGCTCATGTGTTCCAGATGCTTCTCAAGCTGAAACACTCTTGAAGCATATTTCTGACAGTTCCAGCCTCAGAAACATCTCAGACTAATGGGATTACACTAGCGGAAGTGATGGGGTTTTTTTTCAGTAGAAAACAATTCCAAAACAACACCATTAAACACACCAGAAGAAATTCAGTCGCAGGATTATTGTGAAGTTGCCCTACAAAACTTTCAGATGGTTCCTTCTCCTAACCACTCCCTTCCTCACTTTTCTTGGTTAGCAACATCTCCCTGTCAAAGCAGGAAAGCTGGATGGCCTACAGGGGTGAAATGGCAGCAGCTGCCTCGACATATCCACCTGACTTCGTAAAATGAGCATTAGTTAGGCAAATTACATTTTATTCCCCAGTCACTATGGGACTTGGTGAAATGTTTGCTGTATGCATTGACTTTGCTACTTTAACCTGGTGATGGTCCAAATGTTGACAATTTGTAGCTAAATAACATATAAGGGGCAAACCCATGGATCTTTTGCTGTATATATTTTATATTTAATGCAGTTATATTGAATTAAAGCTCTTCTCTGGATCTTTTGCGTATTTTTTCTGAAATACTTCTAATTTGGGCTCATGGTATTTTATTATTATGCAGCAAGGGGGCAAACACTTCAGGCTTGCCTTATCTATTTTTTTAACTGAGATCTGATGACCAAAATGTTGGAGAACTTGCCCTATGAGAAAGACCGAAGGGGTAAGGTCTTTTCTTCCTAGGAGAAGGTTCAGAGGGCACCTCATGGTATTCCAATACTTAGAGGGCAGCTACAAAGAGGACAGAGGATCTCTTTACGAGGAGCCATATGGAGAAGGGACAATGGGTACAATTTCACTGGGAGAAGTTTCATCTTCAAGTAAAAAACCCATTTTTTACAGTTTGCAAGAATAATCACTCACTGGAGCAGCTTTTCTAGGGATGTGATAGAGACTCCATCTCTGGAAGTTTTTGAGATGTATTTGTTCAGAGTGCCTAATAATTTCACCTAGTCTCCCTTTCCCCCAAAAGGTTAGATCAGTTCATCTTTAAAGGTCCTTTCCAACCTGGAAAAAAGTTCTATGATCCTTATCATCTGTTCTGATAGAGTTTCACAGCTGAAATTGCAGCAGTTTGCCACAGATATTTTCAAAACTACTGTGAGACTGGTAAGAAACAGTTTCCTCCCAGAACTCATATAATGTCACATACCTAGAACTCTAAGAAGGACTAAATAAATTATACCTGCTGTTCAGAGGCAAGCTGAAGTACACCATTAGCTTGGTTTGTATTTTTTTTCCTAGCTGCTGTGAAAAAGTTGAACAAGAAAATAGTTGTTGGCATTTTCTGTTTAGTAGAAGAGGAAAGTGTGACTCACACATTAGGACTTAAATCTCTTCTACAATAAAGTGATAGACTGTGACAGGGGATCTGCATTCCTTCAAAAGAGGAAGTGCATGTCATCCAATATAGAACAACTAAATGCCAGCTCTCTGGTGTCAAGGAGAGTATGAGGCACTGTTCCTGAGCACAGTTGTTGGAAGTTTTAACATCAAGACATCTGCACAGCATATTTTGAAAGAGTTCCAAAAGGTTCTTTCTCATTATTACTATTTTTCTGGCTCTTGTTATGTCCAGAAATAAGTAATTATGGGACTACTTGCAATTCTTTGTCTCTAGCATGACTGGAAACAAAAAAATAGGTGATCAGCATAAAAGACTTCTATTCTTCCCCCACCTTCCCAGGAGACTGGCTTAGTAAATATGGTTCCTCGTATTTTTACAAGCCTGTTAGAACTGGACTTGTTTCTGAACTTTCCGGTCTTTTACATTCAGCTAAAAATTCCAAACAACCCAAATTTCCTGTAAGCTTAAAATGTTACTGCTTATTGTTTTGAATTGAAGGCATTGATCTTTCAACACTTAGCTGAAGCACATCAAGGTCAGGTTGAAGAAGGCCTCTGAAAGGTTGGTGCACTTTTAATAAGCACCTACCAGTCATACATACTTCTCATTCCTTTGCACCTGTTTCCAGTTGGAAGTGAAGGTCACTTTCATTATCAAACAAGACTAGCTAGTAGAGATAAAGGGGAAAAGGATCTCCTACCTATGCCCCAGAAGGAAAGTGGTTGTGCACATTTGCTGGAGAGTGGAATTCATTAGATGTGTTGCTGCTGGGAGCTTCTAAGAAACTGAACAAATCACTAAGCCCTCACTTTCCATTTAGAAAGGTTTGACTCAGTCAAAAGTACAACAGGCAACCAGTTTTTCAGCAAATGAAGACCAGCTGGTTCAGGGCTATCTGAAGAATTAAACTGTGTATGACTAAAATGAAAGACGGCATCAAAATCTCACCATATCTGAAATTTTCATAGATAGTATATTGTATATTGAGAATAAAATAGACCTCTCCCTGAAATCTCTAGAACTTTGCAAACCAATGTATCAGAGATACAGAACAGCACCATGCACAAGTGTGATCATTAATAAATTTATTTTCCAAAGCAGATTAAGCCTCCAGTCAAATCATGCAAAAATCCAAAGGCTAACTTTCTGTCCCAAAGTTAAGGATGATTACTACAAGCCAAGTAACATCATGTAGATAGATAATCTGTATAATATTGCAAGTTCTCATCATTGTTTCACAAATCTCATTAATTTTCTTATTTTACAAACCTGGTCTCTTTGAGTCAGGATGATGTAGAGTGATTTCATATTTCATTCAGTTCATTTTATCTTAAAAGCACACAATTACATAGAAAAGAAATTGTAAACATAATAAATAATAGTAGCACTTGCAGAAGTAATAGCTATATGAGCTCAATGGGATCAAGGAAAAGGTCTCACTATTCTCAGAAGCTGAAGGATTATGAATTAATTATTTTTAAATATCTTTAGGTGTTAGTATTAAAGTAATTACATTTAAAAATTTGCTAAGAGGTTAAAGAAGAATTTAAGAAATACAGTCCTTGAAGGAGGAATCCCATAATGAACTTGGTAGAAATAAATTAGCTTTTACTAGGAAAGGATTAAAAAGAAAATCCTTATAATATTTTCTTCTCTCTAAAGGCAGGAAGAACTGACATAAAAAATAAAGATTATGTGAAAAATGCTAATGTAGTAAGCACTTTTCCTCAAGTCAGGGAATGACAGAGTTTTCCTGAATTTGGACACCTTGACTACAAGCACTATGTTTTAGTCTTTATTTACACAGTTGCAAACTTTTATATCACCCTGCTTTATTCAGTCAGTGTTTAGGGCAGAACAGTGTTCACTGAAGGAGCTGCCAGATACTGTCTTTTATCAGTTCTTCAGCCTTCCCTTTGGTCCATGCAGTACCCTCTGACACTCACACTGCACAGTGACAACTCTAATTCAGGTTCCCTCCACTCTGCCCTGTGGAACGGACTCCATCAATGGAGGGCAAATCCTATGATGCAAAATTGTTTCTCTGCTGAGTAAGTAAGAGAGGTGGTGCCTACTGGGAATCACGGGACCACCAAAGCATCACTGGATGCACAATCAGGCCTTGCAAGGCAGGGAGGGGACATCGAATCTTCAAAATCCTTGAAATCATTTATTTCCATAATGCTGAAATGATTCAACCTATGGCAGTTTATCTATAAAAGTATTTCAGTTTTAAACTTTATGTCCTGATTCAGGAATAAAAATATTTTTATGTGTTCACAAAGAAAAATTTTGATGCCTTTGCAGTTCTAAATCTAACCCACCTTTTCTTCCTGTTCTTCTCAACATCACTGCTTATAAATTTATCCCAAATTAATAGCCAGCCAGAGAGATGCCCAAAGCTTCCATGAGCTTTCAAAAAGATAAAGTCTGAGGGGAAGAAACCAGTATTATCTTCATATTGCAGATTGGGAACTAAGACACAAAAAGATTAAGTGGCATGCCTAAGTTTATCCAAGAAGCTTTTAGCAGGCCCAGAAATCGAATCTGAAGTTGTTCTTGCAACCATCTAATCTTTTGGAAGTATTTCTAGTTTTGCAGCAATATTCCTTTTGTATCTTGTTAAAAGTCTTTAGAACAGTCTTCCTACTTTCTGATTTTTCATCCTCAAGGGTGTGTTTTGTTCTGAATTTCAGGAACCGAAAACAATGACACCAATAATATGAATGAAACTACAAAAAAAAGAGTTACAGTAGTTTGTAGTATTTCTGCTTACATGATGAATGTAGGTTACAAGGTGTATAATTCTCTGTTCAGAGTAGGAATTAAAAATAAACTCTCCTGTAAATGCCATGTTTACAAACTCGCATAGGTCAGCATTTGTCCCATGCCTGGGTGGGCTGTTTCATTATTCTAAACAAAGCCACATATTCTGTAAACAGAAATCAAGAAGGAGTGATTTTTTTGGGGTCATTGGATTAAAGCACACCTTTTGCAAAACTTTTGTAGCACTGCTGTCTTGAAATGGTCCCTTCTGGAAAGGTAGGAAGGAGCTCCTTTGACCTGTAGGAACAAGTGATCATGTTTCTTTCCTTAAAAGCAGCAGCAAGGGAATGCTCTCCTTTCCTATACACCAGGGTGGATGCAGAGAGTGAACTGGTTGCAGCTGCCTTATCATCTCTGCCACACGTAAGCCCAAAGCCAGGAGCTGAGCTGACCTCGGGGCGATATTCCTTTATGGTCTTTCTGCGATGATACATAATCCTCACCTAGCTGTTGTGCTTGGCTTTATGCAGTTTTAGAAATGTACTGTTGAAATTACAACGCGTGCTCAGAGGGAAAAAACGGTTAATGAATATTAAAAGCAGGTAATTAATTTTTCCTCTATGTTACTCCCAAGCAGACTTTATGGAACATCCATGTAAATTATGCATAACAGCTTTATGAACTGAACTTTCCGTTTGTATGGCAGGCAAGAGGCACCTTCTTTTTATCAGCCTGTGGGGATTCTATTTATGTTTTGGAGCAGATAGATAGAAATTTTGCAATATTTCTAGAAATCTTTTGTTTTCCTTCCAAACTAGGAAACTTACAGGTAAAAGTCTTGGGATAGATGATTTTATTAATCTTTAAATTATACAGATGTTGAAGTGGGAAAATCAAAGCCTGACTTGCTGACTTACGCTCTGTTGAAAAGGTTGCCTATTACTCAGAAAACTAAATTTAAATATGGCACAGGGTTCTTATGGGTAGAGAATGTAACAAGGCAAAGCAGAATTCTTGTTCCAAAAGAATCTTTTATTTATTTTATTTATCAGTTTCTCAGTAAGGATAAAGAGGGGACTATTTTTGATCATTTGTTCAACTTTACATATAAAATTAACAAGCCATCTCTGCTCGTGAGAAGTAATAGATTTTTTTTCTACAAGTTATTAATCATTAACATTGCATTTGTCTATTTCTATGTGCCCACAAAAACATTTTTATAGAAGACAGTACTTTGTTATTAGTCCTACAGAAGGAGCAAAGCTAGTACATTGTAAATCCCCCTTGGGACACCAGGTCCAGTCTGCCTGGAAGCACTGCACTGGGTCTTTTCTTCTCCCTGGGAGTCTGAGACAGACATATGGCATGTACCAGCATATTGTGAAGGAGAAACAAAACCTCCCTCTCATCAAAGTGCACATCAAACTTGAGTGGAGTGTGCTCCCTGGAAAATGGGCTAAGCATAACAGAAGCCCATTTATCTTCCATTTGATCCTGACTGCAGCTGGGATCTATATCCATTACCACAATGCCTTAGTCACTTTGAGGCTCTGCTAATAGTGTAACTCGTGTCACCTCCTAAATGACAGCACAAGGCACTCTGGATAGTTGAGGTGACACACTGTCAAAGTCCCCCATGTAAAAAGTACTGGAAATCTGTCCACTTCCAACTGGAAAGTGATGATTTCCACAGTTTGTTTCTAAGTCTCATACTATGTTCTACCTCCCATCCTTGACTTCTTGGCCCTCCAATGTGTGCTTTTTCAATACTATTTAACATTCTGAGAAATACAAATTAGCTCCAATTTTGAAACTTTTGAAATTACAAAAGTAGCACCAGCTGCAATACTTGTGCATAAGAGGGAGGGAAAGTGGGAAGAGAACAATACGGTTTCAGTAACACCACACCCATCATCCTGTCTTCTCAGCGTCTCTCATTTATAGAATATAAACATAGTTTGATATTTAAATAATGAAGAACACAAACATCACAATATTTCCTCCCTTTTTAAGAAATTCTAAGACAAATTTTGAAGGCTGTTTATATTGGGCAACTGAACTATAACAAGACGTACTTACAGGCTTTTTGTATAAGGGTACTGAGCAACCAAGAAATCTCTGATTCTCACAGTACTGGGGGACAGGACAAGGTTGTGTCTACGTTGTTTTCATCTGATGACAGTGGTTATGCAAGGTTTTGTGCCAGGAATGGAACTCAGAAACTCTCAAGACAGAGGGCAAGTTGCCAACTACATAACCTGGGCTCCCTATGGACACTCCACATAGATTCTCCTCCCGAGCTGCGTCAGACCATAAGTAAAGCTTATGCACAGCTGTGTATATCTGCTCCCAGACCAATTCCCTTGACAGGATTTTGGCAATGTGAAAAGACTTGAAAAGCCAGGCATGATTTGAGAATATAGCTGGAGCACTGTAAGAAGTTACAATCATCATAAAAGCTATGACCTTACCTATCCACATCCTTCCAGAAATTCAAGTTTTAAGAAAGGTCTTTAGGTTAAAAAATGAAGCATTAGAAACAATTGGAAGAGCAAAGAAGTTAGGATGTAAAATATCATTTGCTGTTTGTGTTCAGATCACTGCTAAATGACTTATCTACACAAAATATCTAGAATTTTCCTGCAAACTGAGTTTTTACAACTATTGGAGAAAAATCAATAAAATTACCTGTACTTTTAGCATGCCATTTTAAAGGTTAATTTGTCTGAAAAGTTATCCAAATGATGTTTGTGAAAATTAGGGGCATGAATCGAGTTCATATCCGTTGTAAGAATCATGTAAGAGATATTTATCAAAAATTTACCCCAAAGGCTATTAAAGTCTTTGTGTCAAGACCCTTGATTAGCTTGTAAGTGCCAAATTTTATATACACAAACACAATATATAAACCTGAAGACGTGAGTAGTACTTATAAGTAGACTTTCAAATGTGTTATTCAGAGATGTTGTCATTAAAGAGTATGGATATTATACATAATGTAGAAAAAAATACTTTGATAGCATAAATTTGCAATGAAATGGAGCATTTCTGCACTGATGAACATATCAGATATAAGTTTCCCCAAATATACTGGATTTTTCTGAAAAGACCAGCGATATTACTCTCTAGAGAGTCATTGATTTCTGCTGCATGGAGCCCATGGTTTGAAATCACTTATATTCCTGAAGTAAATACTGACCTGACTCACTCATACTGTTAATGCTTAAATTCTGGCATTTGAGTCTAAATGTTCAAAGTAGGATACAATTCCAGAGGTGAGTGGCACTTTCTATTCAGGTGAATTTATCCTCTTCTTGCAGTGCTTATGTACATGAACTCAGAGTGTCTCTGCATACTTCTTTTGAAGCAGAATTGGTGGCTGGGAAGTCTGGGGTTTCATTCCGTGCCTACAAATCTCGAACAACAGTAGTATATAAGGCATACGACTTAAAATATTTCTCATATTCTCTTCTTCTCCTCCACAAATTTAGACTGTATTGCATTAATGATATAGATGAAACAGCATGGTAATTTTTCCCAAAAATTGTGTGTGTGTGTGTGTGTGTGTAAAAACGCTTCTCACAGGTACCAAAATTATACAGTTTAGCCTAGCAGTAGCAGCCAAAAGGAAAATGGTGAAACTCCAGTCCTCCTGAGATAAACTGACCCAGTAATTCAGAAATATTTTATTTCTATTCACCTATAATAAGAGCTGAGCAAATGAAGGGCTGCATACTGCCAACGTAGACAGGTTTATTTAGCCAAGAGCATTGTAACTTGATCAGCATGAGTCTCAGAGTACGAACTCGGGGTTTAACTCTGGCTGCAGAGTACTTTTCTCAGGTTATTTTCTCCTGCTAGATACTGTCAATGCCAGCGCCATTGTGCAGAGAACACTGAGTTTTGTTGCCCCGTGTCTCCTTCTGTGGACTACTGCCATGTGCTACAAGCAGTGACTCTAAAGGGTAAAATCACTGAAACATCATGGGAAATTGAATTCCAACCTACTTACTCCATGAGCCACGGAAGGAAATGGAAAATTTTCCTGGACACAGGACCTCACTCACTTTTTGCAGAGGAAAATCTGAACTTATGTCTCTCCATAAGTGAATTGGCTAATCATAAAAGTAGTGCAGAAGTTATAGACATTATGAATGTGGATCTTCACTTCTTTGTCATTTATTACCTGTTTCAAAAGAGAACACCTTTTCTTTTATTTTTCTGAGGTTAAAAAAAAAATTACTGATGAAAATAACTAAAATGGTTTTATTTGTATTACAACCAGTTTTCTCCTTTTTTGCCACTGAAACAAAAAAATCAGTTATTTTCTCACTTCTAGTTAATGAATCTCTTAGTGCATTATGAAAATTACCAGCAAAATTAGCTTCTTTTCTCAGTGTACGATATGGACAGGATGGGATGTAAACAGAATTATTTCTTCCTCCTTGAGGTGAGGTTTGAAGCATATTAGCAGATGCTGTGTGTAAGTTTGTATCATCATTTTGCATGTTATAACCATCCCCCCTTTGAAAAAAGCAAGATTTAATTTGGCAGAACTGTCAATCTATCAGCTTTCATGAACACTAAATTATTTTAATTTTAATTGAGTCTTTGTTTTGGGGTTTTTCAGCATCTAAGATAATAGAAATTTCCAAGATCAAAAGGAATGGTGGTTCAACAGCATATGACTTTCAACTGGAATACAGATCAGTTCTTATTTTACCTAAGTTAGTTCATGCCTGACTTCTCAGTTTCCTAGCAGAAGTGATGTGTAATAAAAAGGAATTAAACAAAAAGATAATGTCTTCTGATGGCAATAAGAGTTAGAAAATAATATTCTTGATAGAAAAGGGAAATATATTACAGTTTGCTTCTACTGGCAGAAATAAGATTTCAATTAATATATAATTAGTTATCCATTAAGATAATCATATATTTGGCTTTTGAGTCCGTTTAAATGGAAGTAGAGTATGTCTCTAAAATTAAATGAAGCAAAATCAGCTTCACAAATAAATCCTGCAGAATATCTTCAAATTCTTATCTAATAACTGGTGTATGCAGACAGTAGACATTTTTGGCTAGCTAATCACTTGAATGGAGCAAGTACAAAAAGAGGCAATGTATCTTTTTCATTCTTTAAAAAGAGATAAGGTCATGAAACACTAATTACTAGAATGTTTTAATGAGTTTCAACCAGAGAAATCACAAGATGTGATTTCCACTATTCAGAAGTGCCATTTGTACATACTTAATGAGAATGTCAATATACACATGGCTTATTGTTGAAACGCTGGAATTCACAGTAGATGCAAAACCGTTTCCTTAAATTAAAAAATAAAAATTAAAAAATACAACCTCTTGATGAAGAACATGAACATACAAATGATTTAGCACCAGAACTAATCCCCTCCACTCAGTACTTTCAACCACATCTAGCATGCAGCATGAAGCTTGGTGCCCTTCAGTACAGAGCAGACATTCATGAATTGGCAGAAGCTGAGGGGCCCCCAGGCTGATCTGGGCTGGAGCAGTTGCCCTGCCAGGAGAGACTGAGAGATCCAGCCTGGCTCGTCCTGGAGAAAGATGGATCTGTACAAATCCAACAGCAGCCTCAGGTCCCCACAGGAAGGCAGCTGAGAAGGAGCCAGGCTCTTCAGCTGTGCATGGCAATAGGGTGAGGAACAACGAGCATGAGCTGAAATGAGACAATCAGACTAGATATCAGAAAAGTCACTTTGCTCATGAGGACAGTAGGCACTGGAACAGGCTGCCCGGAGAGGTTGTCCAATCTCTGTCCTTGGATTTTTTCCAGATCTGACTGTGCAAAGCCTCTTGGGATCCTTTCCTGCTTCTATTATTCTATAACCCTCTATGAACCTGTGTAAAGCCAGTTGGTGGTCAAATTCTACTAGAGATCAACAGCCAAAATAATTTTCAAATTAAATAATAAATCAGCTAAGAAACAAACTTTTTTTCAGTGAGGGAACCGTTAATCCATTTATTTGCCAAGACTTTGCCCTCAGCTTTTTATCATTTTGCTGTTACTCTAAATTTTAGAGGCATCATATAAATTGATAAACTTCCAGATGTCCCTTCCAGCCTGAATTTTCATGCAATTGTGACTATTTTCTTTTGTCACCTATGGTCTATAAAATGCATGCATGGTTGGAATCTGGTGGAATCATAGCTGTGCTCACATAAAGGCTGAGTCTGCAATGCTTTCCAAAGTCCAGTTTGCAGAAATCCTGACAGAAATTTGTCACAAAGCTTAATAAGCAAATTAGTGGGGCAGAAGCAGCAGTCAGCTATTAAGCAGTGGCCATTCAGCAGTGAAACACAATATGCTTTCTTCTGGTTTTCACCACCTATTTCAGAACAGGTTTTTCAAGAATGATGCCCCAGATCATGTAAGAGTATATAAAGTCAGTTTTATTCTCCAGGAGCTAGAATATGCTGAAGTTCTCCCTAATTTATATGAGGGTTGTCTTGGTTTGAAAGACAGATGTCTGCTGAGGAAGGCAGGAGCCCCCTTTGGAATGGAAAATACAACTCCCCTTCCCTCCAAATTATTATAAATTTGAAATTAAGGGGCTTTCAGGCAAAGATATGAGGAATAGGAATAACAGGGGTTTTTTTACTTATATATATAACAAAACAATAATATAGAGAAACTGGTTTAACCTGACAGAGTCAGGGGTACAACCTGGCACCGTGCCAGACGGGGTGTTGGTNTTCCCCCTGGGCGGAGCATCTCACAATGGGCTGGTGAGTCATGGGGCAAGGCACTGATGGGCCCATTAACAGGAGATAGTCAGAGGGAGAAGGCAAGAAACATTGCCACACCTGGTCTCAACAGCTCATGGTGATAGAATACACTGTAACCCAGGACAAGGGTTTATGGCTGTATTAAATAAATGGCTCTATTATATAAATATGGATATATTAAAGCTATTTAAATCAAAAAATTTATTTGACCCATATATGATCTGAGAGCCTTAACCTTAGACTCTCCTATCCTTTGTAACAAATGCAATGATTCTATCAAGGAGCTCACCCAGACAGCACATAAATGGGACGGTCAAGCAAATTTCGCCTCATGGTGACTTAGGCATTAAGACTTTTTCCTCTAAACTATCATGGAAGAAATATACTAACAGGAATGTTTTCCGCCTTTTCTGCCTCGCTAAGACACATAAACTTGAAAAAAAATTACCCTTTTGTACTATTATAACTCAGTTCTTACCAGCTATTTAGAAGCTTTCCCTGACACATAAGGAAAAAGAATACACTAACTTGCTACCTGTAAAGGTACCTACATTGTCTTTAGTATGAAAACGGTAATTTAGAACTACAGTCTTCAAAACACAGTTCAGAAAGAGATGTGTAGAGACACAGCTCCCAACAGGTGTGAAAAAAATATATGCCCTCACTACACTAGACCTATATTAAAAATGCATATGCCATAAGACTTTCAAATAAGAATGGCCCAGTTGCAGACAGCTCGAAGATATAATCTCATGCATAACACAGTCACATGGGCAAATGCACTAGAGGAGACAAACCTTTTCAAAGACATTCATGATGTCTGCTGCAGCCTTAGATGATCTGAAAGAGAGCACTCTGCATGCATAGTGTCCCAGAGGAACATGACCCATCTGCCCCAAGCAGTAACTCTCCCATATGTTCCTATATATACACATAATGGGCAAACTAATGTGTGAAAATCAAGCCAGCTATGGCCTTAATATGACATTTGCTGCCATCCCTACTCCAAAAAAATGAGCTGTTTTCCTCTACATCTTTCTCAGTACTCTCTTGCATATGATATTTTTGTACAAGTTATGTGACAAAAGAAACAGGCAAAGTGTTTCTCTGTTATGCTCTACTAAAGAATTGTAAAATCTTTTATCTTGTTTGTAAGTAATTTGCAGGGGTTTTTTGTATTCAGCTGCAGAAATACAAAATTAAAAAAAAAAATATCCCACCGGTATCATAAATGCTAGCACAGAAGCACACACACAGAGTCCTAAACAGTAAATTCAATATTAAAGAGAAAAGAGCTATTAAAGAAAGTCCCACAGTACCTGCTGCTATCACTTTCTTTATCTCCACTGCCTTCTGCATCCTGAATAGTGGTCTTATTTACCTACATCTTAATCCCTGATTTCTGAGAAATCCTGATCAAAATTGCTATCCATTTGACTGAGGAAAGCTTTTAGGAATTTGTCACTACATCTCCTAAATCATCAGGGACATTGCTATCTGAGCAAGAAGTTCCTCAACCATACAAAACTAAGCACTTCATTTTGTCTCTGAAGTGTTTTCAAGCACTGTTACCTACAACAAAGAATTCCCATGGACGTGCAAAAAAACCAAAATATAAGAGTTTTGTGGAGAAAAAAAAGGACATTTGCAGGCCATATTCATTCAAAGAGCTTAGAAATGTTTTCTAGACTCTAGGAAAAGAACAATGATATTTTCCTTTGCCTGGCTTTAGTCTAATATCCAAGGCTGTTCTTTTCTGCACTGTTTAGATAGCACTGATCACATTGGTGTTAAGAACGACAAAAAAATGTCAGTACAAAATGGCTCTAATCCATGGCTCATGATCTACTGGCAGTATATCACTCATGGTTTTCTTCTCATCAAATATTTTTACCTGAAAAGCACTTAATGAGAACAACAGCACTTCATGAAAAGAACAACAGATGGTTTCTACATCCAGTTCATATTTTTGAACTGAATATTGAAAATAATATTTGGCACCTTAAATCAGTGCTGAAGCTGTATTCCAATCATTTGCAAACCAGTATCAGTTGTGACAATCCAGCTAATATGTTAATCCATGACCTTTGCAGAAATGGCATATAAAAAGCAGAAGCAGGTAGAGATTTTTACAGTCAGAATCAACTGAGGAAGTTACAGAGTTTGGTCACCAGCTAACATCTTTTGCAAGTAATTTTCAATAAAATGCAAAATAAGTCCAGGGCTTGGTGGTAAGGAGCTGTTACTGTTTACTTAAGGAGTTTTTGTTGACTTTTCTGCTCCCCATGAGCTTTCTTGGACTAGAAAATTATTCTCCTACTCAAACTGCATGACATTTCTAAGAAACAACATATGGCATCCATTATTTTATCAAAGCTATGTGCCTGTGGCAGTGGCAAGGCCACCGGGCTGAGGCCCCAAGTTTTGCTTGTTTTAAAATATTGCTGCTATCAGCTCTGTTCTGTTAAGAGTATTAGTGTACTAGGATTTCCAGGTAATATCTTTTCAGACCTGGTAAGGCCTGTAAGAGGATGATGCAAAGTGCTTTGGGTACTGTAAAAAACTTTAGAGTGCAAAACGACATGACATTCCCTTCTCTTTGTATTTTGCAATCTCCCATGACAGCCAGTACACTGGGAATCGAAGAATGAACAAATCCCACTCCTCCATTCTCCCCTTCTCTCATACTTGGACATCCAACAGAGCTTTCTGGACATCTGGCAATAGTTCTGACAAATTGCAACAACACATGTTGAGATCCATGGCACAACACATAATAACTCTCTGAAGCATTTCGGATAAACTTAGAGTCGCTTAACACACCACATGAGTTGCAAAGTAAACTTTTCTATGTACGTCTAGGAAATCTTAAACAAAATGTGGGCAGATGGTGCTGTGCAATATACAAAACTGCAGTAAGGACTCATGCATTCTGGATGGATCCAGGTATTTCTTCTTCCTGGTATCTCCCATGCCTTCCTATTTTTATCCAGGACTTCTCTCAGTCATCGAAACCAGACTCCACAATGGAATAGGTGCAGAGTAATACATGGGAGACAAGACAGTGGCCTCCCACAGCATAACCTTCCTTGAGAGTGATTTTTAAAGGGAAATTGTATCTTGTAGGTAAAAATTTTCCTCCCAGGCTCTTCCCAGGCAGTACAATAATATGTTTGGCTCACCATGGGCAGAAGCAGAATGCCACAAACTGACCCCAACTTCAAAGGATTTTTAGAATTCAAATACTATATTTCTGTAACAGTGTTCTTATAAATATGCTATGGGATTCCACTGATTGAACCCAATGGAAAAGTCGTTCCCAGGGCTTAGTTCTCACTAACAGATACTTTTTGTTTCAGCCAAATGTGTTGGCAAACCATGCAAACCTCTGTAACTTTATCTAAATATTTTTAGATTAATGGGACAAAGGCAAATTTATTAATAACACATCATCTTGCATGTCAGCAGCATGTTCCCATGGAGGAGGCTGTGGCATCTGACACAGTATTGCAGAAAGCTGTGGTCTGTCCCAACATGTTCAAGGTAGGATGCCTTGGGGGAGGCAGGGGAGGCAAACATCTGCAGTCCACGGTGGGATGTTGTCTATTTTCCCAGAGGCAGCAGCAGCACCTGCTGAAGAACCAGCATCCTTCTCTCCTAGTGGCAAAACATAGGCCTGGGTGTGGTTGGAAAGGGTTACGATGGTGTCATGGTTTAACCCCAGCCAAGCAGGAGCTGAACCTACCTGGCATGTCAGGAGACTGGAGGACCCAGCCAAACCTATCCTCTAACTTCTGTTTGTTTTAAATGTCAGGGTAAAGAAAATTTCTTTCCTTATATTAAGTGTTGATCTGAGTGGGCATCCGTTGGAAGGCTACTGGATTTGTGAATATAAATAGAATAATTTTGCTCTTTCCCACTCACATTATGTAGATGAAGGACAGCAAATGTACCTCCCTCCAACTACACCCTTGTGGTGAATAAGAAAGACAGAGGAAAGAGAGAGTCCTGTTTCCCCATTCACGTAATTGCTTCCCCTCACTGACTGGTGCTCTAAACTTTCCACACCAACAATGACCAGTCATATTCCAAAGAAAACTGTGAAAAAAGGCAGGCACCACATGAACTCCTCCTGCAGAAGCAGATAAAGAATACTAGACAATCTACATGTGACAACAGCTAAGCCCTGCATGTGCCACTGGAAAGTGGGTGAAAATGTATGGAATATGTGTACTCACCTGAGTAAGACAAGGGTAGTCTGCATTTCTGACTTCAGTGTTAGACAGCCATGAGAAATGACCTTCCACCTTTCCACTCCCAGGAGGCTTAAACAGATTGTCGTACTCTTTTTGCAAGAAAGTATATTTGGTTAAAGAAGTATCCTGCTGTGCATGGAATACTCCTTTAAGAAACCATCTATTTCCTTTTATGTACCAGGAACTAAGGATGAGATTTTGGAGACCCAAGGACTTTAAGTTATGTGGAACCAAGAGACTGGTTAATCATAAATAGTTTTTGTTGGTACAGCCTTACCATGACAGGCTAAAGTTACCAAGCAACACCTGATGATCTATTCCATATTTCACTGACTCCTTTTTACCTCCGGCAGAGAAGGCCTTTCCTTTTCCAACTGGTCTATTTAGGAATATTGTTCAGCCAGCATTCCGCATCCCAAAATAAGCATGTTCCCCACCACAAACTTTTTTTTTCAGAGTGGGTGCATAGGTTTTCAAATTTATCCCGGTCACAAGGGGCATTTACAGATTACAGCCAACATTTCTGCTGAACTAGAGACAATATAGTCCAACCAATACACTCCTTTTAAGAACCATTCATGCCCTCGGGCAACCTAGACCAGGGTAATGCATTCCATGTGTTCCTAGGTTGCATCCAGACAGTCATATAAAAATTAGGAATGTAGGACTCTCTCTCCTTTTTTTTTTTTTTTTTTAATAGGTCAAAACACAATGCAGGGGAATATTTATACCTATGTGTCTCCGTATTATTTGAATTAGGTAAAAGATTACTGCGTGATCCTGCTAAGGTAACCTTGGCACATGCACGTCTGAGCAAAGATTCCTATGATGTATCAACTGCTGACTCTTTATTTAGCAGACATGAAACATATGCTTTGAAGGACTTTGTGCTGATCCTGAAGACACATGAGTTTAACAGATGAAAACACAGGGGTGTCATATTCTGTGCAGATCAAATTTAAATTAATTCAGTGTATCTCAGGCTCATGTCCTTGTATTATTACCTTATTGTGATGTTTCAGATTAATATCTGTACTGGCATCATATTTCTATCACAGCTCTGTGAGTGCATGGGGGTTTCAGACAATATCTTCTATTTTCAATACCTCCTTGGTATTTCCCAGTGTCAGCAGGAATAGGACACACATCTTTCACACAGGCAAAAGCTCCTTCTACAGCTCTCAAGAGTGAATTGCCCACATCACCCACTTTCCTATCAGCAAATCACAGGGCCCATCTGTGTGCTGGTTAACTCACAACACACACCTGAATATCTGAAGCTCCCTGACAAGAGTTTTCATGGATACTGCTGGATATGTTTCCCTTATTTCCACAGCCCATTGCAATAAGGTTTATTCCAGTGTTGCAAATGTAGGTTGCTCTATTCCAAAACAAATATAAGTTGTTCCATTTCTCTACATATGAATTACCTCTTTTTATATGGAAGATATACAAGAATGCTAACTTTTCTTGGATACACGACTATGATGTCTCATTCAGCCAAAGGCTGAAGCTCTTGCACTTAAAACAAGATAAACACACAAAACAAAAAGAAAATGTCTTTTAAAAGTTTTTCCACATTTACATTTCTTAGAAATTTTGGATTCTAGGTAGAATAATATAAGGACTGTTTTTATTAAATTTTGGTGTCGTAAATATCAGAAATCTCTTAGGAAACCCTTTAGGGCATTGCAAGAAATCAGAAAAAGCATATTGAAGTGTGTCAGATTAGGTGTCCAAACTTTGCCTGTTTTGAGCCCTGAAATTTTCGAGGTTTGAGTAACCACTGATATCTGTCATGATGTTATTTCATTGCATTTACTCAGCAGTGACTTGCAGCATCAGCAACAACAAAAAATACTTTTGACAGTATTTTGGAAGTCCCAGCAGCCAGGGTCATGCCGTTCAGTGAGAGACTCCATTGCTATATTGGAAAGTACAACACCCATCTGCCTCCAAAGAAAACAGTGACCTGCAGAGTGCCAGCAACTCCATATTGTTACAGCTTGGAGCACTCCACCCTTATGGGATGCACCAGGTCTGAGCTGCAGAAGGGTGGGAGTGAGCTCGCTGTGCACAAAGCAAGGCTCTCGTCAACGAGAGGCCAAAGTGAGGCAGAGAATCCTACACAGGAAAGCCAACAAAATATATATGCTTCCTCCTTTCCAAAGGCCAAGCTATAGCAGATTTTTCTCATGGGTACTGCATCTCAACCATTAACAAGGCAAGCCTCTGGGATAAGGGCCTCATGAGAAGGAGAAAGATGGCAATTGTTCTGGAAAGAATACATTATGTGGACTGATTAAATAAAAAGCTGTGCTTCAGCTTTTGGGACAATACAAATGGCAGCTTGAGAAGTTCGTGATTAAATTGCAGCTTAGGAATTTGTTCCCAACTATCAATTATTTAATACTCACAGCTTGGAGAAATATGAAACATTTCAATCATGCTTCTAGCTAGAAATAAGCAGCCCATTATAGCAGATATTTTCAAAACGGGTGGAGTTCAAAGGAAACTCTTAAGGCAAAGTGTTATAATTACTATCAAAATGGCAACTGCACATCAACAGCAAAGGGGAAAAGGTTTCCTTAATATGCAAGAAGTAATTTGAGCATGTGCAAAGCAGAGAGAGACAGATGGCTTCTATCACCACAAATAGAATAAACTGGCAAAAGTTATCACCTACAGAGACTGATGGATTCAAAATGAACTGATAGCTTTCACATATAGTAACTCTAAGAGTGAACAGATAGTCATTTCACGTAAAAATAAGTCTCCCAGACAGCAAGGCTAGTAGCTCTGTTAGCAGAGCACTGAGCAAGATTCCAGAGATGCCTCACAGTGTTACAGCAATCTTCTGTGTGATTTCATGTGTGATCCAATAAAGTGATACATTATCAGAGCCATCAAAGAGTAAAAACTGACTTTAAAATCTCTAGCTCCTGAACCACACCATAAGGCCAGAAAGGAGATTTGGAGCTGGAGTTTTTTGCCAATCATAGGTGTTGGCACCTATATACCCTTAAATGTTGAAAAATATTCCATCGTAGTTGCATATTATTTAGCTGGATGGATCATTAGACATTTTTACCCACACAATAAATGGACACAAAAGCAGAATAATACCGCTAGAGTTTTTTTCTGACAAGAATAGTTTTCATATCACTTAATAGAGATGCATTAATATACAGTAGAGAACCATTTACTCCTCTAAATATTCGGGGAAAAAATGAGCACAGTATTTTGCTAAGCATTTAATAATAATGTTATTCACATAGGGAATGAAAAATTGACAACCTTTATCTATAACAACCACTCATTTCTGACAATAAGTAAGAAATAACTGAAAAAAAAAAAAGGATACATTTTAGCATCAGTATTCAGCAGCAAAGTATAAACATTTTCAAAAAAAAATATCCTTAGGGGGTGATTTGAGCCAGTCTTTATCCAAGCCACCTGGAAGATATCACTATTGAACATCCAAACTTGCAATCATATTTTTAAAGCCCTGAAGTCAATATGTTATTTACTGTATTGAAAACATGCATTCTGAGCTATAAATCACACATAACTTGTCACTTTAGCTTTTTGTGGAATTATGTAGCTAGTATATGCTAAACTGGACTGCATATATTCCCAGTTTAAACAAGTAAAGTGGGCAGAAGTTAAAACACTGTCAGCTCCTGGTGCATTCCTCACTCTTCCTCTGCACAAACGTGTGCAAGAGAAAATACCAGTGAGCCTGTCTAGTTTAGCCTATGCCTATGGGAACACAATAAGTGGAACAGGGAATGATGGACCTCTGAGGTGACTTATTGTTATGTAAGGTTTTTTGGAAGGGGTTTTTGGTTTTTGTTTTAACAAATAAACTCAGTCCCTGAAGTAACATCAGAACTTTCCCCATCCAGTTGCAGCATTATAGTAAATTCCTTGGTCGTAAACAACCTTTCATACAGTAAATTACTTCCATACATTATAAAAACATAATAGCTCTACCAAGGGAATGACTGCTAATGTCAAGAGAATTCTGCTTAAGACACACAGAGCACCAGTTTTGCTATCTTATTAAAAACTCTCTACTGGGTGAAACCTTTGAAGTAAATCTTTCTTCTCCTCACATAAAATAGATAAGAAATTACTGTTCATATGAACCTGTGGGTACATCAACACATACAGTCTCCGCTGTAGCTCACTGCTAAGCACAGAGAAATACATCATGGAAACAAGAGAATGACGGAACAATCACATCAACTAAAGATTCATTTTGTGTTGAAGCTTGCATTTTTGTGTGCAATGCGAACACTGAAAGGTACTGGTGTTGAGAGAGAGAAAACCTCTGCCCACAAGAACACAGATTTTGAATGAAGAGTATTGCTGGGGAGAACAAGTTGGGTCGCTGAAAAGCCTCCATGTGGAATTAAAACTGTGCTAGTTTGAAAGCAAACTAGTGAGAGAGTCCAAGTCAGAAATACAATTTAATAGGAAAAATAAAATAAATGCAGTAGCGCAAAAAAAACAACCCACTGACAAGGTCAGAGCACAAACCTGACCCCCTGATAATCGGGGGGTTGGTAACAGTCCAATTAGATGGTGACTGCAGTCCTCCTGGAGTGATGGTTCTGTTGAAGGGTCTGGTCTTCCTCTGAAGGTCCAGCAGTGTTGTAGGAGGGTCTGGTCTTCCTCGGAAAATCCAGTGGTGTAGAGCTTGTCCTCTGGGATCCCAGTAGGTAAGTCTGCCTCTACTGTTCCAGGCCCCAGATTTTTATCCTGGTGGGAATGCTTGGTTCCTTCCCCCTGGGCGGAGCATCTCACAATGGGATGGTGAGTCATGGGGCAAGGCACTGATGGGCCATTAACAGGAGATAGCCCAGGTGCAGGTTATCTCTGAGTCATGGGGCAAGGCACTGATGGGCCATTAACAGGAGATATCCCAGGTGTGAGTTATCTCTGAGTCATACAGCAAGGCATTGTTGGGCCCATTAACAGGAGATAGTCCAGAGGGAGGAGGCAAGGAGCATTGCTACACCTGGTCTCATGGTAATAGAATACACTGTAACCCAGGACAAAAACTTACACCTCTTTGAATCAATCCCCTGTTAACTGCTGTCTGTATGCTTTAACAGTGCTACCTGTCTAAACTGACTGGGCAATACTCACAGCTCCACTTTGTATTCTGGGTCACATCATAAAAGAAAATGGTTGTATGGCAGTATCCAGAGGGCAGTGGTCAATGGCTCAGAGCCATGATGGACATCAGTGACAAGTGGTGCTCCTCAGGGGTTTGTATTGGGACCACTGTTATTTAATGTCTTTATAAATTATATGGATGAAGGGATCGAGTGCACTCTCATCATATTTGCTGATGACACCAAGCTGTGTGGTGCAGTTGACACACCTCTGTGAGAGACTGGAGAGATGTCTCAAGACCTTTTGAATGCATATGTGGCGGGGAAAGGGAAATGTTGGGCCTTCCTTGGGGAGGCAATGCCCTTCTTCACAGACCCTACCCCTAGAGCCTGGCCCAGCACTGGCTGACAATCACTGGCACATTGGAGTCAATACTCCACACCTGCCCCTTCAGCCCTAACTCAGCTCCTAACTGGCCAAATGACTGGAAGTCCCTCCTGTGGGACAGGCCCAGGAAGGCCAAGGGGTATTTAAGGCTGAACATGAGACAAGCATATGTCTTGACCCTCCCTCCTCTAGGAACTTCCTATCAGCTGAACGTCCCTGGAACACTGGAGTTAGTATCTATATGTGTCCCTTTCTATATCTTTTTTGTCTTTCTTTTTCTTCTAATTATTTCTTCTTAAAATTTTTGAGTAACTTAAAACCAAAACGGCTTAGAGTTACTAAGTTCAATGTGCCAAGTTAATGTTTTGAGAAGGGTTTTACGTTCATTGAATGTTGCACTAAACCTTCTGCCAAAGTTCCCTGATTTTCTAAAGTTCCCAGTAAAGTCTTTTCTTGTTGTTTTCAGCTCTTGTGAATATCTTGTTGGTGTTTCTCCTGTGTATCTAACTCGGAGTACAAGAACAACCACAAGCCCTTTTAAAAGCCTTCTTGGGCAAGTTTTTTGGGGCCTTACACACCTGAAGGATGGGATGCCATCCAGAGGGACCTGGACAAGCTAGAGATGTTTCCCCATGGAAGTCTTTTGAGGTTTAACAAGACCAAGTACAAAGTGCTGCACCTGTGTCATGGCAACTCTCATATCAGTCCAGGCTGGGAAATGAACAGATTAAGAGCAGTCCTTCTGAAAGGACTTGTGGCTGCTGCCAGATGAGACGCTGGACATGAGCTGGCAATGTGCATTTAGAGCC
Organism: Gymnorhina tibicen; assembly: GCA_013399875.1. NCBI lineage: Eukaryota > Metazoa > Chordata > Aves > Passeriformes > Artamidae > Gymnorhina > Gymnorhina tibicen. Next base: position 2,259,450 of record VXAZ01000289.1, on the reverse strand, counting down.
CAGAAGGCCAATCCTGTCCTGGGCTGCATCAAAAGCAGCCTGGCCAGCAGGGCAAAGGAGGGGATTCTGCCCCTCTACTCTGTTCTTGTAAGACCCCACCTGGAGTCCTGCATCCAGCTTTGGGGTACCCAGCACAAGAAGGACATCGACCTGTTAAAACAGGTCCAGAGGAGGGGCTATCAAGATGATTGGAGGGACAGAGCACATCTCCTCCTAGGAAAGGCTGAGAGCATTGTGTTTGTTCTATCTGTAAAACAGATGATTTAGGGGTGACCTATTTACAGCCTTGTACCTGAAGAGAGCCTACAAGAAAGATGGAGAAGGACTTTCTACAAGAGCATGAAGTGACAGGACAGAGGAGGAAAGGTTTAAAAATAAGAGAGTAGGTTTAGATCAGATGTTAGGAAGAAATTCTTTGCTGTGAGGGTGGTGAGGCACTGGGACAGGTTGCCCAGAGAAGTTGAGGATGCCCCATCCCTGGAAGCATTGAAGGCCATGTTGGACAGGGCTTTGTACAACGTGCTATAGTGGAAAGTGTCCCTACAGAGGGCTTGGAACTAGATGATCTTTAAGATCCCTTCCAACACAAATTATTCTATGATCACATGGGGGGCACTGCAAGAGGACACTGCATCAGACTGCTACTACTGCTCCAGACGACCCAGTCCATTTCATAGACTGTCTTATAACCAAGTCATCGATCCCATACTTCCTCAGTACATAAGGCAGTGTCTCTTTGACAAGCTCTCCTGCTTGCAGCAAGAAAAGGAATTCCATGAAAAGCAATGCTTTCCCGGAAAATAATTTTGACAATCTAGCATTGAAAATCTTATCAAGCAAGCATTATGTTAAGGAAGAAATAGAACCAGAAGATTCAATTGCATTGTGTATTCTTTCACAAAGAAGTGAAATCAATTAATTCACACAAATACAGTATTTCACTCCCAGAGCTTCGTGGTATCCAAAAGTATGAATGCTGGTATAAATGTGTTAATCGGCTCGGCAGTCTACAGAATTTCTAGTAGGTTTGTTGTACCCTGCTGAATATCAAGGTCAACGAAGAAAGTTTTATGTATGATGATGACTTAGGTGTGCACCAGACAATTGCTCTGCCTCATCAGAGTCAGATTTCTTTTTAATCAAGACTTGAACCCTCAGTTTAGCAGGAAAGGAAGTGGAAATATAAGCTCCTTTTTCTGTAATCTGTTATCTGCCATGCAATGCTGGAGCTTTTGCAACATCAGGAAATACAGCTCTGGTCCTTTAGAAAACAACCTTTCTAAACCCCTTTGCATTTGAGATTTCTGCATTCTTTTTATCAGAAGCTATTAAAAGCCAATTACAAAAGTCATAGTGTACACTTTATGAAGGAAATCTATCTGAAACCTGCTGAGGACACTTAATGAAGATAAACACACTAAAAAAGTGGGCTGAATTTTTCTTATTCTGGATGCACATGAAAATTAAGTTTTAGGCCTACTAAAATGCTCAAACTAGTTCTGAGTTTTTAATTGCAACTTAGTTAACACTCAGGTGACCAGTTATCAACAGACACATCCATTTGTTGTTTTCCAAATTGTTAACCAAGAGTGTTACTAGTGTTGGAGATCATGAAAGGCATACCATGACACAGTTAAGTGTGTCATATTTCAGTTCGCTTTCCCACTAAACTAAATGTTTGTTTGGGTTTTGTTTGTTCATTTTTTTTTTTTCAGTGAGGCAGAAAACTTGCATTTTTAATCTGAATTACCCCTTATACAACTAAAAGATGTTTCAGCTGATGATCTTCACGATGGTGTCAGCCCATGGACAGAAAGGCAAGTCTTGCTTGTGTCCTTTGGCCTTTACATTGTTCATGCATCCTCAGAATTCAAGTAATCTGCTTAGCATAACCTTTTCAGGCACTTGGGCTTCACGATAGTCACAGGTCCCTTCCAACTGAAATAATTTATGTGCCTATGTGGTTTTATGCGTTTAAACTCAGCATCCAAATTAATGTTCCCTGACTCCTCAGTTTGTTGGAAAACTCTTTAAACTAGCAAAATCATCTTTTGATATTCCACAGAGCCTCTGAGTTCTCTCCTTGCATATGTCCCATGAAGTTTTGTTTAAGAGATTTCCTGTGTGTGGTGAAGATGAGTAAATAGAGGATAGTGCATGGTGAGAGCTTTGCCCTGTTTACAGCTAGGGAAACATAGCTGAGGACACTTTGCACTGCTTTGCAATGGTGTTCAGGGGCTGGCTTGCTTGGGGACAGCATTTCACAACAGTACGACATCAGCCAAAACTCCTTTCTGCACTTCTCAACTACCTCTGTCATCTCATTGTTTCAGAGATTGCAGCAGCTTTAGTTTTCCAGTGATTGCTTTATAACCTCTAACAGACTCTATCTACTAATTAAATTGAAGGTTAGAGACAAAGCTCTAAGCCAACAGTGCAAATTAAGCACAGGAGAACTGCTAATGGTCTGCTAACAGAGCAACTCTCCATTCTTATGTCATAGACTCTCTAACCAGGGAAAACAGTAGTTTGGGTTTTTGTGAGTTTCAGAAATGAGGGAAATACCAACACAAATGGAAAAGGTATTTTCTTTGTTAGCTTTTTATTGACTATCTTTTGAAAACCGTGGGTCGTAAACAGTCATAATGACTAACAAGTAATAAAAATCGATGATATGAGTTTTCTAGGAGAGGGAGCTTCTAGTTACTCTTCAAAGCTGGTATCATATGGTCTGAGAAGTCTTTGTATCAGCATATGTAACATGCACCCATGCACACTCTGTGCTCTGAGACAAAACACTGTGTTGTATGGAGGACTTACCCAGCAGAGGTGTCAAATGCAAAAAATTCAGCTAAAATCTAACTTTTGGGATTGTTCAAATAAGGTTTTTCCTTCTCAGCCCTCTTTGGAACCTGTCCACACAGAGACTTGTACTTTCTGTCTGAAAAAAAATCAACATAAAGCAATTGATTGGGGAAAAAAATATATCTAAATTAGAAAATCTTGTCTTAAATGGATATTTTTTGGTTTGACAGCTGAATGGTCACAGGCCTGCATAATCTTTTCTCTGAAGACTTGATCACCCCTAAGCAGACCTCTGAATTATTCTCTAGCTGAAAAGCTAGTCGATTTTCAGATTTGAGCAAACAATAACACTTTCCAGGAATTTTTGAAGCTACTTCCATAAGAAACCATTGTTTTTAAAAGGTTTATTTATTTATTTATTTGCTCTCTGACTTTTTCTGTGATTTTCCTTTTTATAATTTCATTAACCTGCATTTTAAAGGCAGTAATATTAAAAATATTTTTTTCATATCACTGGGTTTAAAATGTAGTATTATGATATTTCACCTATTTGTGTATAATAGATGTCAGAAGTAGCAGAATGTTTTAACGTGTCACTCAAATTAGCATACACTGAAAAAATTTTAAAAAGAATTTTCAAAATTCTGAAGGAATAAAACTTAAAAATAAGATGTTTTCCGGTAAGGTTCAAAAGTTTGGGTTTGGGGTTTGTTTGGTTTTTTTGTTTGGGGGTTTTTTTGTTATTTGTTTTGTTTTGTTTTTTGGTGGGGAAACCTTTTAACTTTCACAGGTCCACACTAGTAAGATTGGAGTGAAATAAATGTTACCCTGTAAAGAGAAACTTTTCCTACATGTTATTATAGGGAAAGATTATAATGACTGTCTCCTAGTCAGTTTTCATTGTTGTAATGAGAGCTTTTCTTAATGTACCTTGATGTGTTCGAAAACCAAACCCCACAGAAATGGAAGATTCAAGTACTCCCCAGTCACAGAGAAGGATCCATAGAAAAAATGGCAACTGTTGTCCTTGGCATGGGGTCACACTGCTTTCTGGAGAGAAGCTAAATCTGTGAAAGTGCTTTTCCTGGGGAGCAAAGGGATTTGCTGTCTGGGGCAGCAAGTGCCTCCATTGCTGTAAGAGACAAAAGTAATTACCAGGCAGGAATACACCAAGCTGCTGATGCTGAGCAGGCCCAGGAGAAACCAGAAACTGAGATCTTAAAGGATCCAATACTTTGATAGAGAAAAGTTAGATACCTGGACAAAGAAATTGCTTTGCTATTGATGGGGTGTTTTTTTTCCGTGATGAGTGAAATAGGCACTTGTGCACATTTCTGGTTTATAACCTGGATTTCACCCAAGACATACCTGACATATCTCATCAGTGTCATCTGTTAAAGGATACAGCCCATGGTGCCCAGGATATTGATTGACTGTGCTGAGGAAGAAACAGTAACTGTGCTTTTCTCTAGCTTTTCCCACTTCATGAAAGAGGTACAGGGAGGGAATACGAAAATAGAATTTTCCCTCTAAGCCAAACAAAAAATCAAAAACCTTTTAAACATTTACAGTAAATATGTAGAACTGTCAGTGAAACAACATGTTTTTTTTCTTTGAAATTATAATTCTTCAGTGATATACTGTATCACTGAAGATTACAAATACTTTTTTCCAGGGCCATTTTGGTCATTTTTCCATTTGGAAACTACTTTTTTCATCATCACTGTAGTGATGATGAGAAACTTCTAGATTTCTTGCAAGTTTTTTGTAACTTTCAAGTCTTTATTATATTTGTGCCAATGTTAAGAGGTGGTGTTCACAGATATTTATTACATTGCTGCAATAAAATGCGACCACTTCCAACCACAAGTCTCTCAAAGTCAAATCTGTCAAAAAAAATTCGATTTTTCCACTCACTTTCCAGTCACTGGGATTTCTCTGTCAGTCACATTCTTGTGACTGTGTCTTAGCAGATGTCTAGGAGGTGACAGCAATTATCGATATCACCAGATAAGGGCTAGCAACACCCAACAGACTTTTGTAACCTATGGTTAATAGCAATGCACTCCCACAATTTGTGTTCGGCAAGTCCCTGTGAAATGTATTTCAGAGTAAGTATTATCCTGGTGTTTTTCCAAAGATAATAATAGATCAAGAGGATCATATGGATCCTGTTTCAGCAGTGTGTTTAAGCAAGGCACCCAAGTTTAAGATTAAAGGTTACCTTGTGTGTAGGTACCTCACTGCCCTTCCTTGGGTCACAGTGAAGGAACTTATTACAAAGTTACAATAGACTCTTAACTCTAAATTTCCTGCCTTTTATAGTACAAAAGCTCACCCTTAACCTTCCTGTAACAGGGGTTTTTCATTTAATTCCCCAGAGGGTTAAAAGACAGATGAGCTGGTGGTAAGAAGCATATATATGCTTTTCACAGTGAGAGCACCTACCCTGGAATGTGGTTTGCAGAAAAAAATGTTGCCATATGTTGAAGAACGTCTTCATATGTGCTTTTATATCTTTAATACCTTCCAGACAACAAAACAGGACGTGGCTCCTATCAGAGTGGCAGTTTAAGTAGCCATACAATCACTGATATTTGACTGTCATGCCTGCATCTAACTAACATGCCTGCTGTAACTCAGGCTCCAGCAAGCAGAAAACCTGAGACCTATTACCCTTCCCTGTTGCTTTCATTATTGTGGTGCACTGCATGGAAACATCTAATCTAGGTGAACTTCCAATTAATTTCCAGTGTGGATGGAGCACCGCTAATCTCCCCTGGAAAAACCACTGTCAAATTGAAACAAGAATATTCTTGATCAGATGAAGTGTATTACTAAAAAATACTTGACATCATCGAAAATGGTTTGGGGTTGTTTTGGTTTGTTTTATTTTCCCTAAAAATAAGGTTTATGAGTTACCTGTGGTAAAAATTATATATTTTGATTAGGAAAAATTAAAACCGAAACTACTTGATTAATTTGAATTCAGTTATTATTAGTAGATAAGAAAAATATACAAACAAGTTAGGCATATTTTTCAGTGATTTTCTAATTAACCAAAACTGAAATGAATAACATTTTCAAAAGTGATGTGCTAAAATAGAGATGTGTGAAGGTCTTGCTTGAAGTCTAGAAGTGTGAGAGGAAGTAGTGTCCAAGGTGTTTTTAAATTCTTCTTTGCAGGGGATATGGTTTAGGGCTTGCAAGAGCACTCCTGGGTCATACCTCCTACATACTGTAGGTCTTTCACCATGTATTTGAGTGCCCAGGTAATCATGTTGTCTTAAAATATTTGAAGCCAATTACATTTAGGCTACTCCTGTTACTGAGAGAGTTCTGCTGTCACCCACTTAGGAACAACTTTGATGCAACATGAATGGTAGCTTACCTCAAGTGCTGAGCTCCTGATGGCTCTCATATTTACCACTCCAGGGATGTGCTGAGATGACTGTTTCATCAAAATGAGTTTTTGTCATTTATTTGTGAAAGCTGTTAAACAAATAAATGAAGAGGTTGCAATTACAGTTTCAGTTTCCTTAGATCAGCCATCTTTAACTTAACAAAAAATGAAAGTCACTTATTATCAATTCAGCTGATAGCTGTGTTCAATATTTAACAACCTGTAACAATATTTCAATCATAGTGTAATAAATTATGATGTTTTAGTGTAAAATGTCATAATGCCTTTATCAGTCTTCATTATCTCTATTAGAGTTTTTTTTTCAGTTCACAATTACAAGTGCAAATACAAGCACAATTACAAATTATCTGCATAGATTTCATACAGTTTTTAATGAGATTTGTATAACTGATTACTACCCTGACTGTTAAAAGCTGCAACATGAGGGCAACTGGTATTAATAACCCCTAAAAATTAGTCTTGTTGAATGCCAACAATGAATGAATAGCACAGACTGTGTGTTGCACTGCTTTTTGCTTAATCTTGTGGGATAAGTGGATCACTTTCTGCCAGTTCTGTCAACAGTTTCCACGGTGACATTATGAAAATCAACATCTCTCAGGCCGAAAGCAAACTTCACACATTTTGAAATAAATCATTCTTGGCAGCTTGTATCAAATCATGATGGAAAAACTTGTGGGAGTTCAGCCCTTCCTGCTTTTTTCTGGAGTCCTGTCGTCTGATTAAATGCTCCACATAACTGGTCCGGAGGACTCCTCACTTTTTAAATCCAATGGGTAAGATGGATGTCTGGAACCAGGTTATACTTTTGAAGAATCAAACTGAAATGCTCCTTTGACTTTCTGAAAGGCTGAAATTTTATTAAATTCATCTACTTAGGTTAACTAAGATATTTGTTCCTCCCCTCATGCAATAATTCATATCATGGTAACACCTTGGTGCTGTTGTCACAGAGAACCATTACAGTGTAGTACAAGATAAAATCTAGGGTGAATCTTTTCCTGTGTCAAAGCATAGAAAGGTTTAGTGCTGTGTAAGACACAATTTTACTCACTCTTGTTGAATAATGGTGCAAAGGACCAGGTTTGAAATTGTTTGGGGCTCTGTGAAGATAGAATGGCCTGTGTTGCCTCTTTTGAAACAAGTCAGGTTTGTTGGTAGATTTACTGCTATTCCATAGTGGTTTGTGATTTATATCACAGGGACCTACATTTCTGGATAGGAACCATTTATATTATTGCAGGAATTTATAAAGATAATCTCAGGACTACAGATACCTTTAGACAGGCATTTCAGACATGATTAAATGCCTTTGCTGGAAACAAAAATCTCTACTTAGTGCAATGTGTTTCACATGGGCCCTAAAGCCATCCTTCTGCTCTCATTCCACTGGCAGAGAGATATCCCATCACCTTCCAGCAGCTCTGCTAGTCTGTTGTTTTCCCCCAAAGCAGTACAAGATCCAGTTTTACTTCATGGATCTTTAACAGTTTGGATCCCTAGTGGAACATGCAGGCACAGAAAGCCAGGAAACTGGCAGATATTTATTCTTCAATGCTAATGCCTCTCTCCTAGTACTAGTCAAATTGAACAGTAACTGGGCTCAGAATTGTTGTGTTCTCTGCTGCAATGGAATGGAGAGAAAGTCAAGAGATAAACATTGCCTTCCTTCACAAAAAAATAAGAGGGAAGACTGTCTACATTGCTGACAAAAATCCCTTTTTTAGTATGACAGCTGACAAACTACAGCACAATTCCTCAAGGACTCACAAAAGTGTCTGAGAAAAAGTTGGCATTCACGCTTCTCATCTGAATTTGCAGCTTGTGCCCATTTCTCAACTGCACCCACTTGAAGAATGTTCATCTGTAAACTGGAATTTCAAGTCCCTCATGTTTAGGATCTGGAGATATAAGACCCCTTAAAGACAGGGCTAGCTCTGATCTGATATTTGTGTCCTAAAGCAAAAGTGGTTTCAGGGACATACCCAGGTATGATCATACTGAACCACCTCGGTAAAATGCTGTGAGTAGTCAGAGGCAGCAAGCACTGACTTGCAGTGATGAGTTACATGGTGAGCTTATGGCTGCATACCAGCATATTTCCCTGCACACTTCCCTGAGGGAAGGGAAAATTTTCCAACAGAACGCTAATCACTGCCACCACTTCTGGCTTATTTAAAAAGCCAGCCAAGCTGCCTGAGTTTAACTGATAGCAAAATAGAACTCTCTGCATACAGCAGTTTTCATTTACCATGTGTAACCACACAATAATTGAAAGAAATATGAGGAAAAAAACCACAGCAAATAAAACAGTTGATATTAAGCTTGGAGTGGAGTTGTCAATGAGTATAGGGAAAGTGTTCCGGTGCTCTGCGGCATGCAGCAGTGTCAGATCCTCTCTCAGCTTGTAGATTAGGTAGTTCTGTGAGACCTGAGGAGTACTAGAGCGATGCTTCATGTCAGGACCAGCCAGGAAATCAGAAGTGGAAGAGAAGGCATTCCGCTCAGCCCATGCCTGAGAGCAGGAGGTCTGCACAATGCAGCAATGTGAGCAGCCATGGGCATAATGGCGAGGTGCAGCCCCATGCAAAGAGCCTTGGGCTTGGGCCTGTCAGTGTGCAGGGGAGAACGATCCCATTGTGTTACCGCCTGTAGCTGTGGCAGGTGCTCCAAGGTCCTGCCGGCTTCCTGCAGGCTGACTCTGACTGCAGCAAGCCTCTGCTCCCAGCTGCAGAAGCCACTGGAGGCTGCTACCAAACAAATGCAGGGAAAAAAATCTGAAAACTGTCAGTCATAACACAGCCATTTCTTCAAAGAAATGATGGTGTGAATGTTTTCCAAGAAAAACAAAAGCCACGCTGCCTACTCTGTCCCACTTGGAACTCTGCAGTCAGGTTGAAAGAGAAGGGATTTGAGGAGGGATTTTAAGAGAAATGAATAAGTAACAAGAATGTTGGAGACCAGACGGCAACATCTGGAGAGCAGGGCTGTGTTTTGGCTTTGGGTTATTTAACCTTTCTTGATCTACATCGGCTTCTCTTTTCAGTCAACAGCTGAGCAGAACTAAACTAATTTGAAAAAAATGTTGAAAAGCTTCTTCTAGTGCATGGCAGCACACCTGCTGGTATAAAGTAGTTAAACTTTTACAAAAGCTCCTATTGTTTGGAGCTGCTGTACCTATAAGCATCTATCTCTTCTGTAATCCACAAACATCTATGTCTCTTCAGTAAAAATACCTCATTGGAACAACTTCCACCTTTTTTTTTCAGCTGTGCTGGCTGGGGAATAATCTGGGACTAGAATAGCTTCTCCAAGGCAGCATAAGAAAGGCTGATGCAGGAATAAGCTCTTCGTGTTTACACAGGAGCTTAAGGCATTGGCACTTCCAGGGCTACTGTGGTGTGAAGGTTTGAGCACCAAATGTTCCTGCATAAAGTAATGAAAAATAAGAAACATTCACAGATTATAGGTGTCCCCAAAACGAGACAAAAAGTGAAAAAAATCTTGGAGTAAACAAATGAAAACCTAACATTTGGACCCTACATTTTTACATGAAATAAGGCTCCATCATGGCAATTTTAAAGAGGGAGAGAAAAAGATAAAGAACTTCACAGTATCAAGTGGATGTTCATGTGTGGTGTAACTCACCCAGTGTAGTGGATTAATTACAGACTTTAACCTTTCCCATTTTAGCTGGGTTTAGGTCACATGCTTTAAACTAATAATGTGTGATATAACCCTCAGGCCATCAGGGACAATAATACATGTCCAGCTATGACATGAGTTTGCATGATGAAATAAAAACTATGGCAGTTTTCCAAAATTTAATATATGACAAAAGTAATCATTTCTGATAGAAACAAGAATAAAATGATGCTTCAGTGATTCAGAAAAAAAAAAAGGAAAAAAAACCCCACACAAATTGCAAGTAATGTTTTAGGTACAGAAAATTTCTTAGTGACATATGACAAGACAGAGAATTGGGGTCAAATTCTCAAATTAAAAGGTACATTTGTCTTAAAAATAATAGTCTCTTGCCACCCTCTGTTAGCTTCTCTGGCAGATGGGCTGTAGGGATGTTTCTGTGCCACAGTCCTTTTTTTTATTTTCCACCAAATATGCCAGTTCAGCACCTTTCCTTACAGAAACATAAAAGCTCGAGTCCTTCCTCAGACACTTGCAAGGCCCAAAGCTCTCTCCTCATGGTCAACATCCAATTTCTGTGTTGGTTCTTCCCCACTGTTTCCCATGCAAAGCCCTTGGGTCTGGTAGGGGACAGGAATAGAAATGATGACCAGGGATAACATGAGTGATCATGCAGTTGGTTTGCTGATGAGGTTAGTTCTTTGTTTTACTTCTCCATGTCAGAGTACAAATCAGAGAAAAAGACAACACGCCATTCAAGCTAAAATAGCTGTATAGACAAACATGCAAGGTAAGGGAGGGAAAATGAAGGGGCAGCCAGTCAACCCCATGAAAACACAAAGCAGATGAGTTACTCTACTGGACTCTCTAGTTTTTGCTTAATAGCAGTCAAAAGAGGTGAATATAGAGATAAAATACCAGTTACGTTGGTCTTCAGTGAAAAAATCACAGAATCACAGAAGGGGTCAGGTTGGAAGAGACCACAGTGAGACACCCAGTCCAACCTCCCCGCTCAAGTAGGGTCATCCCAGAGCACAGGGCACAGGATTGTGTTAGGACAGTGCTTGAATATCTCCAGTGAGGGAGACTCCACAGCCTCTCTAAGCAACCTGTACTAGTGCTTGTTGCACTGTGCCATGGCTGGTGCCACGGCCAGCAAGACCAAGTGGACCAGCCTGTGCATTGGTCTGATACCCACAAATCCCAAGAGCCCTAAGGTTAGGCTGACTACCCAGAGGGCTGTGCAGGGTATGCAGATCATACCCCCATAACTAGCCACCACCATCCCCTCCCTCTCTCCCCTATATTTGGTTTCTCCTCTAGAAAGTTCCCCATTACTCGGTCCCTCATTAACCCATGTCACCCCCCTCCGCCTACCCCTGTTACCATTGGTTCTGTCCCCTATTCCCCGCCTCTGTAACGCCCCGTTTCGGTTATCCCATTGGTTGTTATGTGCCTTCCCCTCACATTTCATGGGGGTAGAAAAATCCCATNGTTAGGCTGACTACCCAGAGGGCTGTGCAGGGTATGCAGATCATACCCCCATAACTAGCCACCACCATCCCCTCCCTCTCTCCCCTATATTTGGTTTCTCCTCTAGAAAGTTCCCCATTACTCGGTCCCTCATTAACCCATGTCAACCCCCTCCGCCTACCCCTGTTACCATTGGTTCTGTACCCTATTCCCCGCCTCTGTAACGCCCCGTTTCGGTTATCCCATTGGTTGTTATGTGCCTTCCCCTCACATTTCATGGGGGTAGAAAAATCCCATGCCACCCTCTTTGTTCGGCTTCTTCACGGTTCTCTGCACCCAACCTTGTTCATTAAACCATCTCCTGTTTACCACAAAGAAGTCCCTCCACCTTCTTTCTGCCTCCTCCGCGTACCCTCACCACCAGTGGACCAGGCGAACCTGTGCTGGAGCTTCACCGATCCTCCCACGCCCCCGTGAGCAGATTCTGTCACCCCCTCTCACGCAGGCAGGTGCCCGGCACTTGTGGTCACCTCGCTAGCTGGACAGATAGCGCCGTGGCAAGTGCTCGGTCACCTGCACAGTAAAGAAGTTCTTCCTCATGTTCAAGTGGAACTTCCTGTGTGTCAGTTTCTGCCCATTGCCTCTTGTCCTGTTGGCAGGCACCACTGAGCAGAGCCTGGGTCCATCCTCTTGATACCCTCCCTTCAGATACGGATAGACATTGATATGGTCTCCAATATATTGAGGTCATGCCAGACCCACTGTTCCTATAACCCGAGCAGACAAGGGTCAGGCTGATTCACCAATCGACATGAAGTTGTCTCACCTGATTATCTACAACACCACAGAGTTCAAAAGCACATCAGATGTGACCTTTAAAAATAGAAAATTGCTTCTTTCCTCTTCCACCCACCCCCACCTTTGCCCTCCAAGGCTGCATAAAACATTGCTTTTTCTCAAAGGCTTTTATTAGTGTTGCAAATATGTCCTGACATTGGGGCAAATCTTCAGCACACACTGAGCAGAGATAGGGGGTAGGACTCCTATTAATAGTGATCAAAGTCGTTCAATTCTCCTGCAAGCTGTGCTGAAAATGAGCCCTACTCTGCCATGCCACATCAATTAAGACACACTTCTGACCTGAAGCAACAGTTCAAATGCAAAAAAATTTAGTGTCAGTGTAAAAACAAGGCACAGGAAAGTAATTGCAAAAGATTTTGGTTTTAATTTAAATATGTAGTGTCATCTTGAAAATCACAGATCCTTCCTAAATCTTACTTCTACTATAATTAATGCAAAGTTTAACATTATGCAGTGAAAGAGCTTTGGGTTTTTACTCTTTTTGGCTTTGATTTTCTAGTATGACTACTTCTAATATAGCCCTTTTCTCATATTATTGCTTGTATTTTCTTTTTATGTTATTCTAGCTCATTTTGGGTTGCATATCATGTCAATGTATTAGTGCTTTCAAATAACCCCTGTAAAGACTGTCCTCTGTCAGAAAGAAGCATCTGTTCTTTTGGATACCAGAGCAGTTTTAATTTCTAAATATTTTCTCGAATTTTTACAGTTTTCTCTGTCAACTGTTAAAATTGCATTTCAGATATTTTGATAGCTAAGTACAGAATAGTCAGGCTTTCACCAAAGTTTTCATGTTCTGATTTCTTGGGTTTTTTTCTTTCCACTGCACAGAAAGCCAAAGAGTGGAAGTAGATGAAAATTTTTCTTTCCATGATAAAGAATACATTTATCAATGCATTGCCACCTTCCACATAAACCATGAAGGGAATCATTGCTTTGGATGCATGTCAAAGCCGTGTTTCAAACTCTTCCTTTTACACCAATCAAATGAGAAGACTGCATGGATTTGCTTAGTCATTTGACATTTTGTTCTCTCTTAAACAAGGTGATGATAAAAACTTGCGCTCTCTATTTTTTGGTGGAAATATTTGTACCTTGCCTGCAGGAAACCAACTGGCAAGATTTATTAGTACTCTGACCTCCTCTAGGCAGCAGGACCTTTGGCAGTTTTAACATTCTGGTCATTTTTACTGACGTGTAACATACAGGAGTTATCCATTGAAGTGCTTTCCATATGTGGCTGTGCTCAAGCTCAGACCAAACCAAAACCCCACCTGGGAAGACCTGCAAGTTTTAGACAAACTCAGTAGGCAGGATGACATCTTTGTCTCGTTCATATCAACACCTTTTACAAGCTGACTGAGCAATTGAACTTCATCCTATCTAGGCATTTAAAGGAGGGAAGTTAAAACTGTCAGGAAATCCTGCTTGCTAGGGAAAGGCAAGTATCAGAAGTATTCACCATCCCCTAATCCTTAGATAGGAAGAAATGAGAGTTAAAAAAAAAAAAAACCAACGAATATAAACATATCAACAAAGACTTTGTAGCCCTATCAAATCACACTTCACAAGACAACTAAATGAGGTGAAGATCACAGAAAAAACTATCCAATAAATAATGACCGCCAGAGAAAGAAAATTATCACATGACAGATGGAGATATAACTGACCACTCTACACAGCAACACAAATTAAACTAAGCAAGTTTGAATGTTAAATTACATGCAATCAAGAGATCAGGAAAAAAACAAAGGCAGGTCCTAAAAGTATGGTTGTCTTCTCTCCCTTTGTCTACCTGATAGCTGATATCATTAAGCATCTCACCATCACTAAATTAATTTCATCTGATTAGAGCATCTGGGAGGATGTGCCTTGTATTTCCATGAGTGCTGTGCTTTAGTTCAAATGATCACTGGAAATAAAATGCCCCTGTCTTTTTGTGACCGACAAATGACATTTGATATCATAGATCTCTGTTAAGGATAATTTCAGTAATTGTTTTCCATTCCCTCTGACAGCCAGCAGCAAGAACACAAGAGAAAAGATAAACCTAAAAGGCTAAGGAAAAGCTATGGAAACAGAAAACACACAGGAAAAACAAATAGTGGAATCTAATTATAAATATTAAACTAATATCACTTCAAGTTATTATTTCAAATTAGATTTGAGTTGCAGAAACTTACACTCATTCCCAAAAGCATGCATTCAGAATAAATACCGGAAGTCCAACTTCTAGAAAAGTGCCCAGGTGAGCAGTTCAGCAGCTTCAGTAGAGATACTCATTTTTCTGAAAAGGAGCACATGCTTATAGAATGGGAGACTAGGAATATTTCCATCGTTCTTTACTCAGCTGGACTACATCCACTTTAACCTTGATCCAGAAAGTACCAGAGAAAAAAAACTGTGTCTTTCCAGGGGTCATCAAGTCTGGCACTTCTGAAAACATTAGTTAAAAAGAGCAATTAGATGATGTAAAATGGGGGTAGGAGCGCAAAGTGGAGAAATGGGAAGCTTAACAACTTGCCACGGACTTCTGTAATGGACTTCCATTTCCTCAACCTTGCTAGAGGGCTGTCAGCGATTTTTGCTCCTTGTCTCCCCAAATTTGAGGATAATTCCTCCTGTGATTCCAAAAGAGAATTTTCTGGGACAGGTATGCTTTACAGGTATGTCTGGTACATGCACTCATCTCTTTCTTGTGGGCTCTGTCAAGACTAATGGGGCAAGAAGTACCATCTGCTTCACCATTTGCTACTTTATGTACTCCTGAAATAACCCTACATCTCGAATCTGCCAACATGTGCTTCTTTCCTCAAATGTTTTGAGAGCTGACAGATTCCCACCAGATGCAACTCATATTAGCTTCCGGCTATTACAGGAAAAAGTAGAATAATCCTTGTAATAAAATACTTGTGTCCATATCCATCAATATTCTTCTTATCTTTCACTCTTGGCTTTAGTTAAACAAGTTATAGGGGTCAAAACATTTTTAAATGAGCATTTTTCTAAAATCAGAAAAATGGAGTGCCACAAAAACCTGAAAGTTTCCATGTAAACAGACTGATATGGGGAAAGTGCTTGATTAGAAAATATCCTGCCTTAGGTCAGGCTGGCACTAACCTCTGACCTGGCTTTGTATATTATCTCTTAAACCAGTTTCTTTAAAGCAGGCTAATAGAAATTGAGTTTCAGATTGAGGAAATGCAAAAACTGTTGTGTATTGCATATGTCATTTAATTCCTGTGAACAGACCCTGGAACTTATGTCATGCCCCACTGACTGCTTGCTTTGTTTCTTCAAGTCAGTAGAGCTTCACAGAGGAACTAGGATCCATCTGTGTAGATGCAAGGGCAGAAAAGGAGCCGTGGCACTAAATCCTATGCCTACTCAAACTTTTTATACATTTGCAGCCTTTCAGTAGGTGTAAATTTTAAACCAATGAAAATATATGCTAAATTACGTATTCATAAAGCTGTATATTGCTACTTTAGTTTGATATTCCTGCATCACTGAGGTTCCTCATATAGGAATGATAAGATTGTCCATGTGTATTTTTCTACAAGCATTCAAAATTCTACTTGGTCACTAACAAAAACACCCAAACTATTGTGAAAAAGCAAAATGCCACTTCATTTTAAAGCACATTTGACATAAGTCAAAACCAGGACCTACTGCAGTTATACAAAGATGTGCATAAAGACACAGAGAAGAATAAAGCTGTGATATTTATTTAGCACTTTATAGAGAGGCCAGGCAGAGAAAGCAATCAAAGTAAAATATAAAGGAAAAAAATATGTAGTCATTTTTTGCATAGTTTAACCAGAAGTTAAAGATTTCTACCTCAAGTATGGTCTTTAAAAAGCCCAGAAGAGGTTTTGTGAGCCTCTCATAAGTCAAAAAAGTGTAAAATATTCTGGTAACAATTCTGGGAAGGTAATATGGTAGCAAAGAAGGCAGCAGTATGGGTTTGTGGTTTAATGTGGGTTGAAAGGCTCCTCTAGCTGTCAGATTAAGACAGTAATTCTCCAGCGTTTATAGGAAAACATAACTACATTCTTGCCATTTAGAGGAGCATATAATTTAGGTTTGGTAAAATACCAGTTAAAGCACTTACAAAACCAAAGTCAGTGTTAATCTTAGATTAGTGTCATAATCCCTGAAAGACTGACTGTAAAACCTGTGAATTAAAATAACACGACAGAAAGTGGGAATGGTTTCTTCATCCCCTGCAGCAGAACAAAACAGACACTTGTTTCAGCATCACCTAATATTTCTCTTAATTAAAAAGAAAACAACAAAACCCCCCAACTATATATCATGTTCTATCCATGCAGGCATGTGTTTTGGCTTTTACACTTTGTGGTCTATAAACAAAATGTAAACATAGTTATATTGATTTGTTTCCATAGCAATGTAAAAGCTCCTTTAGGGTTTCCAAGGCAATACGCAGCAGAGTAACAAATCAGGGAGGCATGGGAAATGTTCAGCAAGCAATGGGTTTAGGCAGTGCCTCAGGCCTCCAAGAAATGCATTCTTCATTAAAGCAATCTGAAAAAAGCACTTGAAATTAAAACAAAAAAGTCTCATCTATGGGACTCATATTTTCTTTTGTCATTAGATTCTCTCTGTAGAGATATGCTTTTGTTTGTGACAATTCTCATTCAAGTTAGTTCCACTGACAAGAGCAAGGGATTTTCACTTCAATTTTTTTTTAAATGTGAAGGGGTTTAGAACCTCTGACCTGCTGGAGAAGGGGTAGTTGCAAGAGAAAACCCTATTAAATGATTTGACAACTCTTTTTTTTTTAACCATGTAGAGATGCCACTAATGATTTGGATAAAAGAGGACCTGGTATAAACTTTTATCCTTATCTGTTTAAGCCTTCTTGGAATACCCTTAAGATTGTTTTTCTACCTGCTGAAGAGACCTGTCACAAGGATTTTTACTTTACAAATGTACAAAACCTGAAAGGAAAATACCTCTTAGTTATAAGACCATTGTTACATCCATAGCTCTACACTACATTAAACCTCAAAAGGCTTTTGTCCTCCTCTGAGTTAAGGCTATGAATCTGAGAAGACCCCATCCTGTCCAAAGAGCCATCCCAAGCACAAACTAGGCCAACATAAATCATTTAAGCCTGTGAATACCTAAAGTATATTCGGACTTAAGTTTCATGTTTGTTCAGACTAAATACGTATTTTAGAGGGTCATTTATCACTTTTTACTTAATGTTCATTAAAAAAATACTCTCAAAATAGTTCTGGATTCAGGCAAAGGAATGAACAGTTACACTAAAAGACCATCTCTGTTGACATGTATCATTTCTGGAATTGAAATTAAGTACTTTAGGTGACAAAGCTTTTAATTTGGAGTTACCAAATAGTGTTAGTGATCAAGAAAGATTTCATTTATGTCATATAAGATGAAATGCCTCACCTGCCCAGATACACCCTCACCAATGCTAACAGCTGCATCCAACCAATGAGTTAGAAACAAACACGATAAAGCATTTAGTGTCTAACTTCTCTAAACCTGTAGTATTTACTGCTCCCCTCATCCTATTCCTCTAAGATGACTGGTCTTGCTTTATTTTAAGAAAGCTGCACTTTATTCTTTTACTTTGTATGCAACAAATATCATTCATATTTGAGTTATGAGTATGTAATTTTTCTATTAGTTTTTCACATGAATGAAGAAAGATGGAAACAAGTGAAAAAACACTTGCTAAGTAGCAATAGGCAGCATGATTGTTGATTGAATTTTCTTTTCAGAGCATAATTCAGCCTGAAGAAAACTAATCATTTAGCAAAACCTGTCAAGCTCAAAGAGAAAAGTTTCCTTTTGTATTATTCAAAGTTTGCTCTAAATTACACACCTGCTGTGAAAATCAGAAATGTGGCTTCCAGTTTGAGGCTTCTCTAATTAAAATATGATCTGACCCCAGTTTGTTTTTGCACTCAAAAACAGCATTCAAGAAAGAAAACTTCTAAAATGCTTTATTATAAATCTTGCTATACAAAATGCATTGGTTTGGGGTTTGGTTTTGCTGGTTCGTGGGATTTTAAGAAAGGATAGGGCTTTAAGATGTGGCAAAATGTGAGATTATTCAAATAACTTGGAAGTTTTTAACCAGGCATCTTCCCAGATCTCTCTGGCAATTTTCGTCTAACCTCACTTGCCTATGGCTCAAGTAGACCAGAAGCTTCAACCAAAGCCATGAATCACGATCAAAAATCTGGGCTCCATTTGAGCTTATGATGTGGCAGGACTTTCAAGGGAGACCTGTAACTTCCTTAGCACCCCTTATAACTAATGTTCTCATGGGAAGTTAAGACAGATCTCTCAAATGGGATGGAAAGTTTCCTTCTGGATGGTGGTGGGTGTCTCCAGTGCAAGCAATACTTCAATTTAATTGTTATATCTCACTTTTAACTTCATTGCCGTAGTTCTTGCCAGGAATGGAGATCCCTCCAGGTCTTTTCTTGGCAGGTACTGTTTGAAGCATGAAGAGTTAAACCAAGAAGAAGGAAAGCTGTGGGAAGGACTTTGAGAAGTCCTCTAATATCCACTGCCACGGAGGGAACATTTACAATGAATAGAAAATGTTAAAAAATATTTACATCCAATTAATTTTCTGTATCCTATGCCAAATACAGAAAAATACCATAGTTAGGTCCTTATCTGTATAACAAATTTCTTCATAATCTTTCTTTACTTATGAAAAGCTTTCAGTCATATGGGTGATATTACATTTTCTCATCCTCAGAATCTGGAAATGTTGAATTCTGCTCCAAGAAGTTTATATTCCACTAGAGGTGATAAATACAAAACTTTAAGAAGTCTTCCATGGCCGAATATTGCTTCTCTTTCTTTCACAATTCAGATAAGAATTTCTCTGATACAGTCTTGTACTCAGAAAATCTGGCCTGAACATGCTGAAGGTAATAACAAAATGGGTCTAGCAACAGTTAAATTAAAACAAATTTTTGACATGAATGTAGATTTTTAATAAAAGCACAAACAACCTTAACAGTTGCAGCACTTTTTCTAGAAGAGAACAAAAGTAAAATATATGTGTAGAAAATTAGAAATATAAAAAGCAGGTATACGTATATATTGGTTTTGTACAACTGCTGTATAGAGTGATTCTCTAAGGCATCTGTATGAGCCATATTAGTCTTATTAGAGCATGATACTATTTTTAAAGTTCACATTATTTTGCACAATATTTTTAAATATGTCGTTTATTCAGTCTCATTCAAACTTAATGTAACTGCAGCAATTAAAATGACCATTTTCTTCATATTAAAAGATTTGGACAGGTGCAAAGCAGTATTAACAGACATCTGTGCTAAAGCTAAGCTTCAAATTATGTGTTAATTTCCATTGCAAGCAGAAAGATGTATTGAAATGTATGAAAGGTGCTACTTAAAACAGAAATGGAAGCTTTTAAAATTCAGTTGTATGTCAAATAAGGGAGGAAATGTAGAGTTGGAAAAAAATACATTATGTAATTTTCCCCTAAACTGACCCTTTAAATAAATGTTGTCTCTAACTTTTAAGATAATTATCTCTTATTTTATTTCTATTTTCTCCTGTCTCATTTTGCAGTAATACACCTCCATATTTTTTATCTTGCCACCCTATTACCACGCCGTGTTATTATAGGTGACACATTTACTGGTCTCCTTCTCTTCTTATCCATCACTTATTCATGGGAATCTTCCCAGTTCTTGTTTTTTGACTCAAGCTAATGGCAGAAGTCATCAAGAGGCCATACTTATTGCCTTAGACTCATGCAACAGAGTCCAGTCCAACTGAGTGTAGAAGATGTATTTATTAACTATTATTTTGCCTATGTTCTTAGAACCACATTTCTGCCATAAAAGAGTCACACACAGGTTCAGGGATGCTGGCTGGCATGACCTAAACTCAGAGTTAGCAACTACATGACAATTTTGCACTGCCAATATTTGTTCATCACTTATAACGAACAGGAAGAAGTCCCCGTCAACCCACCCCTACTGATCCAAAATTCAAAGCCAGGGCTTAAGTCCTCTCTCTTTAATACATTTCAGTCTGTGCTTCAGTTGGATCTTCATGCCTTCCTGTCTGGAAATATGGAGTCTACTCTGCAGCATGAAACCTGGAAAGCTTAATTTAATTCTGTCTTATACAAAGATCGTCATTTGAAAGGTGTGCACTGTTAAAATACTTGATTAAGTTCTTTCAGAACCATTTGCAAATGCTAAGGAAAAGAATTTAAAGCACTGTCTGTGAGTTCTAGCATGTATGCTTGAAGAAATGACAAGCGTTTTTTAACGCAAAAAATTCTCACACTTCAGCAATCTAGGACATCTATCTCATTATTTTTAAAACCCTTATTCTTTGTTCACACTTCCCAAGCCATTGTTTTTAACTTGACAAATAAACAAGGAAAATTCTTTCATCCTGGAGAGATGTATACCTATTTATGTTAATTAATGACAACAAAGTCTCTTTTGGTATTTTCCATTTGAAACTGACTAAGAATCATCTCAAAGTTGCAGGGAAGTTGAAAGAGTTTTGCCAATGATATGTAAATATTTTCAAATAGTAGGAGATCACAGGTTAGTACAGTGGATGCTGGAAACTGCTGATTACAGTAGGCAGAAGTATCCATCTATGTCTGTTCACAAGCAAAGACTTCTGAACATAATCTTACCATATCACAGCAGAAAACTGCTCAATAGTGCAGCTCATGTATATTGGCTATGGAGAGCTGCAGGGGAAAATGTTCTTATTCATTTCCACGTAGATTAAATTACAAGCTTGGGGTAGTTTGTGCAAAGAACATCACTGGGTGTTGTTCGGTGAGTTTCTACCATACATGTGTTTGAAGAACAAGCCCTTTTTAATTTCTGTTTAAGACCTTAAATGTGCTCCCAGGCAGCAGGTCTGCTGTAGAGCTGTGAGCTCACGCAGGCTGTTGCCACACTTTGAACACCAATTTCAAATGATGCTTGCTCATCTCTTTCGCTGTTACTCGTAACAGAGAATTACTTCCAACTGTGACTCGTAAACAACCTACAGGCCTGGATTTATAGTGGCCTAAGAAGGCAAAACTATGACTAAACAAAAAACAGTAATAAGACATGCTAATATATAGGATATCTGCCTGTATACCCATTGCCTCTGTCTCTGATATCAGTACATGGTGTATGCCCAAAAAAGTGTCTCTGACTTATTGGATAAATTCAATCACTTATGGAAAGTGCTAATGCTCTGCCCCAAAAAGCAAATATTTTCTATCTCAGGTTAGGTTAAATTAGGTTAACTAACTTAGGTTAAGTTTTTTAGTCCACCACATGGTGCTTACATAATGAGTTCCTATAGTTTCAGATGTGCAGGATTTGCTGTACTTGTGATCAGGGCAGAAAATCCAACAGACTCAGAACGCATCATACATAGTATGAGCTCGCATATCCTCATGCAACACACGTTGAAAGTACACACAGACTTCTGTGAGGAAATCTCAGATAAAAACATGGAAGTATTTGTTCATCTGCCGTGTTGAGTTAGAACTTTGATTTTGAAAATGGCGGCTAAAGATAAATAGTCAAAATCTTTTGTGAACCAGAATTGAACGCACAAGATGTGATCTCCCCTCTCAACGGGGAAGTACCTGCTTCTGGAAAGACAATCTGCATTTGCTTTTCCTGGGCACATAAATAAATGAAGACTTACTTCAACTTAACAATACTGTTCGTAGTTTACAAGGAATGTTTTTATCTGATGGATAAGACTACCTTTTCCTTCTGTTCAGGATCTTTCAGCCTAAATCTATCTTTATTCCACTTAATTAGAGTAATTCAGCGAAACATGGAAAGAAACAAGAACTAAGAAAAGAGAATCTGATAATTACACATGACAAGGTGAAAACAGAATGAATGAACACCCATTTAAAACTGCATATGGTATTTCACACAAAAATAAAGGTAAACTCTGAGCCTTCTCTTTCTTAATGGAAGTAGACCAGACAGATGTTCATCCAGTTCTCAGAGTCACCCCCACTAGTTACAATACAAGGCCTGATAGAATTATAGTGCTGGTACTCTTCTCCGCATGAAACTGACAACTTTTCAGCAACATACAGAACAAAGAGGTGCCAAACTTGCAGGAACAAATCCCAACACGTTCTGACAAGATGAAAAAAACCTTAAGTATCCCTGACAGATGTTTGTCTAGGAAGGAAACGCCATAAGCTTCTGAAGAAGTTTCATAACTCTTACAGGCGTAACCTTAGCTTTCTCTGTCTGATGGACAGCTACTTCTTTGTGTTCTATCAACAGAAGAGATACATCTAGTACCCTATTCACTATGGCTTTCGACACAGTATAAAACTGTTGCCACATCTCCCACTTTTTATTTAGTCTTCTATTTCCTAGATATTAAAAGAGTCTAATTCCTTCAATTACTCCTTGCAAACTGTTTCCCAAAGCTCTTATTCCCACCACTAGTCTATAGATCCTTTCCAACTGCAGTGGTAACAATTCAGGAAGCAGTACCCAAGCAAGGCTTTCCAAGCACCATCTTGACTAATAAATTTCCTCACCTTTTTAAATAGATTTTTAACAAAACATGACAAAACAAGTTTTGCTTTTCTTCATCAGTCTTGTACTACTAATTGCTATTTGTTCTCTGACCCACTGTTGATTTCTGATTATTCCTCCTGTTTGTCAAGATCATTTTTAATCATGATCCTATCTTGTGAAATGCTAGCCAAATCAGATCTTGCTGGTTGATTGACCAGTTAGTTGAATTGCTCATTGATTTATTTATTGCCTCATTATCTGCTAAGTAGTTATAAATGCATTTATTACAGTTAGTTCTGGTGTCCTGCTGGCTATCAAAGTGAGACTGACTGATTTATTGTTGCCAGAATTCTCCTTCCTCTTCATTTTAAAACACTACATCCCTCCAAAGCAACAGACAACAAACACTTCGTTCTAGCATGAGTTCCATCTACAAGATTGGTCCATGAACAGAAGAGAGCTGCTTCTTTTCACACAGATATTCTTATCTTAAGACAAGCATCTACTCAAATTTGAAGGGAATACAATCCTGTTGCTATTATTTCGGATATATTGCCTGTTTTGAGCATGACAAGATCCTGAAGTCACAAGACATTTGGTTTCTGAAACTTGACTGGATCTATGCAGCAAAGGAATCACAGGGTATGCAGAATAATTGTTGGCAGGTACAGAAGGAAATCAGAAAGATGTGTCATTCTTCCTAAAGTGCAGTGGGTAAGTTAACCATGTACAATATCTCAAAATGTCAGAATGCAAGCAATGAGATTAAAAAAAACCCTACTTAAATAAAGAAAAATGCCAAACAATCAAGTCTGAGATTTAAGAAATCAAATTTTCGTAGAGGGAATTGCAATAGTATGGGTATCATTTATTCTGGAATTAACTTATTTATATTCCTGAACCAGGTACTGCTATTGTGAATATTTATTGATGCTGAAAGCAACAAAAATGCAGAAAACATATCTTGAAATGACATGTTTAATTTTATTAATTCATTTAATTAAGCAATCTGTTCTACGGAGTAGATTTCTGTGCACACTTTGGAGATTCTTGTTTAAAATATTCATGTGAAAAATGAAGAACGCTGGAAAACAGAAAAACATTTTAATGATAAGTGTGAGATGCCTGTATGGTTGTTAAAATCACTAAAACCACTTTCACACTCTCCCCATAATTTATACACAATTCATATAACTGGATTTTTAACAAAATTCAATCAGCAGTTTTATTAGTGTTAAGGGCATGTTAATTTTAATCAGTTGATAATTAAAAGCTTAGCTTATTGTTCTGTAACACCAAGCCATCAATTCTTCCCTCACTTATGGAAGATAATGATTTCAAATTTTCAAAATGCTCCAAGATCCATACGTAACATTACCATGAATTACTGTCCAAATTGAAAAGAATAACAAAAAAGTGAACTTAGAGGGGATCAGATGGCCAGACACAATACAGTGATGAAAAAGACCAGCACACTAGGCATTCCACAAAACAGTGGCACTCTGATACCTAAAATATCCAATCTTGAAAAGACTGATAACCCCAATCATGAAATGTACAATACTGATAGCTTGGTAAAAGTTAGCCTAATGATACGTGGTTTAGTGCACACTCAAAAAAATACATCAGGGAAACTTCTTCTGAGAGACAAGAAAAACAAGAGAGCAAAAGTGAGTTAGCATGAGAGTGACAGACTACCCAGATACCAGGCAGCTCAAGGTCAAACCAAGCAAGCACTTCAAGTGCTTTGTCTTCATGCCTGAAAGGAGTGACTCATAGGTCCCCCTCTTGGAGTAGACAACTGCTTAGCTACTGCCAGCCTGGGATAAAAACAACAGCAAAGCTGTCACCACATATCCCAACCAGACTTCCTTCCAGCTGGGCAAAGATGCTAGCCCTGCTTAGGACCACTTTCTTTGCCTCTCTGGTCATTGCCTTGCCTCACAAGGCAGCATTTCTACTCACTATGTTACTTGTGTTACATGAACAGAGAGACTTCTTTCCTACAGCTTTCTGGCCTCACATGCTCCCTTTGGATAATGTGAGTATATCAGACTTCAAAAAGCAGTTCTAAAAATCCATAACCTTTTTACAGTTGAATTCTCTTATAGGAGTCTGTGTACAGTTTATTCAAATCACAGGTGTTGGAAATTGAGTTTGCTTAGAGAGGAAGGAAGTGAGAGTATAATGCATTTTTCATACCAGATGATGACATGGAATGCAGTCATGCAGAAATCACTCAGCTTCTTCTTAGAGGCTTCGTTTCAAAGCACCATTAAGTAAAGCTGACTGTTTTGCCCAAACACTAACTTCATTACTTAAAAGTAATCTGCAAGGGAAATGCATGCGTTCTTTAATTCACTAAATGATTCGCCTTGTTGAAGTGTCAGATAAGACAAAGAACCTTTAAACTCCAGAAGAGCTTGCTCACAAAACGAGACAAGCTACTTTTTGTTTTACTGATTTATTTGATCAAGAATGCCTGAGTCATGAGTTACTTGTCTCTGTTATAAATTTCAATATAAAGCTCAAATTAAGCATTTGCTTCTGATTTCACTGAATATTACAGTATCTCCAAAAATTGGTCAGATGTAAAGAAAAATTAAAGTGCACAGCCAGTATGCATCTACCAGGACAACATGATTCCTCAAAATAGTAGAGCTAGACATAATTCCCAGAGGCTTGCAGCAGTGCCATGTGGAATTTGGGAGGAGCTCTACTTTCATATTAAGACTAACAGGCAAATCCTAGCTGCATATGTCACCTTCTATCTGTAAGTCAGACAGGAAATCTCAGCCAAAGAATTATCTGTGAAAATTCTTTCCTACTTACTGTAGCAGAAGCCTTCACCGAGTAATCCTATTTTCCCACCCAGCAAAAAACTTTGGGGGTTTTTTTGCCCTTTTCATAGTCTCCCATTAGCTTACAATTATGAGATCATTAGAAATAAAGCATCCATATTTTATGCATTTCATGCTAATTTTACAGGCCTGCATGATGTCAGATCCATCTTTATCCTATGTAGACCACATAGCAATGTTGCCTAATAATAATGCTGCTCTCTTAAGTGTGTAATCACTTGTGTGCCCACAAATACATTTTCTCATTCCAGGAAAGGTATAAATTCACCACAGTCTATAGTAACTATATGTAGAAAAAAAAGAAAAGGACTAATACTTGACTCCTGTGACCTCAGAAGCAATGAGACAGATGAGACTTTTGCTGCCCTTTTTACCCCTGTGACAAGCATTTTGCTTCAGAGACTCTGATTACCTTCAATGATGCACGGTTCTGCAGATAAAGATGACGCCCTCGTGCAGTTTGTTTGTAGGTATTTCATATCACAGCTGGCTGCTTAGTGCCACTGTGTATGAGCTGCTGATCTCTCACCTCTAGCTTAAGTTCAGCCAGGCTTTTGTAAGACAGCAAGTCACCATGCAGATGCAGACACAAAGTTATGGCTTTCTGGGGAGAGCTGGTGATGGAGAAATCCAGATCATTGCAATAAACCTTTCGAATCTTCGGTAGGATTCTCAGCCAGCTCCTGTTTCTGGGGCCTACTCTACTAAAGATTTTCTTTTGTATGGATATAAGCAAAAATAGTTAAGTAAAAACAAATTTTATCAACTGCAAACACAAAATGAGTAAAAGCTGACCAAAAAGCAATTAATACATTAAAGTCTGGGAATCACAGTTAATCAGAAATGTCAAGTTTTTCCCTATCTACGCAGAATTAGGAAGTTCTCTGAAATGCATCGCCCAGTTTGGAGCACCACACTTCAAGGAAGGCATAAGTTAACAGAAGAAAAGGAAGGGTCCAAAGTCTAGAAA
This sequence comes from Gymnorhina tibicen, assembly GCA_013399875.1. NCBI lineage: Eukaryota > Metazoa > Chordata > Aves > Passeriformes > Artamidae > Gymnorhina > Gymnorhina tibicen. Next base: position 2,232,834 of record VXAZ01000289.1, on the reverse strand, counting down.
GTATACTATGATATACAACCGAAAAGAGAAGGGCTTTCCCTAAGATGACTGAGGGACCCCTGGTATCACAGATTACATAGCAGGGTACAAATCAGAAGGGAAGAAACCATTTCCTGTGTCCACCAGAGCAAGAATAACCTATTGCATCTATACATTTAGGTTTTACTTTTGTAGAGAAAAAAAAAAGGCTCACTTTCTAAAAGTAGGCAAATACTCACATAGATTGACATTTTTTAAAACAAGTTGGAGAGACATCTATAAGGAAAGACTTTCATTAGCTGATCTTACCTTGAAACAGGGAATGAATGGATGATCTATCATAGCCTCACCCAGCTTAATTTTCCATGAGTTCAGCATCTTGAAAACATAGGATCAGACTCTGCAAGGAAACAGAGAAAAAAGAGGGACCAGAAAAATTCCAGTTTCCCTTGAGCACAAGGAAGATATGAAAAAGAAAAAAAGATGACACCCCACAGCAAGGATCAGGTGCAGTGGCAGACTGGGCACTTGGAGCCAGTGTCTGGAGGCGACAGGCTCCCACAGGGCGGGTGGGGAGATTTCTGCCTGGTGCAGCTTGACTTTTGGAGCAGAGAGTTTCCTACATATACTGCTGTCAAACAGATTTTATGAGGAAGTGAGCTTAGTGGAGAGGTTTCACGCCTGCTTCAGACACAGTGGGCTCAGAGGCAACTGTCAGGTATTTTGGAGACACCCTTTACATCAGCGAGCCATCTCCAAGGCACAGGAGTATTAATTCACTGAAGTTAACAAAGCAAAACAAACAAGCAAACAAAGAAAAAGAAAAACTTTGACTTCAAAGTAACTTGTAACATTTGCAGCCTCCACTGGGTTTGTGCATCCTGTATTTGCAGGAGAGAAAATACAAGTGCAGATCTTAAAATATTTAATGCTAAATATACTGAGAAAGATATAGACACTGATACATGTTGCTCTATTTTAATGCATCCAGTTACCACATGTCTAACAATTTAAATACATTTTTCTTTCTCAGTGGTTAATTCTTAAGTCACCTGTTACTAATTAAATGAATTTCTCAAAATAATGTACCTGAAAGTAACACTAAACTTATTTTTCTTTAGCTACATTATTATCAATCCAGACAAAACAAGATTCTCTTAAAAATATTCAACTCAAGCTTTTCCCCAATGGAAAAAAACCCTCTATATATATATATAAAACACAGATGCTTTTAGGGAAGGACAGTGCAGATGAAAATTAGGAGAAAATGAAGTAGCAAATAAATATTTTACATTGTGTTTCTTATTTTTATTTTAGCCAGTTGAAGTTAGATACAAAGTTACACAGTGGGAAATGAACATTAAATGAACACTAAGTGCTGCATGCAAACATTGCTTGGGAAAACTGAAAATGTGGTATACAGGAAACTGTTTCATCATTAAATATAAAAACTACATGTTCCACAAACAGCAAGTGGACAGATGGGTGGAAGGCTTGGATGAGTTTTTTGATGGCCTCCCACCATTCGTTCTGGTATGCCAACTGGTAATTATTCTGCAGAAAACTATGTAGATCCAGGCTATGTTTTGTCACATAAAATCTATACAATGACACGGGTCATAAACAATCTGTAGGCATATCTACATTGGATTTACAAAAGAAATGATGTAATGATAACGCAATGTAATTTTGAAAATAACAGAGGCATAATTGTGTATAGTAGTGTGGTCACATCTGGTCAAACTGCCACATGTGCAAAATCAGAAAACTTAACCAGGCCAGCTGAAAAAATAATGCTGAAATATATCTGTATTGACTGTATTACTTTGCCCCAGCGGTTCCTGCAGTTATAGTTCCAGCCACGGCCCTTTTGTGTCACAGTGCTAAAATTCAGTTCTGATACCAGGCTATGTTTTCAATCAGTCAGTCATTTTTAGCCAGTTAGTAATCAATCAGTTCGCAATTCTTCTTCTGACATGAGAAAATTGGGTACAACAGTCACATTTAGCCACAGGTCAGCTACAGTTCATTGCTACAGTCCTGTCTATGCACTCTGTTGAATCATTATCATCATTCCTTTCACTGGTTTTGTTTCCAGCTCATCTGAAATAGCTGGAAAGCTGGAGGTAGCGAAAAGCACTGAGTACCCATTCAGTGATGAATGAGTGATCTACACTGTCACTGAATTTGAGTATTTCTGATGAAATATGCGAGGATCCACCACGCACATTTTAAAGTGATAGTAGAGATTTTAGGGTAAACTGGGATGACATGAGGATGCATCTTTCTGGCAATAACACATTATTGTTCTTATTAAAAATTGGAATATTAAGTGATATATCCTTTCTGCTTATTATGGGCTTTTCTCATTTTAGTACTGGTGCCATTTTTCACTGAGCTATTACACATAATTAAGATGACATCTAAGGCTGATTGTTGACAGACTCCACCCACATCTTACCTCCACTTGGCTCTTTCAGCACACTCCCAACACCTACTTAGATGTTCATTGATATGATATCTAAGCTTGAAATCATAACTACTAGCCTCACATTAGTCTGGGAATAGTAAAGATGTTTTTCTAATTCTCAGAAATGTACTTGGAGGACTTCTTAAAAAATTATTATTATTTAATGCCATATATATGTATATAAAGAAATAATTCTATTTATTAGTCAGCCATTGATACTCAATGGAGAATAGAAACTGGAAAACTTCACATGCTTTAAAGAAAAAATAAAGAGGTTGGAAAAAAATATCTGGAATGTCCTTTAGAATAAAAGAACATGATTAATTTCTGTATTATCCAAGATCCCTGCCTTTATATTAATTTTCTCTAAAACTACACGAAGAACAACATCTGGGAGAAAATGCTTGTGAGAAAACTCAATAGCAACAGAATAACTGTGTAAATAAAAGACTGTCCTCAACCAAAATTCTTCAGTGGCCTCCTTGACAGCACTTTGTGGAAAATAGATTCACTGAAGAAGCAAGGGATACCCATGTATTCATGATCATAATCACAGTCCTTGTTTGGCTAGTTTAAAAAGAGCACAGATAACAAATTGTCACACTTTCAGATACTAAATACCCAAACATGAGTGCTTATATCCATGTCTATACACATAAACAAAGTGATTTCTCCAAAATGTGGATGTGAAGGCAGGGTCCCAGTGCAAAGCAAACTATTTCAGGCCTGATGCTGGAGATGCATAAAGGCACACATGGATTTAATTTTAGAGTTTTAGACAGATAATAGTATGAAGTATGCTAATTTTCTGGTCTTCACTAGTTTTGAAATACTGATATTTCAATAGGCTATTTCACACAGGTATCTGAGATTGGAGGACTGAGTCAGTCATAAAGTACAAATTCTCTGTTTGAAAGAGAGAGAAGGAATTGAATATTAGTTTAGACTAGATATTTAATGATCAGACTGAAAAAATACTCTGCCCAGAAAGAACACTTAGTGTTCCCAAATCCATTATAAGATCCTTCTGCCTACATAAACGAAAGTTTTGCTGCCCTTCTTTGTTACCATATTGCATTTCAGCTGCTTATCTGTTCACATTATCTACTGCACACCAGCATCTATTCTGGCACTGCAGTTGATGTCCAGGTTTTTACTGCTCATGACAAAATCACATTTCATTAGCATTGTCCACATGGACATCTGTCGTGCTACATCACATCTTGTATGCAGAATTTCATACAGGGTTTGATGTGAAAAACATGTCCTCGGAGATTTGCTCAAGAGCTGAGAGAAAAATAGATGTCTGGAATTTTTTAAAAAGGTTGGTTGGGTAGTCTGGTTCTGACTCNAAAAAAAAAAAAAAGCAAAAACACCACCAATGAGTGTTGAAAGAAATCCCAAAGCTTTTCTTTTGTATTCTTTTCACAAATTAAAAAATAATTGCAGATTGAATTATTTATATTAATTTGCTTATTGACTTTCACTTCCTCTTCAGTTTAGGAGCTAGCCACCACACAGTCATTCCCCCCTTCTGAAACTTTCCACTAAATATATTTTATTGGTTTGAGGCTTCAGCTGTCGAAAGTCCATCATAAAAATAATATATATTTTGAACTTAATATGATCTGATGGTCTAAATGGCTCATCTTCTTGGTTTTCTTCCTTACTGAACAATCTTAATTCTTAACTTAAAATATTCCTAGTACAATATTTTCAGGAAGTACCTAAGCCATCACTATCAACTCTAAGAGCCTCCTATTGGATGGGCCCTTTCCTAGGATACTTTTTGACAGAAATTAAAAAGATGTTTCCTATCTGAGTACTCCTAAATCATGTTTTTTTCAGTACTAGCCATAGTTGTCTGAAGAAGGACACTTGCAATGAAAGCTCCTCTGCAATCTTAGGTACAGTTCATTAAAATTCAGTCTTTGAATAAGGAACTTGTAAAAGAGTTGTTTCCTGATACAAAATAAGTCACATAAACCCAAAATATATTACCTATAGGAAGGAAAAGGAGGAGACAAATGTCTTCAGGCATGAGATGGAAAGACTTTAGCCTGGATGAGACACACATTACAGGAGCTTTCAGTGCCAGAAGACATTTTAATCTATTAAAATACAGTAAAGCAAAGAAGTTGTAAGGTACAACATGATCGTGCATGATATAAATAATTAAAAATAAATCTACTGCTGTAGTTTTTATGAGATTTGAAACATTTTCCAATAGGTAAAGCCAAAAAAAGGTATTTATTTTTCGTGTCTCAAACATTAAAAACCCATGGTTTAATGGTAATAACTAAAAAATACATGAATAATATTTCTTCAAAGAGAAACTTCCTCCTTTACAAATTTGCCACATTAAAAGTTTTGCCCATGGAATAGAAATGATAGTCATCTCTGCCTTTATCTACAGCAAAGAAATTAGTACGAGAGAATCATGTGAACACTGGAAGTGACCAAAAACAGCTCTAAATTTTTTTGGTTAAAGAAAGGGCAATTGAATGGCACAGAGGAATGATGAAAGAGAGAACTATTTAAAATGATCAAAAACTTGTTTTAAACTTGTTTGGAAGGATTAAAATAGATAAGCTCTGCAATATAAATGGAGTTATTCATACACATTTGACATTTTAAACTGCAGCAGCACAAAACATGGATTATTGATACATCAAAAAGAGTAGTTTCTTTGTTGCCTGCCCAAGAATTGAGATTTGCATTAGCATTCCGTGGATTTTTTATATAATTGATATAATTGAATTATTTCAGACACAATCAGAAGGCACAATTAACACTTCTAGGAGCTCCAAAGATGATTAGATATTTCCATCTGCCAAGAATATTGTTAAAACACATTAGACCATCAAAAATTGCAGAGCTAATTCTTTTTAGAACTCAATTTTCCTTAATTTTTTTCAGAAGTCTGGCAACATTTTTATTTATGACTTATTACATTTCCTACAACTCACAGTGCTGTGTTCAGCCACTTTGGCCAGCACAATGCTCATAACTCCATTCATTATCAGTCAAAGAAATTCTTGAAATGCCTCAAAATATGTACAATGGTCAAAGGGTCAGTAGTTCAGATAGTCACTCACTCTTTTGTCCTTCTTACCCTCATTTATGTACTGGGTGTGCTCCAGAGGCTACTGGGGATTTTTTGATGGCATTCAAAGGGGACTGGCAGAAATGCCCTTGCAACAAAACAGACCCTCCCTGTTTGCCAGGGCATCTCTTCCCCTCCACCCCTGCTGATCCACCCTGGGCTTTGCTGACCTCTACAAGACACACACATATGGCTTACCCTCACTGTGTCTTTCTTCTCTCTGAATCGTTATTGATGACAAGCTCACTATGAGGTCTCAACTGGATTAGCAGGCTCAGCTGTAAAAGGCCTGCACTAAAACATACTCTAAGGAGTGTTTTCCCTGGACTGAATTCACCATAATATCTATTTTTCCTCCCTGGCTATATGGGAAGCTGTAAAAATTGCTCCAAACCTCAAAAAAAAAAAAAAAAAAGAGAGCAGAAAGTTCTTTGTGGAGGTAAATGGGAGCTGTGTCAGGTGTAATTCGTGAATTAAGTGGAGTCAGCAGACAGCCCAGCTGAAACTTGTCACAGGATATGCAAGATAGGAACAGGAAAGTAACAGTGTGAATAAGAAGCTTGCACTGACTTCACCTGATCCCGATTTCTAATGACAGCTGCCACCTGTCCTTCTCTCTGAATGGGATTTTCAGCCCTCAGTACAATGCAAGAGAGATGCTTTAGAGAAGGTTTTAAAAAGCAAATATTGCTGGAACAGCATTCTGGCTGCACTAGTACAATTTCTTTCAACAGCTACTACTAAAGTGAATGGTAGGTACTTCATTGTTATTCCTCAAGGATAAATAGTATGGCAGTGAAATAAAATTCTGATTCAAGAGAAATGCTCTTGAAGAACTGATTCAGGAGAAATGCTCTTGAAGAACTAAAAGGAGGAAACTTCAGTTTCCCATATTTTTATTTATTGTGGAAACCTGAATTTCACATACTTTCCTTTTCCATGTAACAGGGTGAATTAAACTTCATTGCTTAAAGGAACAACTTTATGCAGATTAGGTCTGTGAAAATACCTGAGAAAGATGTGAAATCTTAAAGGAACAACTTTATGCAGATTAGGTCTGTGAAAATACCTGAGAAAGATGTGAAATCTTTTATAAAATTTGTTTTCTTACATTTACCAAAATTACAACTATTCTTATAGCTGTTCAAAATACTATTGCACAGCTAAGATCCACATGGGAAGAAATGCAAGAACAGGATTCTCCTGCAAAAGTTTTTTCTTTAAAACAAATTGAAAGGGACCCTTGAGCTCCAGACTAGGCCCTTTGGATGATTCCTTGCATGTGTTTCACCCTCAGAGACCTAAGGAAATTTTCATATCTCCATTGCCTATAGCTAGGTTTCTGTCTGCTGCCAGCCCCTCTGGAGCCATCTGAGCCCAGGGATGAGCCAGTCCCATCTGGCTTGGAGCCCTTGGTGAACTCACACCAGTTTGCCCACATCATGTGTTGAGGGGGGCCCAAACCCGGACACTGTATCTCTCCACGGTGTCTTGAGTTTAGATAAGGATAATCCCACCCCTCTGTGGATGGACCGGGCTCCTGCTGCCTCATATCTGCTGGTTCCTGCATGGCTCGTGATGCTCCAGGGCACCAGTACATCCCACAGAGCTGCTCCCTAGCCACCCCCACCTCACAGCCTGTCAGGGTTATTTACTTCCCGGGGCAGGAACCTGCATTGTGTGGGAGCTTAAGTCGTGTGATACATTGTAAAGCCAAGTTGCTCCTAAGTGACAGCAACTAGCTATTTCCTTAGGGATTTCAAATGAGAGGAGTGATTGATTGCAAGCATATGCTTTTAAAGGGAGATATGCAATTATGTAAAAATCGGATGGGGGTCTTGGAGGAAATATTCTTTCCTCACCACAGAAAGGTTTGCAGAAAAGAAACAATATAGTTCATGAAACTTTTTAATTAAAGGGTGCCTCCTCATGGTTGGATTAATGTCCGAACCAGCAAGCTCTTCTTGAGCAGAGCAGCTGAAGTGGAGGACAGTATCCACATAATGCAGTGTTTGCAGCTTAGACTTTCCTATTTAACATACAGTTAGTCTTCCACCCACTGTGTTTTCTAGAAACACTAAGCTGTTTCAGCAGGACTGAATTTTCATTTCATGGCTATTGATACTCCAATGGTTTTTGGTGGTTTAGAGGTGATTTTACATTCAAATGTGAGTCTATACCTAACAAACTGGGTTTTTTACTATTTGTGTCATAGAGGAAGAACCTCAAAACATCATTTAGTCATAACTCAACATCTCCATTTCTTTTGGAACAGCAAATTGTGTACTGCCCCCTTATACAGACTTCATTTTGAGGATGTATTCAAGTCCCAGAAGTAAACAAGCATGGACAATGCCTATTACAGCTGCTGGAAGGAATAAGAACTTAAGGATCAAGTCCTGAATTCAATGGTCAAGAGTTCTCATTACAGGGGAAAAAAGGACAGCTCTGGGGAAAAGAAAAAAAAAAAAGGAAAGAAAAAAAAGTAGTTATGTATGCTGTAATTCTCTCCAGATTGGTCCTCGTGCTAATCACATCTGTTATTAATGTGATTAATGGAGCAGAGACTCACTAGAAGAACTGAGGAGAAAGAAAAACTCTGCTGTGATGTTTGCTTTTCAATTCCTTGAGATTTTGAATGCAGATGAAGAACCCTGGTTTTTAGTAATTTCTCTGACACAGTGCAAAACCCTGGTGCTGTGCTGGAGAAGAAGGCTGCAAAACCAATCAATTTTATTTCCTCATTAAAAGAACAAATGATTATGCAACGATTCTTCAAACCAGGCCATAGATCAGATTGTAGAAAACTAATACTGTAGTCAAGCATATACTATCACCACAGTTACCATGGTGACCCACTAAGCAGCTCCCATTTGCTCTGAAAGTCGTTGCCATTCATATGAAATATGCCTTAACATCAGGTTCTAGAAATACTTTATATTGATCTATAGGCAATGTTTTACTGTTAATTGAAAATACTTTGGTTACTAACACATAAAACATTATTTTTTATGGAAACAAGCTCTTATCAAAATGTGCAATTCTAGTGCACTGCTGTGTGGGAAGCTGGTCTCTTTTTCACAGGTATCTATCTATAGGTTGTTTTGCAAGCATGAAAAATATTCGTCAGCCTGCATCCTTGCAGACTGAGAAGTCATAACATCTTGCTAACTGCTAGGTCAGGTATTACTGAGGTGACATTCAACACAGAAAAACAGAGCTCATCGTCATCATTTTAATTTTAAATTGGAGGTTGTGCCGTTCCCTACTGGTTATCTGTACAGTTTAATTTAAAAATTAAATGTTAGAACTCCCCACTCAACATCACGCCACTCTGCTGTGCTACTTGAGGAAATCCTGTTTCCATGGTAACTGCAGGAGACTTATTCAAAACCACTGATGTCACCCACATACAATATATACAAACCACTGATATATTTCATTATGTTATCTGGAACGGTAATGAAATAGTTATCAGTTATGGTCACAGTGAGTATTTTAGTAATTGAAATAAACATATATAGAGAGAAGGCTATGGATATATTTCCTAAAATATATATATAAATAGAAAAGCTCTAGAGAGGTACAGATTTATTTACCAATGCATTTTAATAACACTTTAGAAGCAAATATCACTTCATTAGACATTTGCCAAAATCCACTAATGGTTCAGAAAGTGCTTGGGGACCGCCCAGTCCAAGCCACCAGCTACATCAGCTGAAGCCAAACCCACCAGTTTTCATCTGTGGAGTGCCTTAGTACAATGCTTTCAGTTCTGCTGGGGATTTAAGTGTGTACAGGACACCTCACTTCTGCCCTCTGGAGGGCAATGGTCTGCTGATGGTTCCTGTCCACAACAGAGAGAGATCTGGGTCTGAGGCCAGCGTAGGATTTATAGAACCATAGAGTAGTTTAAGTTGGAAAAGATCTCTAAGAGCATAAAATCCAACCATTAGCCCAGAACTGTCACCACATCTACACATCTTTTAAATGCCTCCAGGGATGGTGACTGCACCACTTCTTTGGGAAGCCTGTTGCACTGCTTGACAACACTTTTGGTGAACAAATTTTTCTTAATATCCAATTTAAACCTCCCCTAGCACAGTTTAAGGCCATTTCCTCTTGTCATAGCTCTTGCTTTTTGGGAGAAGAGACTGACTCCCACCTTACTACAACCTACTTTCAGGTAGTAATAAGGTCTCCCCTGAGCCTCCTTTTCTCACAGGTAAATAACCCCAGCTCCCTCAGCTTTCCTTGTTAGACTTGTTGCTCCAGTTTTGTTGCCCTTCCCTGGACTCACTCCATCACCTCAATGTCTTTCCTGTAGTGAGGGGCTCAAAACTGGACACAGGATTTGAGGTACAGCCTCACCAGCGCCAAGTACAGGGAGACCATCACTGCTCTGGTCCTGCTGGCCACTCTACATCCACAGCCTTTCCCTCATCCACTGAGTCACCCTGTCACAGAAGGAGATCAGGTTTGTCAAGCAGAACCCGCCTTTCAGAAACCCATGCTGGCTGAGCCTGATCCCCTGGTCGTTGTACTCGTGACAGATGATGGCACTCAGGATGATCTGCTCCGTGACCTTCCCCAGCACTGAGGTCCGGCTGACAGGTCCGTAGTTGCCCAGATCCTCCTTCCTGCCCTTCTTGTAGGAGAGCATCCCACTGACTGACCTCCAGTCATCTGGGACCTCTGGTTAGCCAGGACTGATGGTATATGGATCATGACTAAGCCTTCAGCCATTGTGCACAAGGTGGTAGGAGACAGTCAGAAGGGAAGAGCTGATGTGTCATTAGGCTGTAGAAGCCAATGCAGAGCAGTTCTCTGCCACCAGATCTGAGCTGGCAAAGAGACGGTGATGATGGGAACTTCAGAGACTGACAGACCTGTCATTTAGAGCAGCTCCCTTTAAAACTCTCATCTACACAACCTAGCTTAGAAAAGAATTGTGCATCATGAGATGGAAGAAACAAACGCTTACAACCTGTAAAAGACAGGCCACAGAGCTGAGAGATTTTTCAAAGCTTTAGATTGTTTTAGTCTACTTGTGACAAGCAAGACACATCAGAGATCATTTCTCTTCCTGAAAATGAGAACCTAGAGGCTATTGATCTTCCTGTAAGACATTTTCCAGAGAAACTAGAAAAGGAAAAATTGTAAAAGCTTCACCTTTGATATATTTTTGCAGGTCTAGCTGTAGCCCATGAAGAATTTCCATCTTTTATGAGGAGACAGTGGCCTTAGCACATTCAGACTCTGATGACTGAGCCTGGGACATAAGTTCAAGTACTGCACTGAGATGATTTCTTTTAAAATTTAGACCATAGTCACACAGAGTCACAGAATCACAGAATAAGCTGAGTAGTCATAGAATAACAGATCAGACCTCTTTTTTCCATTTTCAGCAGCTCCAAAGCTGTTGTTTTAATAGCTCACCAGTACAAAGTTTCCCAAATGAAAGTTTTTCAGTAATGATACAATTACAAATTTAATTTCAGACCACAGTCTAGAAAAATAAATGCTAGAAAAAAGGTGCATTTTCCATGTTATTATTTTCTGTTTCTTGTGGTTGTTCATCCTGCTATTACAGGGAACAACAGCATGTACAGCTTTCTTTGACAAGAGAGTAGGGAATTTCCTGCATCAATAAAAACTATATCTTGCCTAGCAATGACTCTTCAAATAAATTGTTGAGTGAAGCTACAATCACAAGAGATGTTTAGAAATTCATCCACCGGCTGTGGCTTCTTTGATTCCCTCTCTGGTCTTACAGAAACTTGCAAGTAATCCTTAGACCATCCAAACACAACGAAAAATAATTCATTCCTGAAACAAATGCATCAAATCCTAAAAATAAAATCTATAGTCAAGTTATAGTATTGAGTGGCCTAACCCTGCAAATGTGACCCTTAACCTCAAGCATTTATGTTTAATTGTCCTCACTTTCTCTCCTCTTTTATATATTGGCATTCTTTTTTGGAAATCTCTTCACTTTGCTGAATTCTGGATGTACTTTGAAAGATCTGTAGTACACAAGAGAGAACATGGTTTGCAGCATGGAACTGCTTTTGAGAAGGATCCCAGAAGTCGGCTGTGTGCAGTGCTACAACGTTTGCTGAAGCACCATTTAATAAAGAGCAAATATTTATAAACATGCTCTCCTCTGCTGTTGCACAGCATGAAGTATCTGCAATATCTCAAATGTGATATGAACCATTAGAGTGACTCTCGCCGAAGGGATTAAAAGGTGTAAACATAGCAGAACCAGAGCAAACCAACCTGCAGAGACTGATTCCTGTGGAAACCACATGTGTATAAAATATTTTGCAGATTAGAAGAAGTGCAAGAAAGTCTTAATTCTATATACACAGCTGACCATGAGAGACAATGACAAGATAATAAACATTGAGCTATTTTGTTGCTGTTGTACTGACTTGCAAAGAGGTTTGTGTTTTCTTTTGCTGGCTGGTTTTCACTATCCTATTGAGGGGAAAAAATGCCAAGGGAGTGAAATGTGTTTTCCAGAACATGGCTGGTGTATTACATGGAATATTTTGCCAGGGGAACAACTAATGAAACAAATCTCAGAACAGCATTAAAGAAAGTGTTGTTGCTGATACACTAAATACTTGTGCATTTCATTTTTAACAAAATAGAGATTCTCATAGTATTAAAAAAACAAAAAAAGGAGGAAAGGGATAATTATACAGAACAGCTAGAAACTCTGGAACTCAAAATTTGTGAGGTTCCTCTTACAATGGTAAGATGTGTGATTCTAGCTTCTATGAGACATAAGACATAGATAATATGAAAAATACCTCCAAATAACAGAGAAAGGGTTAAAGCTACTGCAGCTTCTGAGACTGAGCAGACACATGAGATTATCCACACAGCAGGACAGAAACAGAATAGCCACTAATGCCCAGGCTATGGTGCAAGGACACTCAAACCCTGCGAGGTTCAATGCATCTGTCTGTCTTTGGGACAGAGGCAACACCAAGAAAACCACAAATACAAATTTTAGTGAATTCAGTGGTACAGTTTAAGGATTTCTAGCAAAAAGGAGGATACCTGTGTAATAACTTTATTATGTATGCAGGTTCTCAACATGCACCCAGGGACTGCTATCACTGCAGCTCTATGTTAAATTAGTGACTCCTTGGATTTCAGCTGCATTGTGGAGCCAGCTGCAATGTGATGCTAGCACTGTAGCAGGCTGAAGAAATGAATCCAGGTGCTAATGAGACACAAAAAGCCATTTTAATGCCGTTAGGAGGAAACCAAACCAAATCAGCCAGATATTTTGAGTCTTGGAGTTTACATTGTTTTTCTGCAACAGGTATGAAAATTAAAAGCAAAAGGCTATTAACCTCAGGAACTAGAGGAAAGAATCCACTTTATAAGGCAAGAGCTGAAGACAAAGCAGAAAGCACACATAGCTAGAAAGATAAACACATTTGCAGCACCACTGCAAACATTTTTGGCAGGGCAGCAGGTTATGCTTTACAGCATGGAATTCACCTTCAGTTGCTGCCCAGCACACAGTTTTCACAGTATATATCTAGTGCAGCTGGGTGTACAGCAAGAAAAGCCTAACTCCAACATTTGAATAACGTGAATCAAATCTGTGTTCTCAGCTACTTTGAAATAAATATGAAATAATATGACAAAAGACATTATAGTTATTCCAGGTTTGTGTAGCTGTCAAACACTGGATGATGAATGAGGCTTAGATAATTTTTCCTGTAATCGAAGACAAGTCCAAGCTTTTAGAAATAGTTCACTAATCTTTTCTCCATTAGGTATGTAAAATAAAGATTATTTATATGCGCAGATTCATCCTAGTCAGAACTGACTGAGTTCAAAGATATTTCACTAATTTTATAAAGAGTATGTCAGATTTACCTGCATTTTCAGGGGTCAAATGGGCATAACCAGGAGCAAAAGTTGGCCCAGCAGGTAACCTAGACTGATACTGATGACATCCTAATTTGGCCTGCTCACACTACAGCTACATCGCAGCTGCTTGAACACTTTACCTCTTGAATAATTGCAGGCCCAGAAAGTCTCTACTCGGCTAATTCGTATGTTCTTTTTCCCACTGGCTTCAAAAGCACCAATAAAATCTTGTCTCCACTGTGCAAAACAGCACAGCATAGAGCTTGGCCTGCTGCCAGGGCAGAGGAGACTCATTAGCTGGGCTGACAGCATCAACCTAATACTGCTCTGCTACTCCTGGCCCAGCCTCACCTCTCCAGAGACCATTGCTCTGCACCTCACAGACAGCCCAGGCTGCTTAGAGCAGAGTGAGATTACCACTGCTGTGGTTCCTGCTCCAAGTTCTCCAGGAGAAAGCTCAAGCTTGTTGCATTCATAGTATCCAGTTTCAGGCAGGGTGGTGTCTGTACTGATTTAAGTCTTGTATATATTTGTTTTCATGTAATGGCATGTGTGTATTTTCTGTCTTCTATTAAGTGTAATTGCCAGATGAATTCATGTATGACAAAATGATTGGCTTTGAAGCCTAGGCTGTGGCACTCCTCATATGCATTTAATCTTCAGCACTCCGTAAAGTACAATAGTAATAGTTAGGAATGGTTCGTTTTGCCACAGAGGCCTGTCTTCAAGTGTCTGTTTTTATCTTAGTGTGGGATTGGAAAAAATCCAGGATGTTTTTTGTTAACTGTAACACTAATTTGTTTAAGGTTAGTGTTAGTCTTCCTTCCATGGCTATTTATTTTTGGTGTTTCATAAACACATCAAAACTTTGTGATGTCTGAAAACCAGGTTGTCCTCTCAGTGCATGTGGTCAAACTATGATGTGTCAGCGATAGCATAGCAACACTGCCACTTGCTAGATTTTCGATGAAAACAATGAGTCCCTCACACCTACCCACATGCATGGCTTTTATGCTCAGGGAATGGCTTCTGGCTCCAATCCCCACTTTGCCTCAAACAGAGGTGGATCTCTGGTCTCTTACCAATTTTGGTGAGCCCAGTTTCATCTAAGTGATGGCTCTATTTCATCCCACCAGAGGCTTTGGAAGCAGAACTGAAATTCCAGACCCAGAAAGAGACACCAACCTTCCTTGGTAGGTGTGGATCCTTGTGGTCTCAGGGGAGTTTGCTGTTACTGTAGTTGCTATCTATTTGCATTTGTCACTCCAGAAAACACTGAAATATACTGGGATTTCTTAATCCCCAAAGAAACCCAGCACTCCCTAAAACAATACATTTCCTTGCTTTAGCTGTACAAGACTATGAGCCCCTGATGGAACAATAACACATTTGGCTACATAACAAATGCGAGTGATTTGTTAAAGTCAATAGAAACAGTGAAGACTAATACATTTACACAAGCACTTTGATTGACTTCACATGATTTGCCTCTGGTTTTTCCTTGCATTGTCTAGAGGAACACAGCAAAAACAAGGAATAAAACTGGCTTTGTACTGCATTAGACCATGTCATGTGCAAGGGCTGAGTATCCTCAATGGTGATTGCAAGAGTAAAGGAGAAGTGACAAAGGTTGTCTTCATATTGCTTGAGATGCTATCTGGAGTGCAATTTGAACGGCAAAGAAAAAAAACATAGCTAAAAACACTCTCTTTTCTCCCTATAATCACACTATTTCCTATCACTGAACTAGCTGCATTTAGCTACATGTTCTATTTTTACTGAGATGTCTTATAATTGAAACTCACATTCTTCTATGTAATTTTTAAAGTTGATGACTGCTATTGCAGTGAATGACACGTAGAGGTATATGCTCAAATTTTATAGTGCTGTAATGCCAGATTTCATTAATAAAAGAATTACTTTATTGGAAATAACTTCTGCAGTTACAATGAGACTGCAGATAATGGGATTCTGAGAGATTTGAATCAACAGCTATGCAACAGCTACTGTCATTCACGAGGAGAGCCCCTAGAAGATGGGTGAGCGATTACACGTGCGAGTTAGAGTGGCAAAGACTTTGCTACTGTGATATTAACTGTTTCACTGTCATGCAGACTGTGTCATTCCACATAGTGCCAAGAAAGATATGCTTTGGCCCATAAATACTGGAGGAGGTTAGCGTTGTGGCTTAAAGAGATCTCCATCCATCCCAGCTTCATCAGAGCCCATGGACAGTGTTGACACAAGGATGTTTTGGGGAACTCCGAAAATGCAGACTACAGCTGGGTCATCCATCTACAGAGCATTTCAGTCCAGGATCCAAGAATGACTGCAAACATAACTATGTGTTTGCTATGAGTAAAGTCAGTATTTACAGTATTTTCACCGGTTCTTTAGCCATATATTAGTGAGTGATTTATCAAAATGCTAAGTTGGTAGTTTTACAAACTTGTACTAAACATACTTTTTTTTCAGTTCACTTTTCAAATTCCAGCTGGAATTTTGGCCACAATCTCCCTGGAGGAAATGAAACTAAAGAGCCAGGGTTATATAAACATCTCAGGTCTCAGATGCACACACATTTGCAGGTGGGCACTTCTGAGGCACCACACGGTATCCAAAACATCCATTTGGGTGGCAAAGATCGCACACGATTCATCAGAGACCCACACCATCTTTGTGTGTTAGATGGACTTCAGGATATGCATCTCAAACAGCTTTGGACTGACCTCCAGTGACTATCAAAGGGGGTGAGTTGGTAGAAAACAGCACCTGATAGCTCTTTTCTTCCTCAGTGGAGGATCCCCAGCTATTAACAAGCAGAGCAGTAAAACTAGTATCAAATGCATCTGGACAACCGCAGAGGGTTCTTGATGGCCTAGAAGAGGATAGAAATTAAAATCTCTAGATCTCCTTTTTCTTGAGCATTCTTAGGAGAGGCTGAAGACCTCCTCCTCTGCCACTTCACTCTGTGAGGAATTCAGCATCTTTGACTAGCAATAGTTTGGAGCTATCCTAAGTTGCAGCAATTCCCATGTGATTCACTGAGTCATCACCAGGGTGGAGGCAGGAGATGCTGTGCCAAGGTTAACAACAGTTAGGGGTGAGGTAGCCTCCAGGCAGGCATTCTCCTAGAAAGTCAGACCTTTGAGCTTCTCTGAAGCATATGCAGCAATTTCCCGTGCTGCTCAGTTTGTGCTTCACTTGTTTTTTTTCTAAAGTGAGTGACAACCATTCACCCCATCCCCCTAATCCTGCTTTTTCAGCAGCTCATCCTTTCCAGCTGCACTTCAGTTGCAGAGACTGAAGATGGAAGGTGCTAATTTGCTGGGCATCTTGTTTACCATTTCAGTGCAGAAATGCCATTCTACTGTAAATTGGTTCTGAGGATGGTTTGTTGTTTTAACTATCACCCATGTGCAGTGATGCTTCAAGCTTTCTACTAGAACAGAAAAACACTGACATAGATAATTAGCTGTAGTCTGCATGGCTACTTTGTACAACACTTGGGAAAAGAGCATCAAACAGCAGCAATCAGTGATTCTCTGTGATTATGAACTGTTTCTTACTAGGTGGGACTGTATTCCCATTAAATGTTTTTAGAGAAAAATTATTGTGATAATGAAGATGTTTTGTTTCCTGTGTAAATGAAGAGTATTATTTTCTTTTTAAACCACTGTTGTCAGCCTGACTGGCTTCAATTTTGCAGCTAATGTGGGTCACAGTGTTTGTCTTTTCCTTTCAACAGTGCTGTCTTTATTTACACAGTTAATCTCTGTTTTCAAACTATTTAATTATTTTGGAAAGCTCACATTTTACCATGCATGTATTTCCTATGCTACTTTAGATTTGAAGGAGGCACAAGAGAGGCATCAGGTTTGGCCTGCCAAAGCCAATGACTGGGTGTACTCAGGAAATTTTCTGGCATATATTCCTCCTACTGCCACATCACCAAGTGTGACAATGCTGAGGCACCTGGAGACAAAAGGGATTCCAAGACTCGGATCCAGCTCCAGATTCAGCCACCTAAGTATAGACATAGACAATGCAGTTGTCTGCTACCTAAATATCAGTTTACCTTTGAAACACCTAGGGTTACCCACAATGATTGCATAGTATTAGATCTTATGAAGCAGGACTTATGGGGGACATTTAGAAGTAGCATTTAGAAGCCAGATGGGACACACCAGATCTCAAATGGCTATAGATGTTTTAGACCTCCACCAGTACCTTAATGAGGCTTAGATGTCTTACACCACATAGTGCCCTAGACTGTAAACATGTTTAGATATTTGAATCTGAAAACCACTGACATTTGCTAGTGAGGAAACAG
This sequence comes from Gymnorhina tibicen, assembly GCA_013399875.1. Taxonomy (NCBI): domain Eukaryota; kingdom Metazoa; phylum Chordata; class Aves; order Passeriformes; family Artamidae; genus Gymnorhina; species Gymnorhina tibicen. Next base: position 2,215,044 of record VXAZ01000289.1, on the reverse strand, counting down.
ATAAAACAGACGTTTAGAAAAGCTCAGTGCAAAGATGACACAAATTTACTGTTGGCCATTCTTGCCATTTTTATTGTTATTACAACACAGGAAGGAAGGAAGGAAAGCTGGTTTTGAAAATTTGACTGAAAGTTCTTCCATCAGTTCTGCTCTTAAGCTCCATGAATTTTCAATTGCAATTGTGGAAATCCAGACAAACCTTGATGGAATAAAGATTAATAAGAATTCAGTACATACATCCCCTTATTTCTGCTTTACTACATTTTCCATTAATGTTCAAGTGCATATATTAAAAAAATCCTCTAGGATTTCAATGATTTCTACATAAGTTGGGGGATAAGAGAAATAATTGTAAATTATGGCAAATATTGCATTAGATATAGAAAGTTCAGCCCCTTAGACAGAAGAGACAGACAGGAAAGAGAAGTCTTACACATTATACCCAGACCTGAGGCTGTGAGCTGACCAACAGCTTCAGTGTGGTCCATATCTAAAAGTTCCTAGTAAGGAGGTTTCTATCTCCTGAGAACTTTAGCTTTTGAGTTCGCAGCAATAACTAGCAGGTTTGGAAGTATGAGATACTTGTTTTCTGTTCCGGTTTTCTTTTCTTAGATTGTAGAAGGAAGCCCTGACTGAGCACTGTGAAGGATTTGGTCATTATGCATGTAAATTGCTGACTGCTCTGGCCACCATCCACAGAAGCACTTAAATGCATGCTTAAGTTCTCCATTAATAATGTTATGTGCTCTGGTTAAATGGAACCTGCCCTAGAAAGAGCAAGACAGCTTTAAACCCAAGTCCCTGAGCTGCAGCTAGAGAGAAATCATCACAGCTCCAGACAGGAGGTTATAAAGGTAATTTAAGCATTTTTAATGGCCCTGATTCTAAAGGCAATTCTCAAAGAAAACAAAAAAAGCTACAGGGGTGGCACCATGGTAAACCCAGGTACACACCCTTTTTTCCATCTATCTCTTCAGCAACTGATAATAACTGAAGAACATGAATGCCCTGGGAGAATAGAAATTTTCTGTTCAACCCAAAACTTCTTCTGTATTTCTAATGCCTGTCTAAAACCAGAATCTTTAAGGCCACTTCACAGCTACCTGACTAAATAGATTTCTCTTTCTTGAGCTCACTAGTCACCCACGTACACTTCAGCACTTGCAGTGTCCTTTAGGCAATGAGCTCCACAGCAGTCTGCTCAACCCTCCCTCTGTCTTTAGACAAAGCTCTTCACCGCTTGGCAGCTCAATCCCAGCAGTACAGAGGACTCCCTATTGATTTCTGTGAAAGAAAGAATGATGCTGCAAGCCTGGCAACATATTATGCTAAGCTATACATGTATATCAGAGGAGAAATGTTCATGCCTCTCTTCAGCCCTCGGTTCAGTTGAAATGAAAAGTAAATTTTTGTTTTCTTTCACTTTCCCTGCTTTCCTATGAATTTCATCAACAATTTCGTACAAGTACTGTCTGAGTCAAACACCAGAAGAAATAAAAAGGACTTTATGCATGAAAGAAGAGGATCATTCTTTTTTTAGTTTGAGGGAACTGTGTGATTGTAATTAATATTAGTTTTGAGCAACACGGAAAAGCCTCATGGCCATATAGGCTGAAAAGCAATATTTTCAACTTCTTTGATGTTTTCCTAAGGAGAAGAAGGTGGCCAGAGGAGGAGAAATACATTTTACACTTCTAGGTAGCTTTCTTTTATCATTTGAAATATTTTTTTTAAAGCAGTATGTTCATGGTATGCTAGTAGCCTGCTTCTCAGATACTCAGACCCTGAACAGTATTGCTTGTAAAGGCACAAGTGCACAGGCTGACCACATGAATAGTGAGAGTTTCACTATCCCCTTACCTGCAAAATGTTGCTAGAAATTTCTCAGATGGACAGCATTTCAACATCTGTATCTACAAGGTCTTGTATCTACAAGACATGAAATCTGTACTGAGATTAAATAATCCATAAAAATAGTTTAATTTTGTAGGAAACACTAAGGTAAATTCACCATCCTATTCTTACCCCAAGAGATCAGGTTGGTTCATAACTTATTACTCATTTTTATCCAAACTTAAGTTATGGGTTCAGCTGGAACAAACTTTTCAAAGGAGAATTGTGGCCTGCATCCATCTTAGTAAAGTTCTGGATCAGATGTTTCTAACAGAGAGCTAAATTAGTACAGGAAACCAAATGTTTTCAGTGCCACCAATGCAGATACTGCATCAAGAACTGAGAGCAGCTAAAGCTAACCAAAATGCTCTCATCTGGATCAGATGTTTCTAACAGAGAGCTAAATTAGTACAGGAAACCAAATGTCTTCAGTGGCATCAATGCAGATACTGCATCAAGAAGTATAAAGATACTGCATCAATGCAGATACTGCATCAAGAAGCTAAAGCTAACCAAAATGCTCTTCACCATGTTTTAAAACATAGTATATGGGAAGGGGATGGGGAGGACAGGGTGGTAGTTAATTCCAAAAACCTCTTGATATCTGATAAAGACCTTGAAAAAGCAAATTTAATTCATTGTGGAAAACACAGTTAAGAGAGATCTCTTGATTGAACTGAACTGCTTTTTCCAAGATACTAAAATAGGAAAAATAATTGTAGATAAGTCGTATCAGCTATTGTCTGAGCCTCTGGCTTGAAAATGATATAAAAAATGAGGGGATAGAAACTCAATGCAGATGAAAGAAGCAGAGCGTGACCTCTTTTGTTGAGGCTTAGTAGAAGAAGTAGCAACAGATATACCCATCTTACCCAGCAAAGAAGATTTTCAGAGTTATCTGCAGATAAAAGTGCAAATTAGGTAACCGGGCCTCACAAAATTCTGTTTTATTAATGTTTCTGTGTTGATAGTTTTCACTTTTCTTTATGAAGATGCTATAAAGTGAAGCAGACGCTTTGCACGGTCATTGTCATTAATGAGCACTGGCGGGCAGACACACAGTCCAGTTCCTTTCCTTCGGGAAACATTCTTCAAAGTTTTCATTCATCATTTCAGTCATCAATATGAGTGACTGATGTTTGCACCAGTACTTTTATTCATTAATATGTTTTAGTAATGCAAATTTATTTATTCTTTTCTTAACACTTTAAAAGAACAACTGGAAAGTTGTCACTTCTCAAATGTAACGCAAGCTAGTTAGGTATGATTGACCACCAGGTTCTTCTAGTGAAGGCTATGTTTTGATAGGACTAACTACTGAAGAAAAGAGCAACTAAAACTTGGTCTGTATGCAGGTGTAAAAAGGCTGTGTAAATTACTTGATAGAGTAAATAGTGTTTGATGCTTGGCAGGAAATTCATTTCCACACAGGCACATGCTTTGACAGCGTAATGATATGACAGCCCCTAGAGAGCATCCAGTTAATTACTGTATTGTTCTGTGCCTTTTAGGTTTTTTCTCTACCGCAGATCATGGACACAAGGTGGAAATCCATACTCCAGCTGCTGTGAGAATTATCCATGCAAAACAAACGTAAAAATCCTTCATACAGGCATGAAAATGTTTGAGCATGGAGAAATGCAGAATTTGAAATCATAAACTCAGAGCAGTACAATTGCTAAGATAATTCCTTGATGTTAACACAACAATTAAAAATTAGATTTTCAGGTTGGGGAGCCTCTTTCCTTTGTAGCAATGTTGAACTGTACTTCTTTTGTGCCAGCAGGCCACTATACACTGTATTTTGTTCAAGTGCAAAGTAAGAGGCAGCCTCTCCTCCCCCAGTTTGATGCATGTCCTGTGCAGAGCCAGGAGTTGGACTCCATGATCCTCCTTTGAGTTCCTTCCAGCTCAGAGTATTCTATGATTTTACTCTATGCACATTCAGAAAAGCACATTGAGGGGCTGGGCTTGTGAAAGCTGGGAGGTTTCAGCTGATGTCAGGAGTCAGCCCTGAGATGGGGAGAAAGAAGCTGAGTGGAGACGGGGACTTAAAAGTCTTCTCTCCCCTGGGAGGTAACAACTCATCCAGGAGCCACAGTGGGCATAATTTTGGGTTTGTGCATTCCTATCAAATGTGTACGGAGGCACTCAAGATGGAGTCCTTGCCAGACACCAGCCCATCAGACATCTTTCCCAGCAAGAAGGAAAAATATTTTTCTTCAACCAACCATTTTATTGAAACCACTCTTTACATGCAGTGACTTCAGGAAGTCAGTAGCCACTGCTGATTTGGGCTGGTTCCTTCCAGCTCTCACAGCAGAAATGTACATCAAGGGGTCACGAAGAGGAAAGGCAAGAGCCTTGTGCAAGAAATCTGATACAAATCAAAGTGCTCCGCATGGAAAGGCAACCATAAAAGGAAGCACAAAGACAGTGAAGGTAAGAACAGAAGAGGAAATATGAGCCTGGATATATTTTCTTATCCTAATGAAGCTTCATTCTTCCTGACCAGTGAAAGTAATTTCATCAAGTGAGATTTTGTTTGTCTAAGATTACTTTTCCCCCTTGTATTGATTTTTCTTTCTTTCAGTTTTCTTTATGTAATACAATAATTTTAGTATTGCAAGTACCTTGAAAGGAGAGTTTTCTGACAAAAGCTGGGATTTGGGGTGTGATAGAGTAGGTGCAGCACAGGGAATTCTTTAAAAAACTTTCTTTAATTCTTTATTATTTAGTAAAATAGAAAACATTTTATAAAGTAATTACACCAAGACAGTAATGAAAGGAAATATAAAATAAGTAGTGGAGAATGAAGAGATATATAAAAAGAAAATAAAGAAAATCTTGCCTATACATTTTTTTTTTTGCATGAAGAGATGAGCAATCTATTAAAGTCTGTCAGACAAATCAATGCAGATTCATGTGTATCCTGTCTGAGGAACAGATTCATCCTCATTGTGCCAGGCAGCTCTCAGCTGTCAACCCAATGAAATGGGGCGACTCCCCACCCCTTCCTGCAACACTGTGGGATGCAGAGCTGCAGCACTGCCTTGAGGGCCGCTGGAGGATACCCAAGGTGGTGTGTATGGGCACAGTGCAGGGCAGGCTCTCCCACCAGCCCCATTTCCACTCGACAAGAACATGCTCAGCTTTCTATGGAGCCTGAAATGTGGAGCTTTCCAGAGGTGTGCTCGACACATGGAAGCAAGCACAGCACGTTTCTCTTTCATTTGGAGAGACTAATCTTGGTGATGACAAGCATGCCAGGTGAACCAGCTTTGCCTGAAGGAACCCCAGATCCAATTCTCTGTGCTGATGTCACAAGCAATTAAAGGCAGAGCAAAGTAAAAAAATTACACATTCACAGATCTATTCATTCCTTCTTTCTATCTACATCCTCTGTCATAATTCCACTTTCTTCCCCTTTTCTCCAGCATAAATTACCTTGGCATCTTCCTTTCTGCTCCCATCAAGTCAGATATTTAAATTGATTTCTGCACAAGGGACAGCTTTACAGGAAAATCAGAATAAGAGATAGCCTCTGCTGCTGAGATGTGGGTAAAAAGTCTCTGTAGGTGATTTTACAGCTATTCATGAAAATGGAAAATCACATTAATTTCCCAAATTTTCTGCTTAGTGGAAGTTAACAAGAAATCACAGACAAAACCAACTTGCTTAGGTTAACTGAAAAAGCTGAAATTCAGACCTGACACTGATCTCAACCTATCAACTATTAAGTCCAGGACTTTCAAAAGAGTAACTCCATTACAGCTCTCTGGAGGGATCTCAGTCATGACTACTTCTAGCATTGTTTGTGTAACCTGACAGAGAGCAATGGGAGGCTCATCAAGCTTCCTTAGGCTTATAGCAAGGAGTCAATTTCCAAGTTTCTCAATTGCATGACATATTTATTCTGAAAGCTCAAAAGTCTTAAAAAAAAGAAAAAAGAGAGACATTAAATATTTGCTGTTATATTGTTTAGTTTGTTCTTACAACTAGGTCAGCAGCTACCACCTGCTTTTACTGACGTAACATACTGGTTTTTTAATCACTGCAGGGGAACTGTAGCACATAAGATTTTGTTATAGCTATGAATCAGTGTCTTTAAACCAAAAATAGAACATAGAACTAAAGTAAAAGACAAGTGAGAATTTAAATTAATCTTGAGTCAAGAAAAACAGTTAATCTAAAAGGTACCTAAGGAGAACTGGAAGTTAGGTCCCTAGGAGAAAAATCTAGATCCAAATAAAGGTGCCCCATCCAAAAATATTCTTCCTCTTCTTTCCTTAGAGGGTTTTGCAGTCATTAAACATCTTGCCTCCTGATCAAAATTGTCTCTACATCCTGCTTGACTAAAATTGGCCCAGAGTCAGCAGCTGTCAGGCATTTAGCTCCTGCTAAACCCCTCGAGGAGCGAGGCAAAAATGCTACTGTTGCTTGATGTCTGTGTTCCCATATTCCCACAAGGCCTCTGCTGAGACTGGGATCTCCTTGATCTGGGCTGCACACAAACCTATAAGAACCTCACAGAAACTGATCCAGCAAGGACTGTGTCTGCTCCTGGGTTAATGTAGGAGAAATCATTCAAAGTGCATGGGCTCTGAGAGCAGAGCAGGAACACAGCAGTACCATCAGAGACTCTCTGTCTTTGTTTCTGGGACTGACCCTGTGTTTCCTCCAGCCTGGATGCTGTCAGGGTTTCTTCTCTGGGATATGGTGCTTCAGGTATCCTAGTCCTTTCCTGAATCCAAGACAAGGTCTTTGCTGTAAAGATCATATGGTATAAAGCAATAAATAACACATCAAAAAGAAAGGTGGAGTGACTCACACAAGGCCACAGTGCAGAATAATCATCAAACCAATACCAAAGCCCTTCTTTCCTGACTCCCAGCCCAGTATGCTTGGCATGCATTTAGCAGGGAGTCAGGGTTCCTGTAGATCAGCCACAGTACCATGGAATTAACTTTATATGCATAGTTCTACTTGATGTGACGTATTCTGGCCCTCACAACATCCTCCAGCCTCCACATCCATCCAGAATATCAGCTACCCTGTTTGTCCCAGGCTTTCTTAAGTAAGCAGCATAGTACATTGATTGTTGATTTACAACATGGTTGTAAACAGACAATTTGACACCTAGTTTCAATGAATTCTTGAAATCTGCTCTTCACAGGTGTTGCCAATAAAGCAGCTTAAATCTTTAGTAGGAGAAACGAACACAAAAGTGCTGATGAATAAAACCAAATTAGATTAAGTTTAAAATTAAGTATATTTGAATAGAATACTCAAATAACTGTTTTTGCTTGTTTGTCCGTTGTCAATACTTCACAGGTTGCTATTTCTTTAGGAAGTCAATAGAGTGCAGAAAGGGATATAAACAGACTGTCAAACTCAATGTGTGCAGACCAAAGGAGCATAAAAATATTTCTTTTTGCCACACTCACACAAATCTTTTCACTCTTCTAAATGTCATTGATGCTGTACTGAGAAATTATTCAATACACTGGAACATCCTATTTCATGCTGTTTGATTTCTGCTGTGTGGTATTTTTACTATAGATTAGTACCTTGGAAAACTGACTGGAGTTGTGAGGTTTATTAGCTCAACTCCATTCAACACTGTGTGCTTAAAAAAGATCAGCTGCTGCATTATCCAGCTATTGATTACTGGATGACAAGCCAAATCACCCTCTATTTACATAACATTGGCAGATAAGTATATGATGGGCTACCAAGTAACAGGCCTCCAATCAATACACCAACCAAACAACAATTATTACTCAACAGGAGATGAGACCTTGAGAAGGTAAAGCGATGTCATGGCTGTACACCTCTGTACATGAGCGGTAAGGACCAGGTTAGCAGCAGTGGGGATCACTGGTTCATTAAAACATCTTCTGCATCTGTCTGTTGGCTGATGGCGATTAGGGAGATCTGTGGACTCCTGACAATCCTTTTTCAGAGCACAGTTCATCTTTTTTGAAGGACATATCACAGACTTGGTTGAAAGAAGCCAACCCTACTACTTCCTATTCTGAACTACTCCAAATATGGCAAGATTGAATTTGGATACCATTTTCTGCACAACTTTAGCTTATACAGGCACTCATCCAGGCCTCCTTTCCACTGAAACTGAAAGATCCCACAGTCCAAGTTAAGCAAGTCGCTTGGCCTAGCTCTCCACGGGCCTCCAGTTTGTCTCATTTTTCTGTTTTTCTGGCTACTTACACTATAGAGCTTCTAGATCTCATTTGGGCACTGTTGTGATTTCACCCCAGGCAGCTGCCAACCCCACACAGCCACTCTCTCATTCTCCCACCAGCAGGCTCAGGGAGAGAATCAGAAGGGTAAAAGCCAGAAAACTCATGGGTTGAGATAAAGACAGTTTAACAGGGAAAGCAAAATCTGTGCACACAAACAAAGTAAAATAAGGAACTGATTCACAGCTTCCCATGGGCAGGCAGGTGTTCAGCCATCTCCAGGAGATCAGGGCCGCACCACACATAACATTTGCTTGGGAAAAACCAATGCCATCACTCCAAATGTCCCCCCTTTTCCTCTAATTCCCCCCAGCTAATATACTGAACATGGTGTCACATGGTCTGGAATAACCTTTTGGTCAGTTGAGGTCACCTGTCCCTGTTGTGTCTTCTCCCAACCTCCCATACATCCCCATCCTCCTCACCAGAGTGGCAGCATGAAAAGCAGGAAAGGCCTTGGCTCTGTGAAAGCCCTGCTCAGTAATAACAGAAACATCTCTATATTATCAACCCTGTGTTCAGCACAGATCCAAAACACAGCCCCAAAAACTTCGCCACTGTGAAGAACATTAACTGCACCCCAGCCAAAACCAGGGTAGCCACACTGTGACATTACTCAGCTCTTGCCTCTGAGAGAGAGACTGGCCTCAGTTAACAGAAACTACTCTGGGAAGACTTTATGCAGAGGGAGTGTCTCAATTTGAGATGAGCAATCTGTGAAAGCTCCAGTTTCCTAAAGAGACTTGTCCCTCCAACATCCTGACTTGTGACGGTGCTTGGTACTTCAGGACATGAGACACATTTCCTGAAACACACCCACACTACTTTGGTGGATTGCAACATGTTTTCTTGTTTTGAATACTTTGAATGGAAAAGACACACATTCAGTTATTTAAAGCTAATGGCCACCCTATGGGTCCTGGCCCTCCAGAAGGATAATGTGAATGTGGCCAATATGTATCAGAGGGAGCCAGTTGTGGGTGTGCAAGCCACCCTCCATACCTACACACCTACAAAGAAATTCTCAGATATTCCTATTTCAAAAATACTAGTAAAAATATTGGTAAAGCTCTTCCTTTGTCATCTGCAAAGACAATGCAGATGAGGCATTTACACAGAGATAGGAAGGTCACCTCAGAAAAGCCTACACAAGGATACAGAAAATGTATTTGAGCTACACTACCTTTGGCATTGCTTGAGAAAAATCCAGCTGGCATTTAAATTATGGAAACTGTTGCATTTTTAGATGGTAACACACCATCACTTCTGGTCTCTAAAAATGGTTTCATTTAAAAAAGTGTGCTTTGACTGGCTAACTTATAGATCAGAAGATCCAGTAGACAAGATGACTCTGTTTTATATATAATATTTGGAAACAATATTTGTCTTGTTAACCAAACTCCTCTTCATCTGCAATAAATGTAAATTCACTACAGGTTAAAATTTGATTTTTACACTATAAATTCCAGTTTTTGTTCTAGCTCCCTATTTCTGAACCAAGCAGAACAATCCCAAAGAGAAATTATTCCATATGGGTGTTTAAATATGTTATAAAAGCAGACTAATGTCTCGGAAGGCTTGCAGAGTGCATGGCGTAACCACTGTTACACAGTTGCCCCTTCATGCTGCAGAGCAGATTCCGTATCATTCCCAGCACCTGCGGTACAAACAGTCACGGTTTCAGGGCTGCTCACAGTCCTCCCACACCCTTATCTGATGCATTTCCTCTTCGGGAGAGTTGTGGTGCTCATTACGGTACAATGGACACTTGTGGAGAGATCATCGTGCTGTAATGAGCATCTGGACAGTCGTGGGGAGAAGGATGCATTCCTTGCTGCATGCGGGCAGCCATGGGGGAAGGTTACACTTCAAGTTCTTGGCACTGTGCTGATACTGTTGATAGAAATTTCAATGGAAACACTGTTATTAGCAAAATATTTTCCCCACCCATCTTGATTGCTTATAATTTGAGAGCTGGCAGTGAAGCAGGGGAATTCCATTGCTCACATATTTTAAATGGTTAGAGAGATGATGTTTTCAAATGACCTTTTTGTAACACATTTTGAGAGGTTTGCCTTCTGCTGCACTGCAGAGTTTGCATTTTTTTAAAGACTGTATCCAGTTACTCTGAATTGATAAGGAAATGTCTTCCTAGTGCAGCAGCTTTGAAAGACTTTTTTGTTTACAATCTGTGTACCGCTATCAGTCAATATTTTCCTCCAGTACTACAACGTTCAAAAATGATTTAGTATTAAGTAAAAGACACTGCAGCAAGAACTCTGAAACAAGAATAGTTCATGTGATGGGCATCTGCAGGTCTGCACAGTAGAAAATACCATTTGAAATGAGGGACATCTGTAGCCCAAGTTATCTTGCCAGCTCTAAGGTGGAAAAATATTTCTTACATCTGTCTCAGAAAGAACTCAATAAAAATTCAATAAGCCTAGTCCAATATTGATGAAAAGACTTAGCTCAAGGAAAAAGAATAATTTATTTTTCCTAAACTGTAGATAACTATCCTTTTAAAAATATATGCAACACTCAGTTTTGTGAACGTAGCAATGCCTCCTGTCCTTTTCTGATACAATAGTCTCTGGCATTTCTCACTGTTTTAGTGGTCTTTAGCGACAGCTCCAAGATGGAATTGCAGGGAAGATGCCCTATCACTGTTACACACAGTCTTCATTTATTCCAGCAGAGAGGTTGTGCATCCAAAACAGTACACAATTCTTCTTGTGAGGCTGTGCCACAATTGCCACATTGCACCCACAACCATTGTTAAAATTTCCTGTCAGATCTGCCATTAAATGAAAGGCCAAATTGTTTCTCTGGTTAACTGTGCTTAGTGCATTTCCAGTAATCACACAGCCCCTGCAGATGCTTGCAGCCTAATGCAGTATCAGGATGGGGTATAACTAAGTGGCTGGTAAACATACAAAGCCCTTTTAAAAAAAACAAAAACAGGAACAAAAAAATCAGAGGTGTTTTAGAAGCTCACTAACAACTCACCTGAATGCATTTGGTTTTAAATTCTTCCGTCACCCCCTGTGGAAAACAAGATATAAAAGTCTAATCTGGTACTGAAAGTATTTGAAATTGCACACACACTCTTGGATTGCAGTGGTTTAACAGAGCAACTAACAAGTACCTGTGCCCACAAAACTGAAATTAAATGTAGCTCATCACCAGCAAACTCATTATACTTGAATTTCACCAGAAGTATGAATAGAGATGTGTTGTTTTATTTGATTTTTCTCATAAAAGAACGGAGCAGATTGGATTTTTGAAATTAACTTTACACTGAGATTTAACTATTTTTATAGCAGAGTCTAAGCCAGGGTGAAAAAAGTCCCACACTGCCCTACACAACCCAAAGCTGGGGTGGAAATGCTCTGATCCAGATACTAAACACTGTAGAAAGAGTACTTCTAATTACACTTCAAGAGATCATATTTTCTCAGCTCCCCAACTTCATCTTATGGTCTTGCCAGTTTAGGATACTAAGAGCTGATCCTGATCATGGTAATCTCACATAACAAATAGCATAAAGGAAAGTGGGGAATCTCTGGCACTTTGCTCCACTCTGACTGAAGTTTTGCAAGAATCTATAATGGTTTTAGTCCTCAAGAATCATATTACCACACTTAAAGCTGTTTGTAAAAAGCATTCCATCTCTTCATTACCCATCCTGATTAAACAACCATATGTGTGATATGTGTGTATATATACTTATGTGTCCAGGCATGTATGTACATATGTATATTTATATAAAACCACTGCAGTAATATGTATGTCAGAATCAGAAGCATCCTATCATTTGTAATATTGTCAAAATCACAACCATTCATACAGAAGTTTTTCAAGCTAAGCTTCTACCTCAAGTTCCTTTATTTGCAAGAAAGAAATTGTGACCTTTGCTACAGGGATCTTTCTACACTGTTTTGGAGATAATGATATATGGTGAATAAACAAATGAAGAACAATGCCTTCAAAATAATCAAAATGCTGACCTTAACACAACACAGGGAAGTTTGAATGCAGTCCCAGGATACTGTACTGCTATTGCTTTTTGCCAGGGAAGACAGCAGAGATGCCAGAGTACTGTGAGCAGAAATAAACTTGAGTTCTGGTCAGTGCGTGCTATGGGGGCCAGAGCAAGAATCAAAGCTCACTGATTCTGCTGTCACTGGTGCAGAATCCACCACACACTCCCTGAAAGGCAGCACCCACAGCGAGCTGGGGGTTTCCAGATATCTGCAAAAGGCAGCACAAGGTTGAGGGCAAGAGCAGCAATCTCATTCCCTTCAGCTTGATGCCCTAGGCAGCTACCTACTTTGCTTATTATCAGACCAGTCATGCAGTAGAAACAGGAGGAAGGAGGTGAATATCCTGACAAATCTGTGGTTGTATAGCAAGGACGAGGAAATGAAACCACACGTATCCAGCACGTATCCGCTTATACATCTAATCACATAAGGAGATTGGTCAGTGACCATCCACCCCTTAGGGTGATTGGCTAAGGTGTTACAACACCCATTTCAATAACATTTCACCAGTGTATCATAAACAAAACTTAGACAAACACCAGGTGTCCAGATAGTTATACAAAAGCATCTTATTGTTTTCATAGCTTGCATGAGAAAGGAAAGATTCACACAGAACACTGCAAGAAGCTGGAAAGTCTTTCTAACAGCCCTTTCTGTATCCACACAAATCCACTAGATCTGATGTGCTCAGCTGTTGACAGTGCTGTATTGTGTTAGAAAGATTAAAATAAATATAAGGTCATGCTAAGCTGATGGATTTCGTTCTTGTTGGGTACAGCTACCGAATAACAGAAACATTCAATCCATAACATTGCAAGGTGGTGCTTCCAGTTCTACTAAAATCATAGGAAAGAAATGTAGGACACAGGCAGTCCAACAACTCAGCAGTTCCTCAGAATGCTTCACAGACTCTTTAAAATTTGATTCTTGATGGGAGAGAGAAATGAGCTGAAAATGCAGATGGCAAAAGGCAACTTGTGTTCTAGGAGGCTCTCATCTCTCTTAGGAGGAGAAGGGGCAAAATAAGCACCACAGACTTCAAACAAATAGCCTTTCCAGTAATGATGTGTGTGTTATCACTTGCTTACAAAGGAAGGGAAAGTGAGGCAGAGAGAAAGGAGCTCCCGATTTTCTGCCAGCTGCAAAGCAGCAAAGCGACTCCATTGATGAAATCATCATCTCTAGCCTCTGCCTGCTGGGCACAGTCTGCTGGGACTGAGCAATGAAGGTGGAGCCTTTCATGTGGAAACTGAGGTGCCTCATGCCATGTGACCCAGAAGACAGCCAAAAGCTGCCTCATACTCAAAGGCTTATGTGTAATTGCCAATGAGACCAAATCTAGTTAGTTGTCTTAGAAAATAAGTACATTTGCTCCTGTTCTGGAGAGCAAGTTTTGTTCAAAAAAAATTTACAGTCTTGTTTGAAGCTGAATTGTTCTTCCATTTGCAATAAGGGTAATTGAGTAGAAGAAACAAAAGCATTGATTTATTCTGATGCCTCCTGCTAGTTTTTTTTCTTTGACTAGTCAGTTGTCTAAGTGTTAATGACATAGAGGGTTCATGACTAATGCCAAGATTTTTTTTTTAATATTGTTGACAAGCTGAAGGGCAACGTGTTGTGTGGACAGTGGGTTAGACTTAGAGAAATCTCAGCTCCAGGTTTCCAATGCTTATCTATATGAGAGTTATCAAGTTTATAATCTGTTTGCCATTTAAGAGCACAAAAAGCACATACATGATTTATCAAAGAAACTATAGAAGAAATCAGTTGGGGTCTTGAATAAGCATGATGAAGTCATGGAAATTATACACCAAGAACAAAAATTGACCACTATTTTTGGCAGAAATAAAAAAATAAGACATTTCTTTCAGCATTAAGGGGCAGGAGGTACAGGGTCATGCACCCAATGGCAGAAGAGGCTATGTATTTTAAATATGGCATACAAACAACCCTGCTTATAATTAAGACTATCCCAGCTTTCTGCTTTCAGCTACAACTTCCACAAATTAATCCTTCTTTCTCAAGCGGAATTTGTCAGCAGTTACAATAAGATAACCAGATAATGTAAATCATACACTACCTTTGAGTGTAAAAAAATTTAAGTATTTTCCCTTTCCTCTTCTTGCCCCAAAGGAACCATTTATTTAAACTAAACTGTTGTTCCACAACACTGCATGAAATTCAGGGAAGGACATGAAACCACCATACTTATCAACTAAGTGTGAAAAAAAATTGTTTAATTTTTTTGAGGGGACCTATTTCTGAATAGCTTCCTGTACATCTCTTAGCAGAGTTGCAAGACTCTGTTATTTTGCCCATTAATTCACTGAGTTGTAAAATTTGAAACACAAATGTGAGCCTGGTACCTACAATTCATATAGCAACCTGTCAAACCCCACCTTTTCATCAAAAGGTTTTTCCAGAACCTGAACTGTTATCTGAGGCAAAATCAATCTGTCACAGAATATCCCTTGTGAAATACACTCCAAAGAACAGAAACAAACAGTGATTCTCTCTTACCCCACACTGATGGGGGGAAGAATCATCTTCCTTGGGGGCTGAGACAAAAGAGGATAGCAAATGGTGTAACCTGAATATTGAGACAGTCCCAGCAGAATGTTTAAAATAAGATACTGAGGAAATATGAGGAAGTCAGCACAATGCACTGCTATTTGGTGAATAAAAACACTGAGGGAATTCAGTGCATGATTACGAAGTTGTGTATGCAGGGAGAGAGGGAGATTCTGTAGCTTATAATAGAGTAGGAAATAACATAAAAAAAGAAAGGTGGAATGACTCACACCAGGTGAACATGATGAGATTGCAGTTTGTCAGAGCCACATCACTCAAAAGCAAGGCTGGTCATGTGAAACACCTTTCCATGGCCCTGTGTGTTTGTGTATATCACATCACCCCTCCCGTCTCAGCAGATAAATGCATTTTATGTTGCACTGGCACAGCTTTCACTCTTTCCACTTTGAAAATTCAGGCTGTCCAAGCACCACAGACTGCCTCTGTTTTCTCCAAGAAAAGACAAAATTAAAGAAATCTAAAAGTTATTACAAGAGTGTTGCGACTTTAATGTCTGGGACCTCCAGTTTAGAAACACAGGTTTGTCTATCCCACTTGGAAGAAGGAAGCAAACACATTTTGTAGGGCTATTTAAACAGACTGCCTATGGCTGTCTTTATTGAGAAGGCTCATCATTTAATACAGAGATGATCACAGTATCATTATATGTTTGTGTTCATTTAAAAAAATATGAAGGATTCCCTGGTCTCTTGATACTTCCATAGACTCCCACAGTCTTAGGACAAATTCTTCCTGTTTCAAGGGGAAATAAAAGGGGGGCTTTCTTTCTTCCTTTTTAGAGCATAATCTGTAGCTGTTTGAAGCTATTCAGGGATTTGATACATTAGCAGTTCTAGCAGAACTAGTTCCCAGTGTCACACTAGAAAAATAAGAAAAAAATACCAAGGAGGTAAATCCTATAACTTAAATTTTTTTCCAAAAATTTGGAGGCAGAAGTAGGCAGATATCTTTTACAATGTTCAAGAAAGAGAGTAATGAGTTCCTTCTAATAGTAATATTTTACAAAAAAATATCCTTCTTTCTCCAGAAAAGAAATCCATCCAGTTTGTCCATCAACACTTGTATTATACTGTTGTCCTATTGTTGTAGCAGTAGAAGAGCTGGGAAAATAATGAACTGCTTGAATATCATTGCAGTTATTTGTCAAATAGGACAGTTGATCTGTAGTGCTTATGCACTAAAATCAAAGTCCTGCAATTGCAAAATTTAGTAGAAGCTATCTTAACCATGAAAAATAATGGTGGTATTATCCCTGTTAACATTTGGAGCATTGCAACATAAAAATGAAAAACCTTTGAAAAATCCATGTTTACAACACAACCAGACAGAAAAGATTAATTTGTTGTCCCCAAAACAACCCAATTAACAAGGCTAAGGCTGGTTTTGGCAGCTTGCTTCATCACACAGTGACTATGACCAAAAAGTCCTCCAGGCTTTGGATTTTTTTTGCACGCTTATATTTTGAAGACTCCAGAGTCTCTCTGCTTAGTGTCATAACCCAGAAAGATCCTCTGACTGGAAGAGGCATTGTGAGAGCTCTGCCATCTGCCACAGTTCATTTGGTGCAGACAGGACCAGATTGGATTCGGAGTGGACCAGACTGGATTCAGACTAGACCTGAGTTAACCTGCTAAAAATCTACTCTCACCAGCAGTCATACCGAAAAACTTCCAGCCTCTTCTGTGTGATCATTCTGCCCTTGCACTGGTGCCACGTCAATGACTCGAGGCTGCCCCACTGGAGTTACTGAGCTCCAGCTATGTCCTGAGAGCCATCTCCTAGAGCTTATGCACTGCCAGCATCTAGTCCAGCTACCTATCCAGCTCTAAAGCTCTGAATATGTATCCTTCCAGAGGAGGATGCCGGGAGATGGTCTTCCTAAAGGGCTGTAGCCACCGGAATCGAGCAAATGCACTAATCACTGCAGAACTGGTTATGTGAGTCTACTTCCACCAGCAGCAGGACAGACACTGAGAGAGCTCTCTCCCACTGAGGAATCCCACTGAAGCCAGACAAAGTGAGAGTGTGAAAAGCTTCTGACAGGAGGGAGGCAGCTTTCAAACGTCTTTTGTGAAGCCATCTGCTCTTTGCTGATATCTATCAGGGCACTTATATATCCAAAATGAAAGGTATCCTTGCAAATAAATCAACAGGGTTCATATTACTGTACAACAGTGATATAATCAAGCATGTCCTGAGTATTTTTATATTTTATATACATTCACACAGAAAAACAAAATTATAAACTCTCTCAAAAATCCCCAAACAGTCTGGTAGCTTTTCCTTGATAAGTTAATCCTCTGCAGCCAAGCATGATAAAATGGACTAAGAATGCATTCAAAAACACTCATGCTTTTATCTTCAAAGACAAGATGCATTTATTCTAATTTTTTTCTTCTTGTTATCTACCTCATGTTTTCAAGGTCTTTAGGTTTCATGTTTTCAAACCAAGATATTTAAGTTTCTTTAAAAAAAAATTAAAACAGGCATTTTCATGGGATCTCATGATTCCAATAAACTGGCTTTAAATAAAAGTATCAAATGTCACAAAATGCAGAGGAAATCATCTTGCTTAACATTAAAGCTATAAAATCTTGACATGTTTTCCAGGGGAATCACTGGAATTGGTCTTGATGAGCTCAAAACATACAGGAAAAATCAGAATTTAATTTCTTTTGCTGAAAAAGCCTTGGCAAAGGAGCTCCTAAGGAGGTCACTTCTATTGCAGAGATAAGACACTGAACTTTGCAGCCCACATGAACTTGCTGACTTTCCTGCCCACAGTCTGGCAGGCTCAGGGCAGCCACCTTCAACTTGGGAATAGCTGAGGAGCCCTTTGGGCTGTTGTACCCCAAGCTTCATCTGTGCCTGGTTCTTCCAGACTCTACAAGAGTCCTGCCAGACCAAAGCCTCCTCCTGAAAGGGTGGCAACAGTGGACTAGTAAGCACTTCTGGCCTTCTGACTGAGTTTGGGCATATGCTTAATGGACAGTCTAAAATTAAATCCAGGAAGGTGTTTTGAGAATATTAGATAATTTTTATTTTTAAGGTGATTTTTCACAAATTGATAGATGAATTATAAAATTAAGATACCTCTCTGAAAATAAGATAATTCTCCTTTGAAACACTTTAGGAACAAAGGCATTCACTAATTCTATATAAAAATACCTTTTTTTATTATTTGTAAGGAACTTTGATGTCTATGTTTATTAGCTTTCACTCTTGTAAGTGTGAATACACTTCAAAGACGCAGGATTAAGGCCCTGTTTGTATGGAGGGAAGCAATAAACCAAAGGGCAGAAGTCTTACAATCAGAGAATATGCACATCCCCTTGGAATGTATTATTGTTCAAGAAATTATCTAAGATACTAAAAGGAGCTTTGTTTGCATTCAGATTTCTTCCTTTTTTTAAGCTGTTTGTTTAGAAATGGGTCACTTAGCATAGCACGTTTCCTCAACACAACATGTTTGTGTCACAGATGAAGAAAACTTCCCAACCAACTCCCTTGTTTTAGTAATTATAATTTAATAATCCATTTAATAATTTTTAGAGCAGACAGAAAAATTAGATCAATATTCCAGTTGTTCATCTGTGTTTTCCCCCCCACCTCAAATTTTTACTGATAAACTGCTGTGGGGAATTTCAGTTTTTCCCTAATAAAAAAATATAAACTCCCCATGAATGTGCAGTTTCAAGCCACCAGAAATTATTCAGGAAACATCACTTAGCTGATTTATGCACCAGAATGTAAATGAGGCCTCCTTTTTTTTCCCCTGCTACCAGTAAAGCTGAGGCATTCACCGCTTTCATTTCACTAAGTTCCCTTTTTTCCAGTTGCCATAGAAACCAGGGTGCCAGTCAGGCTGCTGCAGAGGCTGCCATTGCAGGTGCTTTGCAGATACTGTATTAATAAATAGAGAAATAAATAAATAAATAAGACCCCCATTTTCCTCAAAAAGACAGCAGCAAAAAGCACATCACTTTGCATTTGTGTTGTTGGCTTGTGTAATTTGGCTACTGAGACTTTATAGAAAACACCGCCTTAGAAAATAAGCATGCATGTATTTCTTGTACCTGGCAAGCCCGTTGTGTATATTTACAGCCTTTTCTATAGCAATCAACTAAAATATTGAAACAGCATAAACTGACTGAGTAGAAGAGAATGAATCCTAAAAAGAAAGGGAGAAGAGAGTGTGCGTGCACAAGCATGCAGCTACTGACTTATTCATGCACAAGTTCGGGTTATGTGCCTGGGATTAATAACAACTTCAGGTCCTATTTGTACAATGATTCTGTTGTTCTGAAGGATTTAAAATAATATAACCTTTATCTAAGAAATTAAAAGCAACCAACCAAATAATAATTTAAATAAAACAAGACCTAGCCTGACTTTTAGCATGAGGAAAGTCAGCTCAGGGGATCACTTGATCAGTCCACCTCAGAATCCCCCATAACCTCAGAAGCCTTTTGTCTAAGTTCGGTTAAATCCACCTCTTCTCTGTGGTGACCAGTGACAGGGCTCAAGGGAACGTCCTGAAGCCGAGTCAGGGGAGGTTTAGGTTGGATATCAGAAGGCTCCTCACCCAGAGTGTGGCTGAGCACTGGAACAGGCTCCCCAGGGACGTAGTCACCAAGTCTGGCAGAGTTCAAGAAGCATTTGGACAATACACTCAGGCACACACTGTGATTCTTGGAGTGGTGCTGTTCAGGACCAGGAGTTGGACTCAGTGGGTCCAACTCAGATGGGGCCCTTCCAACTCAGCATATTCTATGTTTCTATGATTCTATGATTCTAATATGGATAGAAATAGCCCAAGCAATTATTCATGTGAAATAATTTGCAAACATTAGCAACTGGAAGAGAGATCACACCTGCAAAAAAGAAAGGCAAAGATGCCTCTGTTAGCTATTGCATTTGACACTTTCCATTAAGACAAAAATCACGCACACAAGTGGTGTCACTTAATTCTCTCCATAAAAAAATCACATTTTACTAGATGCAGGAAGTGGAGGGACTGTATGGCTTACAATTGTATCTGTGATATATCTTAACTCTTTCCTGTATAGAGAAAGCTCTACTATTATTGATGATTTACATGTTCATAACATTTTAATGAAATTTAGACATTTTCTTTTCTGTCATGGTCCTGATTCCCCTCATACTTCTCAGCAAAATTAATGTTAGTGTTAGTCTTCCAAGGAATGAATCATCTGTCAGAGTTCTCCAAATATACTGTTTATCCAACACATAACTTAAAATACATTTTCCAGTTCAACAGATTTAAGATGTACAAAGAAAACACCAAAACATGAATGACCCACATTGCAGACCAGTAGACGTTTGAGGCTTTGCAAATGCTTGCATTCAAATGAAGAAGATGTCCTTGGGTGTCTCCAGTTCTGCTGTGGTGCCTACAACCTAGTTATTGTACAAACCACCACAGGAAGAGTTGCTTTTTACTGTGGTAATTTCTAACATGACCTGGATATGGTGTGATGATAAGTGGCACAAAGCCTAGAAAGAGGCTGGCAACAAGCAGTGTACCCAAGGGCCAGTATTCAGTCCAGTCCTGTTAAGCATTTTCATTAACGTGGACTGGATCTGGACTATGGAGCTTGCTGATGATACACAACTGGAAGGAGTGGCCAACACCAGAGGGATGCTGCTATCCAGACCTCAACAGGCTGGGAAAGTGGTCTGACAGGAATTTCTTGAAGTTCAACATGGAGAACTGAAAAGTCCTGAACCTGGAAAGGAACAACTCCATGCACCAGTATATTCTAGGGGCCACACAATTTTCTGCAGAAAAAGGACCTGGGTGTCCTGGTGAACACCAAATTAAGATAAGCCACAAACCTGCCCTTGCACTAAAGAAGGCCACAGGGATGGTATCCTGGGCTGCATTAGGCAAAGTTCTGCCAGCAGAATGAGAGAAGTGATTGTTGTGATGGTTCAGACAACCGCTAGAGTAGCCAGAGAGCCACAAGGCCCAAAATCAGCCTGTTTTCACTGGTGGGCCATCACCAAGATTTGAGACTCCCTACCGTTAGGGAGACTTCCCACAATACCTTGCTTTCAATGTAATAATATATGGATTTTCTGCCTTAAGGATTGGTTTGTTGTTCTCCACCCCTTTGTTCCATCTATGTACACCCTCTAGAAATTTCTTTTTGATTATAACCCCTATTGGCTCCCTTCCCTTAATCCCTCCTTCTCTGTACCCCTATTGGTTCCCTTGCCCCTACTCCGCCCCCTGGCCCTCAGCCTATTGGCTCTTTTGCTCTGCCCGCCCCCTGGACCCCATATTTAAATCTGTACCCTGCCCTCCATCTTCGTTCTTCATCCTTGGACCCTCCACAATAAACCTTGTTGCTGGACCCCATACGAAGGCCCCTTCTTGCCTCCTTGACACCGGCTGTCGCTGTGTTCCTGTGTGTGTGTGCGCGTGTGTGCCCCGCTCCATCAGGAGCGTGTGTGGCTGCGCCTTCGCCTGGCCCCTCTGCGCTGAAGCGGCTTCTCCCACCCAGGGGACGCTTCTGGAAGGCTGCAGCAACTCACCACCACCCACGTCGTGGTAGGTGATCCTTCCCCTCTCCTAAGTACTGGAGAGGCCACACCTGGGGTGCTGGGTACAGCTCTGGGCTCCTCAGTGTGCACCAGAGAGAATCGTTAACAAAAGACCACTCAGATAATGAAGGGACTGGAGCATTTCTCCTATAAGGAATGGGTAAGAGAGCAGGGACTGTTCATCCTGGAGTAGAGAAGGCTCAGGAGGATCATATCATGTATATAAATACCTGAAAAGATGGTGCACAGAGCATGGAGCCAGGCTCTTTTCAGAGTGCCCAGTGACAGCACCAGAGGCACTGGGCACAAACTGAAACACAGGAGGTTCACTCTGAACGTCAGAAAGAACTTTTTTTACTCTGAGGATGACTGACTTCTGGCATAGCTTGCCTTAAGAGGTGGTGCAGTCTATATGGCTGAAGATCCTAAAAAGCCATCTGAACATGGTCCTTGCTGTCACTAGGCATCCTTGCTTGAGGAGGCGGCTTGAATCAGATGGTCCATTCCACCACCAATTCTGTGATTTCAGGTCATAAAATCATCACCTTTCCCTGAAGAGTTTACCAGTTCAGACTTGAATCCAACAAAGTGAAATAGCCATTGCCATTGGAATCAGTGGCACTCAGTATCTCCTTCAAAATGAGGCCTGTGAGATGAAATACCGATTGAAAAAAAAATCTCTCACATTTTCATTATTAGGATATGGAACATCTTTGTCATCGTCTGTCATTCAGTATATCATCAAGTTTATGAAATTGCATCAAATCATTTTTCTTACTGTTAAATCAGTAAAATTGCAGTTTATGTCTCAGTCACTTCTTATCCATTATTATTCCAGAAATTCTCCTGGGTTTTACTGCACATTCTAGAAGGAAGGAAAGAAATCTTCTCTTCTACACTGATGTGAAATGATTTGAAATCCTACTCTGGCTGATGTAAACAAGCCAAATCATAGCTGGAAAATACTGTCCTGTGTCTGTCATTATCTCAGCTTTTTGCTCAGACAATGAATGGAAATTACAGCAGAAGTTTGATTGAAAAAAGAAACTTCTCTTCCACTTTCGTCACCTTCCAGCCTGTTCCATTTTAAGCTCCTGAGATCCCACTGAAAAAACATTAGCAGGGAAAGGTAATCAGAGGAAGATTTCCTCTGATTTCCAGGGATGCAAACATCCTTGTTCTCAAAATCAGTTCATGTTTTACCAATAGCATATGCGTTATATTTTCTTGTCCTGAAGGCCAGAGGGAGAAAAGAAAAGAAAGCAAAACAAAAACAAAAACAAAAACAAAAAAAAAAACCAAAAACAAACCACCAAGGAAACAAAGAAACTTACTTATCTGCATCCCTGGGGCAAAAGGCTGAATTTTGTGGTAACATCAGAGTGAATTTCAAAGATACATTGGTGAAGGAAGAAGGAAGGAATGGGAGAAACAGCACGAGTTTTGGAGATGGGAATCTTCAGAAAGTAAAGAAAGACTGAGATGGAAGGAAAGCTTGAGGAGTTCTGTTTCATGAAGGATGTCAGCTGAGGTTGGGACATTGCAGGAAATCATAGGTGTCAGAGGGCTCTGTTCAGGGTTAGGGGGTCCCTTCATCTCTTACTCTCTCCTTCATTATTCTTGAAACCCCCTAAGGTGTTCTCCCTGAATTACAGGATCATAACCCTTCCCTCACCATCATTCCTTTACTCTCAACTCACCATCATTCTCTTTGTAGTCAGCTCCCTTCTCCGCTAGTCTGCTTCCAGGACCAACACCTTATTTGGCTTAAGAGTACCTCATTCTTTACATTTGCTCCTTAAGTAATTCATTGACAACTGTTAACTCAGGGTAATGAGATGATGAACTTAAGCTATGACCTAGCATGGCTCTTCTCATGCCAATAATAAATTCACCAGAAAAAAATTGTAAAGAGATGCACTGGTTTTAGCATGGGCTTTTTTAGGAACTTATCAACAGAAATTGAATTTCAGAGCACTAGTTTAACCTCCTTACCAAAAGTAGAACATATAGTAAAAGCAGTGGAAGCTATGGAGGTTTCTTCACCTCTTCTTCGTAATTAACTGCACTCTGTAAGCTGTGTCCACCCATGGATTTTCTGCCATCTTATTCCAGCACTAATGCGTTGTTCACTGCTTTTAAAGACATCTGCAGATGCCTGTGCAGTTGCAGGTAGGCCACTCATGAATGTCACATTCCCACAGAACTAGATGAAAAAATGGATTTAACTATCCATAGATCACAGTCTTCTCTAACTTCCACCAATAGAGAACAGATTTGACGCCACTAGTTGTAAAATACATTCTATAACAGGCTCGTGTAAGCAAATCTCCAGAAGTAATATTTATATTCTAATGAGGAAAAAGAAAATAATTCTGTAAAGTGGGTCAAATTACAGAAATCAAAATCTTAACCTTGTTATTACTTTTACATAAGACTTTTTTTTAAAGCTCTGATTTGGAGCTGCCAGTGGAGGGTTTCTGGAAAAGGCAAACAAACTGTTGCTTCTGTTTTCATTATTTCTGTCTCATTTCAGTCTGTAATGTCATTTGATGCCAAGATCATTCCACGGTATAGTTTGCACAAAAAACCCCTCCTTTCTGTTAGATAAATGTGCTGTTACATTTTCAAGCCGGCAAGAACCTATAAAATTTTTACATGTAAATGGAAAACTGCTTATATTGGTGAGAGAAATCTAAGCCACATCCTTTTGTATTCTAACCATCTGCCCCTTAACAGACAAGATTTTTCAGAGAAGTGTTTTAACTGAGTGTGTCTCAAGTTGCAAAATAGGCTGTTCTTCTCCTACTCTAGTGACCATATATATAAACAGAATGTAGGAATTTCTGGGTTTATGTTTCTCTTTCTGGGCAACAAGGAGAGAAAATTTTACGGTGTACCCCCATTTAGGCAAGATGGATTATAGGAATGTCACCCTTGCAAAAAACAATGAGCATCTACTTCAGAAAAAAACCAGGAACATCTAGTAAAATTGGAGACAGCTCTGAGCATTTCTGAAACACATTCACCTCATGATATACTACTTCCTTTTTAGATGCAAGAAAGGCTGGAGCATTTGGAGACAGGTAATCGAAACTGATTTAATTTAGATTTGGATTCTGTTCGAGTCCATCTGTACTTAATGTAAATGTTAAAGAGTTCAGAAACAAATATGGATTGGAACTGGCAACACTTATCTGGGCAAAGCTCCCGTGAAACCAGTGTAAATGTGCCTCAATTAAGTTTCTAGGCTGGAACTTGCTTGGAATTAGAGATCATAAACATCTGCTGTATATTCTGTAATATTTGTCCATAAAATTTTTTCAAGAGACAATCTTAAATATGTAGTGCATGTCTTAATGAGAAGAGAGGAAAACTTGGTTTTGATTTGGTTTTATGATGGCAAGAATACTGATGTCATAGAGTAAAATGGAAAAATACAGCAAAGTATTGCATAATTTAACCTCTTGCTGAGATGGAACAGAAGATGCAAGGGGCCCTTGGTGGTAGTTACCACACTGTTATATTCTCATGACTTGTTTTCTAAGCCTGGTAGAACTCTGGAAAACAGATGGAAGGGGACCAACCATGGAGTCCTGCAAGTTTCCAGGAAACCCTGATTATATAATTTATGCTAGTCATTTCACCAAAGGGCCAATTGCTACTGAAGACCAAAATAATACAGAAGAATCTTCTGAGCAGACAAACGCAGAGCAGATGCTCAAAGGGAGACAACAGCTTGTCAGAAGTGGAGGTAGTTATGGAGAAGTGAGAGTAGCAGCCACTATGGGACTAGAGACTGCCCAGCTTCCCTGCGACAGGTCTGGAAGCTGTAAGAATTAGCTACAGCAGAGAGTCCGCTATTTTGGAAATTTTAACTGGAGATTTAGCAGGTTGAAAACAGTGGGATTTCTGCTAGGAAAATGTCTACTCTCTGAGTGAGACTACTTAAGGAGGAGATAGAGCTCTGCCTACCCTCTGAGCCTGCCTTGGGTATGGCACCATGGCTCAGCAAAGTATACTGTGGTTTGATTTATCTTCAGAACTAATGCTTTGAAACTGTTGGCTTTGGTTGATTTTCTATCAGTTCCTTGCCTGTGCTTTTTAGTGGGCATTTCCAAAAACAACTTCGGGGCTAGTGGAGTAATTCCTGCAGTCCCTGTGAAGAAAGAGGATTCTCCAGAGAAAGCACCAGATTCTACTATACTCACTCTGAATCACCCTCTGGAGAAGCCCTGTTTTCCCCATGGGCTATCAGGAGACGTCAGGGACATTTATCTCATTAGTAGTCCACAGTGGCCTTTATGAGAGTTTCCCTTGTGTGTTTCCACAAGTCTCTCCTTCTTTTGTAAGTTAACCAGAAACCGTGGGATAGATTCACTCCCGCTCTAAGCTGACGGATGCCAGCAGGGTTTTCTTCCAGAGAGAAACTCAATCCCAACACTTCTATTTAGTCTAAATCTGTATTAAGTTTTATTTATTTGTTTTCATTGCCATGCCTTTTAATCAACTGTATTCTTACAAAACAGTGTTTTCCAGCAGTGTTTTCCTTTCCAAAAGAAAGAGGGTGTATGACTTTCTCAGAAATATCCAAGTGACTTAGGAGTTGATGTCTTACTGAAAATCAGGCTTCTGAAGTAGAAAATAATCCTTCTACATTCAAAAAGCAGAATGATGTCAGTCACCACATCACTGAACCTATCCCTGGGCAAGTAATATATTCAGGAGCCAATTGAGTCTGATATTTTAATTAGAGATCATATCAATTTATTAAAGCTTAATGCTACTTTCCTTGAAGAGGCAGGGGGAAACGGCAAAACTAGAATACAGTAATCCCATTTGCTGTGCCTGCCACCTACTTTTACAGCCAACTGCATAATATATTTTTGGCAACCTAGATACACCATTTCCCTTATATTTGATGCATTTTAATATAAATGGTAAATTACTTCAGCATTTCCTAGAAATGCATAAGTGGTGAGCATAGATGGCTCCTCAGGTGCAGCAGATGGAACAGGACCATGAATATCAGTGGGAGTGTCTGCACAGTCTTTCGTACACTTTGGCTTGCACCCATAACGAGACCATATGTTTGGAAAAACCTCTCCATGGCTACCTGGGAATCACATGAAACACAGCAGAAATGGAAATCAAAACATGTCTCTGAGTGCATGTTTGGAATTAGGGTTGGGTGCCAGCCCTCTGTGTTGTGGTGGCCTGGGAAGTCTCCTCCACTCTTCCTTTGGGAATTCACCTCAAAGAAAGCAGGATGCTGAATTTGACTGTGTACCCAGAACAGAAGTCCTGAAAGAATGATTGAAAGAGCACATAATCATTTGGATATTTTGAAAGGAAATAACAGGAATAAGGGTGTTTTTTTCCTTTCATGAATTCAAGTATGAATGCCTTTTGTAATTTCTGTTGGGAAAAAACCCTAATTTATTAAGTCTTTTACCTTGATAATGTACAGAAGCAGCAGAATTTTTCAGGTCCTGCTGCCTTGCCCCCAGAAATATGCCTTTTTCTCTAAAGCAGCACATGTCCCACGTTGGGCGCCAGCTATCGCAGGCCTGGGGGTGTCGCGGGGGTGGAGGGGCAGTCCCTCGTCCAGGGCAGAGAAGCTCCAGGCGACGGCCGCGATATGAGGTGGAGTGTCCCCACCGCCGAGGCGCAGTCAGCGCAAGACGGGCACCAGCTCTTAGTCCAGGGTAGCAATAAAGAAGCCACAGGAGACAGAGAAGGAGGAGGGGTCTCTGGGTGGAGTTCCGAGCCTTTATTACTTGAAGGGGTCCAGAGCCGAAGAACCGTTAGGGGCGGGGTTACAGCGGTTTATATAGGGCTAACGGTTCTCAAATTTGGACCAATAAGGGTATGAATCGCAAGGGTAGGGGTAACAGGATTGGGTAAAAAAGGGCCAATGGGGTAAGGGATCAATATGAACCAATGGGGTATCGAACTGGGGAGAACTTTCTAGATAGTGGACTTGACGGACAGGTGGGCAGTTACAAGGGGCGGTTAACCGGCTACTCATGGGCGGGACGTGGGTGTAGACAACCGGGTGATTTACATAACGGGAGAGCAGGGGCGGGTACAACTTAAATGACAGGTAACTTAGTGAGGGGAAAAGGTAGTAAGTCCCTGGGCGGTGTCCCTGGGGTCCTCATCATACCAGGCTATTGCCTGGGGTGCTTCGGGGACCACAGGGCACACCACCACATCTCTCAATAGCAAGTGGACAGCCGCAGCCATACTGACCTTGACTTTTATTTATGTGCTGCTTACAGTGGTTTGACAACAACTTTGTTTCAATTATTCCTGGATTCCAAACTAAAATAATAATTTCTTCTTCTGAGGGAAGTAATTCTTACTCTGCTTGTACAGCTACAAGTAGGGGGAAAAAAAAAAGAAATTAAAAACGCATAAGCCCCAGTGTTACACATAAAAATATGTTACCTAAGAGCTTTGCCATAGCAAAACTATATGAAAAAAAAATCATAAACAAATATAATCAAAAAAGATGGACACTGAAACATAGTGGTGGCTTAACATCTAAAGGTGATGCATTAGCCCAGGCTCAAAAACTAGAGACACGTAGGTTGCTTATATTTTGTCAAAGTTAGCAGGGGTCTTTGCCTCCTGGACAGGATGATGAGGATGTTGGAGGATTTTAGAGAAGCACAGGGCACTAAACCAGGCTGGCTTAGGTTCATCTTCTGTTTATCAAGGATGTTATGCACTTCTGCAGCCACAAACAGTTAACAAGTAAGAGAACAAAAAGGGTTTTAGTGGCTTGTTTAGGCACATCCAACAAAGTCCTGCAGATCAATTAGGTTCAGGGAGTTGACATGTGGGAGTACATGAATGGGCTACAGGCAGCCTTAACTTTGATGAGTTACAGCTGTGCTGAACCAGGTGTTTCTACTAAAGAGCAGAGACCAGCTGACCCTCTGGCAGGTAACGCATAAGAGAGAGGAGAGGAGGTTGGAGGAGCACTACTACTGAGAAAGCAAGCAAGCAGCACAGAAGAGAGCGATTAGATGAGCACTATCAAGCAAGCAAGCAGGACTGAAGCAGCTTTACGTGATAGTAGCCTCCTTTGTAGCTCTGGACTGAGATTTGGGTTTTTTGATTGCCGTCAAATGATGCCCTGTGTGAGGATTATGACTGGGGACCTAAGAGCAGTCTGGTGTCCGCCAACATTGACAGAGAATATCCATGTTCTAGGTGACACCAGGTAAGCAACCAAACAAAAGCCTATGGTTTTGTGAAGTGTGAACACTTTCTGCAACAGCTTTGCAACAGCAATTGTCATGTTCTCATTGTGAGTAGGTGTTGAAAGTTAATGAACTGTCCCCAAGTTTCAGGAGAAAGCCTAACAATGCACAAAATCTAACAATACGCAGGCTATTCTGAGTTTGAAGGGACGCAACAAGGGTCATTGAGTCCAACTCTTAAGTGAATGGCCCATATGTGGAGCAAGCCATGACCTTGGTGGTATTAGCACCATGGTCTGACCAACTGAGCTGATCTCAGGATCAGATGAAAACAAAAAACCAAACATTTTCTTGTAAATTTTTCAGGTATCACCAAATGATTTTCCTGCTCAGAAAGGCGTGGAAGACAGGGAAGATCTGCCATTGCAATTGCCACTTATTGCATATTATTTGACTTAGTGAATTGTATGCTTCAATGATTGGTTTCACCTAGAGTTAATGTCAAAGGTTTTCAGTTCTTATTTTAACATCTTAAAATTTAAAAATATATTAAGGATCTAGATTTCTTGTGACATTCCAGATGCAGCTAATTCAAGGATGTCTTTACAGTGTTTTTTCTTTTCAATGCTCTGTGTGTGAAAAAATGAAAAGTAAAACAAATTTCTGTAAAGTGAAATAAATGTCTTTATTCCCTCAACAGTGCATATGTAAAATAGGTTTCTATATAAAATAACTGTTCATTAATGTGGCATTATTGCTGTTATTATTCTGTTATTTACATTTTTTGATCACAAAAACACAAATGACAAGTATATTACTTTGTACAATTAACCATGAACTCTAGAGTGCACAGTGAATATAGTGCAGAAAAGGTTTACTACGAAAGTTAATAAGTTAATCATATCAAGTTAATAATGTATGTGGGCATTAATTTCAGTTGCACTTGCGGAGCAGTTGTCCACCTTGAGAAAAAATTAGCTTCTCTTCGGCGCCATACAGCTAAAAAACAACACTATTGAAAATATCTTTCTGTGCAAAAGTAATTTCAGTATTTCTATATTTCAGTACTTATGAAACTACTTTTTGCATCCTGACAACTCTTCTGCAAAAGACTTCTAAGTTTTTACCCCACTTGCCATACAAAAACAAGTCGTGGAGCTGTTGAGAGGAATCATGCGTCTGCCTGCAGCCTATCCTGCTAATAACTTCTGAAACTTTTACAAAATCACAGAACAGTCTCCAGAGAAGGGATCTCTGGAGGTCATCTTCAGAGGGAACGCCCTGCAGTTCAGTTTGTGCCCATTTTAACTCCATCACACATGTAAGGGGAGAAGTCTGCAGGGCTCTTGAAGTGGTGGGAAAGTTACTAGCCAGCAGACAGGACAGCTCAGGTGAGTGAGGGCTGCCACCACGGGAACATAAGACAGCTGTTCATGTTAGATGGCCAAGCAGGGTGTGCAAAGGTGGCTGCCTACACTCATTCTGGCTCCTGATGTATAGAAGTACCATCACAGGCATCATGAAAAAGTGGGTTGATGTTATGAGGGGGTGGCTTAGAGGCCCTAGGACATTAACCTGTAAGAAAAAGAATTTCTTCCAGTCCAATGCTCTTGGAAAAAAAATGCTTTCTGTGCACAGCTAAGTCTGCTTCTTACAGTAGATGAATATTGCAAAAAAGTGCTTGTTCTCAGTGGACTTGGAGGACCCAGTCCTACAGGACAAAAGCTACCTTCATCTATCAGTGAATCCAATGTTACCAAAATATGTAGGTATGTATTTATGAATACAGATTTTGCTAGGATAAGGTTGATTTTTTTCAAGTGGAAGGCAGGTTTGTAATATAAACATCTTTATTTTTCACCAGAGTGGAATCTCTCTTGATTCCTTTGTGTCTCAACAACTCACAAGGAAACAACCCCTTTTCCAAGAACTACTATAAATGTTACAGGGCTGGGATCCCTCAGGTAATCATGCATCAGCCAGCCTTTCAGTTCCTGAGAAAGCAAGCTTCTGCTGAGTCTTGGGAATTTGTGTTGTTCTCAGTTTTGATTTGTGCAGGAGTTCACACAGAGGCAATTTTGACTGTTGAGCTGAAGGGAACTTTATTCCTGTTAAAGTTTTATCTCAGTGCAGCCTTGCTCCCTTGGAACTGGACAATGATAATGGGCTACGGTTGTTTATGTGGGCCCTGGCCATCCCATTTCCAGGCTTGTAGAAACTGAGAAAATTGTGTGAGCAGAGCTCCAATATCACTGATTACTACTTAGTAGAAATCAGACAGAATGATATTTGCAATAGCTAAGCAGAGAAGCAAGGAAGGTCTCAGAGTACAAATTTGTCTCTAAAGTGAATAAGTACCTCTACTTGTGAGCTGTTTCACTTGCACCTTTCAGTGTTACTGAAGTTTGGACAGTAATCTGTATCCTGTTCCATTTGTTATTCAGGCTTCACATTGCAGCATTTCGACATTTTCCATATGCATAGAGAACAGCGTGATTACAAGATGTCAGATGCAGTTTTCACCTTCTATCATCCTCTCCCTGAGTTTTGGCACTGAGGCTGCACAGGCAGGCTGAGGCTACCCCTTTTCTTATCTGGCCAAAATAGTGCCTTGCTTTCTTGCTTAGTGAATAGAGCAGAAGGCAAGTTTGTGAGTCTCAAGTTTGTACCTCTGGCCCAATGAATAAATACTTATTCAGGAAAAAAATTGAGAGAAAACAACTGGAAATTATTATTGAATAGTTTCACATTATCAAATGGGTAGCACACTTATCTGTGCTGTGAAGAAAATTGAGAGATTTTGAACCTGGGTGTCTCCAATTCAGAGGAAACTCCTATTGCCGTGTTATTGTCTATTTGGGGCTGGTTTTTAAAGAAAAAAAAAAGTGAAAATTCTTGAGTTTGTCACTGTGGAGAGTGGGAATATTTTTTTTTTTAAATCACAGATTCTCAGATTCATGTCTCATGGTGACATAAAATTACTGCCTGGGGCCATTAATTGGACAAATAGAATATCACCCTGTTTTTTAATCTCTTAATCATTCAGTCCAGCTTTCTGTGGAGACAACCTGGTGCTAGTATACAATAATAGACTTTTCAGGTGCTTCACCTAGAACATGTAACGTGAAAAAAAATTAAATCACCCATGATATTACTTTCCACTGAGGAAAGTTTACTGCTACATGCAGTGGAAAAGTCCAGAGGTAAGAAAGATCCTAGAGTTCAACAAAAACACTGCTCTTCTGTGACACAATCAGAATTAAAGGATCTATTAAATAAAAAGTGTATGTTTTTATTTAGCCACTGGTCCATTCTGTCTTTGGACAGTGAGGAGTTCAAGACCAGGCATCTCCCATCTCCATGGGAGCCACAGAGGAACACAGGCCAACAGTGGGTTAGTCCTCTGCTAACAGCATCTCCACACAGATTTAGTGGAGACATCCAGTCTATGATGAGTACAGCCTAGGGAAATACAGGCCTAGAACTGTCTACTGGCTCATTATTAATGCATTGGAGTAGTCTGGACCTGTGACCTCTTTACTGAATCTTCCCCCCTCCCTCCCACATCTTTTTCCTCTCTGTGTGCATGCCAGGAGGCTCCTGGACTTTGCACGTTCACAAGCACAGCCCTGGCATCTCTCTTCACACTCTTCTTGTCACCTGTGCCACAGAGTCCCTTGCCCACAGAGAAAGCACCCTTTGACAGGACAGAGGCTCCAGGCAAAACCAGCTTTTGTCTGCCCAGCATGCAAACACCATCTCCCCAAACGCATCAGATGTGATTTCATCTAGTAGTGCCTACTGTGTGTGGCTCAATAACAAACCAAAAATGCAAGACACAGCAGGGGAATTTAAAAAAAAGGAAAATGAAAAGAAAAAAAGTAGTGTACATTGGATTTTTTTCATTTTTCTTTTTTTTCCCCCCTGTTACTTACAGCCAATAAGCAAAAGTCTAGCAGATTTAAGTTCCATATAAAAATGAGTAACAAGACAGGGCCAGGGAACAATACATCTGAAGGCAAGGGACTTCCAGAAGCAGACCCAGGGGTTTTTTTTGTGTGAGGCCTGGAAGCAGCTAATCTCTGCTGAGTAAAGATAGCCTTTCAGCTCAGATCAGTTGAATACACTGCCGGAGGAGGAAAACCGGGGAATCATTTCATTGTCATTACTAGGGAGCCACCAGATGCTTGGGATTCCATATATTTGGGGGATAAACCTTACAAAAGCTCCATTGACACTGGGGTATGTCAATAATTCCACGTATTAGTTGGATGCAAATACTACACAATAAGGTATGGAAAGAAAACTGTAATTGGGAATACCAGGGCGAAGGGGGCTCTATCTTCTGACTGAGCCCATTGTTGAACTCCAGGCTGAACCTCCGACCCCTTACTTTGGAGAGACACAATAGGCTTTGATATGAGATGGTGGGAAACGGGCTTGGAGGCTCATTTCACATTCAGCTGCAATTCATCAGCTTGGCTGGGACTTCTAGCAGCTTTAATGACCACTGCAATTGATGGTTAAATCAATTTGTGACGGTGACAGCATGGCTGGCCCCTAGACTGTAACAATTCGGGATTACAACAGGCAGAAAGGGCCCCGTTATTCAGACATGCGTGGTTTCTGCTCAGCTCAGAGTGGGAACAACAGCAGGACAAAGTCTCACAAAAACAAGACCTGGAGAATGCACACATTCACTCCAGTTGACTACACACCACCATGGCTTCTTTGTAGCGTGATGAGGCGAGTTAAAAAATTAAAAAAAAAAAAAAAAAAAAAAAAAAAAAAAAAAAAAAAAGTGAAAAAAAAAGGCATTGTTACAAATAAAAATATACATTAAGACACAAAAGATCCTGATATCTAACTATATCCTTAGGGAAAGTGGCAACCCAGAAAGAATTTCAGCTTTGTTCCTCCAGAGACTAAGTGGGTGGTCTGTCCCCCCTCCACCCTCGACCCCAAAATGTCTTGGCGCTTGCCCCCACAGCAAAACCCAGCCGTGTCTGGATTATGATCGGGCAGGTTTGCATTTGGCAAGAGGGGCATGGGCAGGGGGGATGGGTGCCAAGTGGATCTCTTGACAGTGCGAAGGAAGAACTGCTCCCTCTTCTGTCACTGACGGATAAATGCACTTGGAACATGCTACAGTTTGTTTTTCATGTTTACACGATCATAATTGCCTCTTAAGCCAAAGAGGTATTAAAGGGAAAGAAGACGACCAGAGACCACTCTGGTGGCCTTGCACTTGACAATTTTGTTACAGGAGATTCGGTTGCTTCTGACCAGGGTCTGCAAGTCCGGTGCTTGCCTGATGACAAGAGAGAAATGCACCTTCAAATCATCTTAGCTCTTCCTTCTCCTGCATTTTGCTGGTGTAACATGATATTCGCATCCAAAAGATAAGGTGATGTTGAAATCAGACAGGAAAATGTGTGATTGTGATTCTGTTTTTCAGTACAATAGTTTATATAAACTAAAAATTACCAGACGTATATATCTGTGTTGAATTGTAGATATGACCTAATGTGCACGTGTGTTTTAAGTCAAATTACACTTAAAATATGTCAGTTGATTCAATGCAAAGCTATGTTCTCTACATCATGTTAATTGAAATTAGGTATTCAACCCAAATAGAACAGCTATAAAATTAATAGATAGTGTTGTGTATCTAACTAAGCATAGGTTCACTAAATAAATCAATATGTTATGTAGTCAGAGAATTAAAATACTTAAAAATTTATATGAGGAAGCTGCTAATGCGAGGACTGCAAATTATGCCAATCAATAACTTGCAAATTATATCGTAATTAATTACATGTCTCTCTTTGTGGTTAGGAAGCTACTTGTGTGTATACTAAAGAAATGTGCCGAAAATGAGCTCTAAAAAAAATGAAAACATGAGACACAGTCCACTGACCTATTACATAAATCCCTTCATTCACATTCTGAGTTGAAGTCTACAATTAAAAGCAAATCTGGCATCTGCCTTACAAAATGTCATGGTCTAAATGTTGCAAAAGAAAGAACTGTTTAGCTCCTTGAAGTATGTGAATTAATTGGCTGATGTTAGTACCTGAAAATTTGTATCCCGAAACAAAGTACCACATCTTGAAAATATAAACAGATTATTTCTTTAAAAGAGCTGTCCAAATGTTGAAAAAATATTATTGCTAACAGTGGAAAGGTCTGGCACTAGGTCCAAATCCTGACAGGAAGGAGGTTGGAAAAAAAAAGAAATCACTTGGTTTCTATGGTAACAGTGCTGGTAGAAATAGTTGTGTGAGCATACTGAACGTGCATAAAAGCCTTCCCAAGGGAGGTCAGAGGATTTGAAGAAAGAAGGGAAAAAAAAAAAGATGGCAGCCACTGCAGAAAGCACAGAGACATTTTGTGCTGAATAAGTGTTTCACATTTGTGATGTGATCAATAACAAAATGCTGTTGCTAAGAAAATATTAGGAAATATTTAATATCTATCCATTTGTACTCAAAGCATGTGTTTGTGCGTGCTTGTTACTATATCAGACAGACAACATATGCAAATTTGTTGCTGCATACGTGTACGTGGAAATCAGTGTGTGAATAAATAATACATCGTCCTACACAATGGAAATATAATGTGAGACTATAAAAGACTCTTTAATATATGCATTATCATATATAATGCATCACATATGGACAACTTCACTATATCAAATATATTAAATACATCTGTGCACATTTAAACTATAAAATATAATATCAGTCCAAAATATCTGACACACTGATTGTTCTTGAGAAAATCAGCATACAAAGTAACTCATAAGGAACAGCAAGAAGCACCCAGCACTATTTGGGGCCAGGTATTTAATTTTGACAATCGAAAGATTTTAATAACATTTTGTTTTATTAGTGATGATCAAGAAGAAGTACAAGCTCTGCCATTCAGCCTGCTTAGAAAACAGTGATCACAGTTCATTGTTTTGAGCTAAAAATGCTCACCAGCCTTTTATTTACATCTGCTTCCATCCTCTCCACTTATTGTTGGTTGCTATAAACTCACTCCATGGGGGATGGATTGGCACAGAGTGAAAATGTGATGGAGGCTCCCATGCAGAAGATGAGCTGTTGTTGCAAGTGAAATTCTGCATCCATAAAGCCAGGGAAAGGGGGAGAATTCCCAGTTACTCTTGAAAGCTTCTTTTTTGCAACCATGAAGGAAAATATTTTTGGCAGTGCCTGGTTTAGAAAAATGTGTGTTGTTTTCATGGATTTGTTGGCATGACAAGATGCACCAAAATTTCCAAAGCTTGTTAGGTTACTTTCTGCACTAGGGTAAGAGAGGATTTTCACTCAGAAAAGATGGCTACTGAAAGCAGGAAGCAGGAAGATCTATCTATAGCATTCCTGCATCTTTAAAATTCAAAAGCAGCAGCACGTTATCTGGGACCACTTGCAGATGCAGAAGTAGCACATAAGCCTTTTATTCTTTTCGCTCCCTTCCCACTGCCTCCCATGTGACTACACCTCACCCAGCCATCAGAGGGGTCCCAGGGACAGAGAGCAGCTTTCTCCTGCACCAGCCACAGGGCCGTCACCATCTTCTCTTCTTCCCTGCACACAGAAACTGCTACTCTTCACTTGCAGTGTACAGGGTGTGGCATGGGCACACAGACAGCAAGGTCTTGCCCCAGGAACCTCCCCAGCAAGCGTGGAAGTATGACAAAAGATGCATTTCAGACACAGGCTGCCAACATGGGCTCAGCCAGTCTGATGCCGGGTGGAGGCAAGGCACTGTTCTGTAAGACAGTGGTGCTTGTGAAAGGTGATTGTGCACTGGGGAGCTGTAACACCACCAGCTTCTTAGCTCATTTGGAAAATCACAACACTGGCTGTACTGGCCCTTTTGAAAATCAGAGGCAGAAGTGCCACCAGTTTCAGTAAAAGTACATTTTAGGTAAGGTGTTTTTCATCTCCTTTGAATGAGGATTTTGCTGCTCACATTAGAGATGAATGGAAGTTTAATCATACAATGATCATTTTTCATCCAGCTTCTTAAACTTCTCCTGCTAGCCAAAAGCACCTTGTTAGTCATTAATTTTCCCTAATTAGAACTCAGGTTAATATTTCCCTGAAATGTACAATGGCTCTCTAAACTTCTCAAAGCTGATATGTGTATCTGCCCTTGGAAAATCACACCACATTGGCATCTAATTAGCAAATATCATTGTTATTGCCAGAGCTGAGGATGTGGGAACACCAAACAAACAAACAAACAAACAAAACCTAAAAAAAACACCCACAAACCAAATAAACTATAAAAAATTAGAAAATCAAAGTATGAGCCAGTCAAAATGGGGCAGAGCCTTTCAGTGTGCTCAGTGAGGACCTTACTGCTGGGTTCTCCAATGCTGGTGATCTAAAAGTATGAAGCTCTAGTAATTCTATGAATAATCCAGAAATGTCACAAAATCAGCAGCCCAAAGGGGTTGAACTCAAGATTTTCTATGTGCTTATTTCATTCCTGCTCTCAT
The DNA here is from genome assembly GCA_013399875.1 of Gymnorhina tibicen. NCBI lineage: Eukaryota > Metazoa > Chordata > Aves > Passeriformes > Artamidae > Gymnorhina > Gymnorhina tibicen. The sequence goes on along the minus strand of VXAZ01000289.1, from coordinate 2,177,951 downwards.
CTAGTAGTTTCCCTCTTTTGAGAACTGACAGGATTAAAACAGGCCCCCTGACTTTCTGACACAACCTCCAGTTCTTTCCAGAAGTCCAAGTGGGCCTGACTACATTTCCAGAATTTGGGTATCTTGATATCTTAATGCATGTGTCACTTGCCATCTGGAACTCAACAGTCATGGTCCAACTTTTTTTTTCTTGTGCCCTGCAATGACTTAGACCTCAGCTACTAAATCTTATCCCACATTCACAAACACATATACTGCCCCTCCCAGCACTGCTCAGCAAATTGCTCTTTTGTCTTCTGCTATATGAGTGCTTTCTTTTGCAGAGATCCATGAACCTTTATACCAAAACTCCTGTCCTCATTCTGCATGGTAACTTGTCCTCTTGCTTGAATTTGCTGTAACAATAACTCTGTTATAACAATAACTCTGCTTTCCTACTCAGCAAGCTCTGTGAGGGAGGTGTCTTCCATCTGGCTGAAGGTATTCAGTGGTACAATTGTACCAATTTATTCTACTCAGGGTATGTCCCTAGCAATGTCCCCACTTGTCAGTATTGTTTAATATCTTCGTGATAACCTTAGCAGGAATTTCCAGCTTAGAGGCCAGGTCTTGGCAGCATGGAAGCAACACTGATGTGCTTTTGTACTGATGAACTGATATGAATGATTTTAGTATAAATTATGGCCAAACAGTTAAGATAATGACTACACAACAATCAAAGAAGTGACAGCTGTGTGAAGTCCAGATACACAAGGTACTCTTAATTCAACTTCTTGCCCAGCGTTTATATTGTGGAGGTTGATTTATCCATGGCATATCTAGATTAAAGCTAGTTCAGAAATCACTACATTGTACTAGCAAATTCTGTGATTGTAGATTAAACACACCCTAAATCAATGAGTATAGATTTTTAATAGAGCATATTTTTCAACGTGTGCATAAATTATGAAGGGGAAACAGATGTCTAAATTAGTTATATTTGGGTGGGTGGGTGACTGGCTGGCTGGCTGGTTGGTTGGTTGGTTGGTTGGTTGGTTGGTTGGTTGTATCAGCCTTATAAACCATGACTTTAAATTTCATTCAGTGTTGTACAAATTTTCATCAAACAAGTTTTCTTCTCAGAATCAGTGAGGCAACATTTGTCTTTGTTAGAAGAAAATGTCAAATTAGGTTTTAAAAACACATAAACACAAAAACAGCAGTAGCACGTGGCATGTCATGTTTTTATATAGGTTTTGATAGGGGGTTTTATGGTTTTTGGGGGGTGTAGGTTTGCCTTATTTCTCTAAAGAGTGGCCAGCAGAATATTTAGTATTCCAAATATTTACAATGCTATGGTCGTTTGTGCTTCTTCATTGGCTGCAATTTGCAAGACATAGACTTTTGTTTTGCTCTTATGTAGAAATTCACAAAATTGTCTGTTGTGGTCCCTTTATGGTCTTAAAGGCCCATCCTATCCCTTCAGAAAATTTAACACATGACTGCTATGCTCCCAATAATGTCCACCTGACTGTCCCCTGTGCCTCAAGCAAAGCTGGCCACCCACAGACTCCACCTGGTGAACATGCTCTTCTTCTCATCAGAGTGTCTGGATAAGCACAAAGTCAGGTGTAAGAACAGTAGTGACTGCCTAAAAAAAAGTGAGTTCGATTAAGACAAACTGAATTACTCGCATTAGACAGTGTTTCTTGTCAGACTCAAACATCATCTAAAAACTTGTCCTCAACTACTGAATAATCATGTTTATAGGTATATGGTATCCCAGGAAGCAAGTATACTGGCCAGGTGGAACTTATAGAACCCATAGCAAGAGTCTGGGTTTATAGCATGTGGCCAGAGGAATTACTTATACCAGCTGACTGTAAAGGGCCCATATTACAGCTGAGACCAATTAGTCTTTTAAACATGTGTGAAAGAAAAGCTTCACTGCATCATCATTAGAGTTATTTACAATATAAAGGAGAGCGTGATAGTCAAAATGAAAAATTTGTAAAAGATTCAGGTCCAGAAACTTACTTTCTTGCTACATGCAATCAATAAGAACATAAAACCATGACTGCTTTAGATACACTTAGGTCAATCTGTACTCTTATTGAAACAAAAGCTTATGAGGGTTGAACCTTGGAATAAAAATACTCGAGCCTCTACAATGGTGTAGCACATTCACATATTATTTGTTGGCCTTCGTGGTGATGGCCCTGTCAATACTGCATCATTATCCTGGATATTAATGTGGTACAGCACTATCTATCTGGTGTCACAAGAACTATGTCCCAGAGGTTTTCTTGCCCTTTCTTGCTGGTCTGTCTGCTCAAAAAGACATGCAAAAGATGTAAACACACATTCCTCTAGGGTTGAGACCACAAGCTAAAAAATGTGTAGAAATCACAAGAACTCAATATCTTAATTTCAGCCTGAGCAATTTACTGAAAAATTACCCATTCACTTCTGCCAAACCTGTTCAAAATACTACCGTAACAAGCATTACATCTTATCTATGTGAACTGAAATCGTTGCATAAACTTCCAAACAGGGAGTCAATATGGAAAAGGAAAGAAAGTGAATTCTCAGAATTACTATCTAACTTCAGAAACAGCTTTTTTGTCTTCCTTTTTGAATTACAGCTGACTTTAGAGTTACTGTAAATTACATTAATTCAGGCATAGAATGAGTTTTTTATGGCTTTGCCATGAAAAAAGTTGTTTTCTCTGGGACTTTTTCTGATACTTTTACTTAGAATAGTAATTCTGTTTTCAAGTAACCAGACTGAATTCAACACACCTGAATACAATAGACCACTTTGCTCCCTGGCATTGGAAAATGAGATGTTCTTTCCTGGAAAACAATATTCATTCCACTTTTATCAGTTTTCAGACTACTTCTGCTTCACCAAAGTCATGAAAATTAAAATCCACTCTACAGGGATCCTTGCAAAGCTTTTGCCTAGCACAAGCCAAGGGATCAGGATTTGGTTCTTTGTGTAAGCCTGAAAAATCACAGTGGCTATAAAGCAACAATGTTTCTGTAGTGAAAATTACATGGTGATTTTGTTACATGCAATCTCCCATGGTGCTTAAGTGAATAAAAGGTTTTCTTTGCATATGATCATTAGAAATTGTAAATCTTAGATCATAAAAACAACGCCTAACAAATACAGTTTTGCACTAGCCAAGGAGTGCAGAAAATAGCATCTCATTAGCTGTAAATCTTGGCAGAAAAGAGAAACAGAGCCTATGAGTCCTAACAACAGCTTCTGTGCAGCAGCCATTAGATCATACTGAAAAGCACAACAGGTCTAAAATTTAGTTGTATGCATGCCCATATAAACATTTTGGTATTATACGATCATTTAAGTACTCCAAAATCTATGGTTATAGGCTTATGCCAGCCTTTAAAAGATTAGAGGTTGTATTTTAGACTAATGAATTCCACTTACTTTTATTTTTGAAAACTTTATTAATGTGCTTTAAAAGGTGTTATTCTGCTATTCAGCCTTTCATTGCTTCCATGTTTGGCATGTTTGGCATGGTAAGATAGTGCTAAGTAGGCACAGCAAACTTTTTGTTATGTGACTAAAACCAAGTTTGAGGCTGGTCGATGAAATCCCCCACATACCCCAGCCTAAACACCTGCAAGTGCATACAGGCAGCCTTGTCTGGGCCATTAGGCTGCCTCACTCCTGCAAAGCCCTCTCTCGAGTGAGTGATGTGGCATGGAAGGACCTTGTGCTTTTCTCATGGCCACTTCAAAGAAACACAAGCACAGCAGGCAAACACCTACCCTTCCGTGAAACTCAGCACCCTGCACCCCATGTGATGGAAATCATGCAATGCACAGGTCTGATTCGATCTCATGAGCTCCAGAGAGGTGCAGCGACCATGATGCTGCCGTGTTCTGTCCCTCCAGTGAGCATGCACATCAATCCTGAGTATTCATCCAGTAAGGCTGGGTGACTCTTTTTCAGGCAGTAAGACATTTGAACTAAGCACCTAAAGTAAGCTGTCTGAACCTAGCCCTAGAAGGCAAACACTTCAGTGAAAAAAATCAGGTTTTGTCCTTGTTTCTGCATTTCTTGAAACTGAATATATGAGAAAATTAAAACCAGACAGGCCAAAAATACTAGGGACACTTATTTTAATAAAATGGAGAAAGCTGAAAATAGCAAGCATTAAACCCACAGTATGAGGTAGCTATGATTTGTTTTGTGTAAAAATACTCTGGCACTTAAAGGTCCAGAAAGTTCTCACCATGAGCTTTCCTGCTCTTTGCTTATGTGGCACTGAGATCTCCTTCAGCTGCTGAAGATGTGCTAAATAGCAGTCAAGGTCTTCTTTATGAAGTGGCCTGGGCAAGAAAAGGGGGATCTCTTTCCTATGTATAGTGAAAAACATAAAGAAGTAGGACTTAGAGAAAACCACCAGAAAACAAGATGTTGAGTCATCTCCAGTCCCTGTGTTAGTGGCCTGCATTTGCCATACATTTTCATCTTAACCCATGGAATAACTTCAACTGCCCTCATTTGGGGTGTTAATGTTCTGCTTTTTTTTTCCTGTCTGGTTGCTTCCATGTTTGCCTGTTTGGAAAGACCCACTGTAGAATCGGCTGGAAAATGAGCAGACAAATAAGAGAGAACAACATGAGGAAACAATGCCATCTGGGTCATATTTCTCAGAGTAAATCTTAGTAAATTCTGACTAAGTCTACCACACCACACAGCTTAACATTAGATTGGAAACTAGCCCAAGTTTTTAAATTTTTATACGGAGTCTTCCATATATATCTTCCTCACAAAACAGTTCTGAATAATCTGCTACTTCCCTGTTACTATTACCACATATGCAAGCTTTCCTTCCAAAGTGATTAAAGGTCTTTCCTTATCTAAGGGATATCAAAGCAGGGTCATGAACCTTAGCATCTATTCACCAAGATCACACACATATACACAGTATGGAATTCAAGATAGCTGTTAATTATTTCTTTCCGCCAAGAAATGAAAATAGTCAACTGCATTTGCTGAAAGAAAAATATAATCTACCCTATAATTAGCTTCTTAAGTAGCATGTTTCAATAAATATGCCCCGGCAAGATGCTTTGCTATCAACATAAAACAATTTAAAACATTTGGAAAAAAATCATATTGAAAAAGAGAATGCAAGAAAGATAATTAAAACCAATTGGGAATGCGGTAGATGTGATTCTGAAAGAGCAATAACCTAAAGACAGGAATGGATTCAGTTTAATGAGAGAAATCAAACATGTCTGCTGTCTTTATAACAAATGATAGATTAAGAGCAATAGCCAAGGTTTGGACTGGGTCATATATTTTATTAAAAACCCATATGGCATGATGATCCACTATGAAAAATCGTGGTGGTGGTTTATTGCTGTGGTTTGCAGACAGGAAGATTTTCATTTACTTGAACATTTTCCATCGTGTTCAGGACAAGAAAGTGTTTCTAACAATTTCCTTTTAGTCATTATTTTGGCATTATGATATTTGATTTAAAAAAAAAAGCAGGTCAGTAGAGCTGAAGTAATGTAATTTAATAAGATGTGCTACTTGTTGTTCGTTTTAGGAGAGGTGATTCTGACTGCCTGTTAAACATCAGCATACCTCATGCTGGACATTTGGAAAATGTGACTGATTGTTTAATGTCAAGTCCAAACTCAAAGTAGTATCAGATGTGCTACTGTTCTGGGGCAATGTGGCAGCAAATGAACTGATTAAATTATAAAGAAGTAATTTTCTTCTTCTTTCATTGGTACCACCGGGATCTGTGCAGGAGGGACAAGAAAATCCACGTTCCCACACTGTGTGATGAGGAATGTGCAAGCTGCATGGGTACTAATGAGCATGCATCTGTCCTTCATAGAGAAAGTTCATGGTGCTCTGGGGATGAAACCAAGCAAAGTTTACAGATCAGCAACTTGTCAGCCCCAACCTCTAGATGAAATTAAATGCAGATAAAACAAATAGAATGTTTTAAGGAAATGGAAATACCAAGTGCTGGAATTTCCTGGCTATATACAGCTGGATTTATTTCAAGCTCTGTGGACATGGAAAAAAGTATGAGCTCATAGTCCCCATATGGGAAATGTGATGTTGGTAAGGGAAGAAAACAGAGTTATAGTCCCTGTTCTATGGCAACTGCATGATTATCCACGCCAAAGACAAGAAAATAGTCCCAACAAGAATAGCCAGTCAGTCACAGCTTTGAGGAGAACACGAGCAAGAGTATGTACCCAGTAAGCAATATGGATGAGGCTTTCTGGGACTGCTGAGAGGGAGGGAGAAAATAAAACCGTGTGGAAGCAAGCTGAGTATGACCCTTGCCCTGTGTGTAATTTTCTAATATAGAAGTAGGCTGTGTGACTTACGGATTTTAGTGTGCAGTGAGGGGTCATCTTGAAATAAAACAGGGATTAAATACTAAGACAGGAAAATATCAGGTCCACAGGTCTGTGACTGCAGCAAGGCAATGTCAGAGAAGGGACAGAGAAGGGACTGCTCTAAGTGATAAGTCTGAAGGGACTGAATTTCTGTTATCTCACATTCACACCCAAAATTAGTTGATGCTTTTTGTTTTAACCTCTGTGCGTATGGTTCCTCCATCTGTAAAACAGATGCTCTTCTCACAGGATGTACCTAACACAGCCTCTTAGGCCTGAGCTGCCCCGTGGTTTTGAAGAGGATCTCCCAGTCACTCCCATTCACCATGCTTTGGTTTGCATTCCTGCGCTCTTCTGCAGCACACAGGTCAGTTTTCTTTGGGTGAGATTAAACTGGAAGGTTGCTCTGCTCCTGCCTCTACCTAATGTTCCCCAACTGCTCACAGGTATTCAAAATATGCTGACAAGGAGTAGCAAATCCCCTGCAGTGTGAGCATTAGGTCATCAGCCCCCTCTCTGCCACATAGACTCAATAACACAGACACAGATTTCTACAAAAATGGTGCTACGAAGTAATGAGTTGCAGCAGTGATGAGAAGAGAAAACCGTATGGGAGGAAATGAACCATTTTTCCTTCAGAGCAAGGTTTGCGTGGTGCAGAGCAAAAGTATCACATGCCAGACACGAGAAGGAAAATAAGTATTGCATAGCTGTTCCTTAAATGGGCAACTTACACTCTCTGTGCACTGACTGAGGTGGGTGTCTTGGAGAGAAATCACATACATTAGTGTAACTAAAGACTATCTGGAGGCATACAGTGACGAGGTCAAATTAAAGTTGCACAGACCACCTTAATTCTGGTATTTCCTAAGTCTCAAGTGTTTGACTTTACAACCTTAATAATGTTCTTTTAACATAGTTTTTGTATGTGCAATAAACTATATGCCCTTCTCACTTTCAGTGCTCTTCTCACCAGTAATGCTGTTGGACTCTGGTCCTTCGCTATGAAAACAAATACTGGAAATTATTGCTGTTGTTATTGAAACCAGATGTACTGCTCTCAGTGGCATTTATTTGTATAGTGTCAAACTCTGGAACATTTCATTTCAGGGTAGTTATTGAATAAAAATGAGCAATATAACTGCTAGTGAAACGTAAGTGCTTGAAAGGTCTAGAAGTTGTCTCTTTCCAGGAAAGCTTATAATTTTCATTTCATATGCAAACATTCCCACAAATGACTGTGCAAAAATGACACAGTCACATATTTGTATCAGTATAGAGTAATAAAAAGTAAGAGAGGGTCGAGATCAAAGAATCTGGACCCAAATGTGTGAGGTACCAAATCTGCCCTGAAGAACATCCTTCTGCTTCATGGGAAAAAAACAAAGTGATGTTCACGGTAAGCCCAAAATGATAAATGTAAAGCAAAGACCTTATACTTGTTTCAACTTATTTCAGATCTCAGGTATAAGGCACCTTGAAGAACAGTATTTCTCCCCATCTGCTGCCAAGGGATGTGCATGCTTCAGCTTTAGAAGTCTAATCTTTGAACGTCAAGTGATAGGTGAGAAATATTCCATCTTGTCTGTTCTATGCTGTCACTGTTCATCCTGACCTCATCAGAGATTAAATACAGTGCCTGGGTGGGGGGTAAGAAAAAAAAAAGTAGGAGGTAACCATTAACAAAGCCTTAAAGTAATATTACAGCTTCGTATATAAGTAATCAAAAAATAGGATCTCCAAGAACTAAACAGGATACACTGACATCAATTAAGTACTTTTTTAAGGTATTTTGGTAGGAACTTGCAGTTCATTGTCATCTTACAACTTTCCTACGGGATTCCTACCTGAGTTAATTCACATGGTGTGTCATGTTCTGTGAGTCATCAGGGCTGTGCTGCTAATTAAGCTATGTTAAAGGGTTAATCTGCAGCTGTAACTGCAGTCAGGGAATGCCTGTGTCCCGAGTGTGCCACAGAAAAATCTAAAAGCTCTGTAAATAAGTCCATGGGCTTCTCAGACTGGATGACTTGTCTTGTAGAGTTTAGGCTTTAAGTCACTTAGAGGACATATCCACAAGGCTGGATATCAGTATGCTATCATCTCAGAGAGCTGTCAAGAAAATCCATTTATTAGCAGTTGTCTCCCCCTTATGCACTGCAGTAAGAATGGTGCAGTAGAAACAGTGGAAAGATTAAACACTCGTGGAAGACGTGTAGAAACGTAACAGTTTGCAGTGTAACATAATTCCATGCTCTGCATGAAGAGCAAAAAACCCTGTTTACTGAGAGCTTCTGCCACTTAAACACTTTTCTTACGTAGGTATTTTGCAGTGTAACTCCCTGTACAAGTCTCAGGCTCAGGCAGTGCACTCATGTGCTAAGAATCTGTTGGTTTAAATAAATAATATATGTCAGGGAAGGCTGAAAGCATTATATGTACGGATAAGCATCTTTTCAGTTAATGTATGTCAGCCATTACTAATAAATTAGCCCCAGCCTCATTATTCTTGAAACCTTGAATTCCTGAATACCTTCTATTCATTTTTACAGACTCTGCTGTTTCTGGCCAGGGTGCTGCCAATCAGTTTAATCATCTAATACTTGCCTTAGTTTATCAGCTTTCCATCTCATTCAGGAGAGCAAGGGCAACCTATTGATTGACTGATTTCATTTCCATCCTCCTGACATTCCTTGGATTTCTTGCAGCAAAGAACAGACACCCCCCTCAGAAACCAATTTGGAAGTTAAACAGGACTTCAGAGAGAGGTGAGCTCAAAATGGCATGGACTTTTACTGGCAAGCTAATCCCTCAGTATTTCTGACAACTGTAGAGAGGAGGCAACATCTGAAACAGGGAACAGTGACCAGTTATTTATTGAAGAAAAATGCAATCCATTTCAAAAAATATTTTACTGTAACCTAAAATGTCCATCTTTTGGAAGGTTTGAAGGAAGAAAGGGAAAAAAGAAGCTTTTTGAGTGCAGCTGTAAGGGAAATATGCCCTGTTAATTTATAAAGTTTTTTATTTCATTGTGATTAATCAAACTTTCTCTGCATATATAATGTATGTCCTAAAATCACAGTATAGGGGAAAACTTTTTAATAAAAACCAGTGATTTTTGTGATTTTTTTTTTATTAATATTGCAAAAGGATACTATTTTTACTGCAATATGCAACCATGCCAATGGAAAATAGTGAGAAGAAAAAATATATTGTCTGGCACTGGTTGTCATAGTAACAAGCTGAAGTTCAAGGAGAAGTGGAGAATCTGAATTCTGTGGCAAGGTAATGAATTTAGCATCTACAGGAACAGAAATGGATTTTCTGTCACAGCCTGTAAATCAACCACAGGAAACCAACCTGCGGGAGAAATCTTGGAATGCTTTATATCTGCTTCAGATGTATGAAAAGTGTATCAAAATTAACTCTCAGGGCTTTGTCTTCCAGGGCCTTGCCTTTCTTTCTGTTCAGACCAACAGACTTAAGAAGAAGCTGATGTTTATTAAGGCGTAGGCAAAAATCTTGCAATTTTCTCAGTAAAACCCCGGAAGTCAGCAAACAACTCCCTCCCTGAGAGAGCTGCTTTAACACACACTCACTTTCCACAATGCACCCAAGTCCCAAAGGTCAGGCATGAGTCCAGTCGTACAAGCCAGCTTTTGAGATACTTTTCAAGATGTTTTCTGATACAAATGCACGATGCAGGTGAACAAAGGGAGTGAACATGAAAATGCTTGAGGTACGCAGCTCAGCATCGAGGAATGTTGGTCTGCCCTGACAAACCCAGCAAACAGCAGCCACGTGGCGTGAGGAGCTGCCTTGGGGCATCTGTCACACCAAGGAAAGGGAGGGATGGGCTTTGGACTCTGAGCTGGTGTCTCATGACCACTGCGTGCAGAAAGGCTGCACGCAGATTCAGGTTACCTGCAGAAGTCTCAGAAGGGATTTGGGGCAATGATGTCCATGCCTCAGTTAAATGTCTAATCTGTTCTCATGCTTTCTCAGCCTCTTTCTAATGGCTTGTTGATCTCCAGGATGACCTTGTCTTTGGCAATCCAGACAGTATCAGGAAGAAATGTATAGGAAAAAAAAGGTTTCACAACTGTGGGACCCAGCTAACCTTCTTCATGGTCTCTGTGCCTTTAAAAACATGAAAAATAAATAGCTTCCCTTTCTACCTCCTATCCTGGAGCAGATGGAACACACCCTGGGGAAAGGGAGGAAAAAATTCTCTTAAATAAAAAGAATTATAACAATGCACTACAGTTAATTATCTATAATGGGCTTCATTCCCAGTAAATCGCACCCATGTAACTCAGATGCAATTCTTCCAAAGTCAGTGAAGATAAAGCAGTGTGAAATCACTGTGAGCAGAGAATACAGTTAAAAAAAAGAAAAAGAAAATAAAAACACCTACTCTGTAAAAAATAAAGCAGAAGAAGACATTAGACAAAGAAAAAGTGATATTTTATTTGGATGTCTTCTGCATAAGATGAAGGAATGTACTCCTTTTACTGTATCACAGTACACAGATCCTGTTACTGCAGAGGGTGCATATGGAAGATCAGTTATCTCTATATATTCTCTTTGACTACCAGCCATGCAATTGAATACTAACTAAATATGAAATAACAGTTTAGGAGTTAAAATATTTCAGAGAATTCCATGTAACTAGCTGATCTTGAACAATTCTTGTTAAAATCCTCCTTTGCTTCTACAGAAAAATCATAACCATGGGCAGCATGAATTTCCCTGGATGTGTATTTGTAACTTTCTTGGAACAAAATAAAATTTTTAAATGTAGTTGAAACTTGTAAATTAAAATATCTAATATCAGAGCTATTTTTTAAGATTGATTTTTTTTTTTTCACTTAGATATCGAATTCCAGAGGGTATGCCCAGCTTTGGCCATCTATTAGAAAACAAACAATATTTTTGTTCTAACTGCCCCATGTTCTGTTCTCCAGATTCCTGTTCCACTACAACTGCAAAAATGTTAGGCATTGGTTTAATGTAAGTGGGCCTCCCAAGTCATGCCAAATCAATCTGTGAAAGTCTTGAATTCATATTTAAATACTGGGAGTCATGAGATTAATTTTAAATGCTTTCAAGACTTCTGGTGATCTGTGACCATTTGGAAAAGAAGAGAGGAAACACAAAAATACACATTTTGAAAGCACTTCTGTGCTGGTTTGGACATCTGTAGAATTAAAGACATGCTAAATCTCATAGCCACACTTATACTTTTTTGCTCTTCTGGGAGAAATCTCTCAAAAATTTCAGCCCCCTTGACCTTTTATAAATATAGCTGGCTTTAGGCATGTGTTGGTTTGAAAACAAACCAGTGGGAGATCACAAGTCAGGATCTAAATTAATGGGAAAATAAAATTAGAAACAAGTGAAATAATATAAGGAAAAGCACTGACAAAGTCAGATACAACCTGACACCCTGTTAGAGTGGTGGTAGCAGTCCAGATGAAGTAGCTCAGTTGGAGTGATGATCCTACGGAAGGTCTCCAGATGAAGGTCCAGTGGTAGCTTTGTCCGCTGGTAATTCAGTAGACAGGGCAAAGTTAGGCAGTTCTGAGGACAGGTTATATCCAGGTGGGAATGCTTGGCTCCTCCCTCCTGGGTGGAGCCTCTCACAATAGGATGAGATAAGTCCATGAGTCATGTGGGGGTTTTTTGATGGCCCATTGCCTGTTATCAGGGGTGGGTCATTAGCAGGTGATAACAGCTAATGGCCCACAGCTGGTGGTAATAGAATACTTAAATACATCTATATTGTAACCTAGGACAAGGCAGTAATGGTGTCCCACATTTCTGCAGATTTTTTCTGAAACTCTAAGTAAATATGAAGATAGTAGGAAATCATTATTTCAATTACTACTCCTGCTGTGAGTATAAGGCTCTGTCTGACAAACAGTGCATGACTTCCATTCACATAAACTTCTCTTGGAGTGGAAAATAATAAATCAATACACATAAAGGCACTTTTGATCATCATTGAAGCAATACAGTATTAATTTCCAGTTAAATCTGTTCAGTCTTTCTTGCAGTCTTCTCACCCAGGCGTGCCATGAACCACAGTAATAAACCCATTTGTATTAGGGTAAAAAACAATCAGGTACTTCTTTTTTTGCCAAGTGATTTTTCTGCAAGAGCCGTTCTTGATTCCAGTAACAGTGTGACTGTACAAATCGTCATGGATCAACTGCTGGAGCAGTCAAAGGGGTGGGAACATGTGCGGTATTGTCACCAAACCCGCTGTCATGTCAAATCACAGCCTCAGGCAAAAGAGTAGAAGACCTGATTGGGGACCCAGCTCTCTCTCATCATGGATGAGATTTCCAAGAAGTGTGGAGGAGGCTACATGACTTCCTCCAGTAGCTTTGTGAATTTAACCCAGGATATTCCTTTCCTATATGTAATAATAAAAAAAAAACACGATCAGCTGTTTTGGGCTGGGATTTTTTTTTTTTTTTTTTAATTATGTGCATTCTGGTCAGTCTTAGCAGATGATTTTCTCACCTTTTTTTGCTTCAGTCACGAAAAATCTTTGTTTATAGTAGCAAAAATATTTTTGAACCCTTCTCTGAAAAATCTTTCTTCAACTATTTCTCTGGCAGTTTCCACAGCTCATTAATTTTTCTGTGCAAATATATTTATGAGCACAAACTACTCTCCCTCCCCATGAGTCTTCTTCAGAAAGCAGGGGAGAAGAGACTTACATTGCATGAATGATTGGCCTCTATTTATAGTCTGCAGAAATATAACCTGCATGTTTGTGCTGTCCTCATTCACCTGAGAAATCTTCCTTTGTGCTAATAATTCCATTGAAGTAATTACTGTTTGAGGAGCCAAAGTGTGTTATGTAGCCAATTCTCTTCACAAGCCATAATGCACAGCTGCAAAGCTCCAGGAGACCACTGAAAGGCATCCTGAAGCTTCATGGTAGTGGCAGGAGGGAAAGGGAGGACACCTGGCCCTTCTGGCATTCACCTAGAACTGCATGGTTATGTGCAGAGAGTGGGGAAGGGGAGGAGAGACACAGTTATAATCAGTCTGGTTATTCTTCCATTTAATCTTTAATAACCTTGAAGGGATTTTTGTGATTTGGTTATTTTTTAGCTGTTGGAGATGACAGGGTAGCCAGGAGTTATTCATTCTCTGGATTCTGTAATAGATGCCACACCGCAATTCTGCTTTCCTTGCTCCTTCCCAGGGTTCATTCCTGTCCCTTTCCCTTTGAAAGGAGTCTTCTCTGCAAAAGGACCGGTTTATCTGACTTTCCATAAAGACTGTTCTCATTACCCAAACTGGTTCAGGCAGGGGTAGCTCAGCTGCACACAGCACACAACACTGTGATGTGCTGCAGGAAGCAGTGTTGCTCCTGAAGACCTGAAAGCTGTTCACGTTATCATCCTGGCATGCCTAGAACTTTATCCCACAAATCCCTTCTAAAAGAGTCTGTCCACACCAAGGACTACCCAGAGCTGGAGTAACCTAGCAGAGCAAGCCACACGCCGCAGAGATCATTACCAGCACTCCCAGCTTGTGACTAGGTAGGACGGCTTTACCATTGCTCCTTAGTCTCTCGAGGACTGTCTGGGAGCATGGCATGCAAGCATGGGCAGGGTCCCTGCTGACACACCCAGGGGTTCAGTGCTTCCCAGACATGCTGAAGAAGATCCAAGAGCTGTGGTTCAGGTTGTAGAAGACCAATGATCACAGAGGACAGTCATAGACCTTCCGACTGGAGAGTAAGGGAGGAAAAATATCTCCGGAGGCACAAAGCTAAACGTGTGACTTCAGTTCTGGCATTCCCTAACCTTTGAGTGCATGCCTTTTAAACATAATCATCCTTTTATCTAGTTCATGTACACTAGAAGAAAATGGTTGCAAATAACATGGCGGGGGGAAGAGGTGTTTAAGCATCTCTTGTCACAGTTTTATGCAGCATCTTTAAGAAGACAACATAACCAAATCTTACAATAAGCTTTAAGTTCCTAATTCCTGGAGTATCAACAGCCATATGTAATTCAATAAGAAAACAGATCTCTGATGAGGTTCTGTCTGTAGCACACGCTTTATGGGGCAAACACACAAGTCAAAGGCCATTTGACACACTGTACCCAAAAGTATCAATAAGCACCAGTCCAGAGACCTCTGCTCCGAGAGCAGCATTGACAGTCTTTCACACAAAGGCAGAGGAAGCCATTTAGTGAACAGAGTGTTTACATCAAGTGATTTAACCATTATCTCACTTGAGAAATAGGGCAGTATCCAGGATGTTTCAATCTCTACTTGACATGAAAGGCGAGAGGTTGCTAGTTTAAATCTACTGGCGTAAATCTGGAGGGCTTCTGCTTGCTTACTGCTCTAGAGACTAATGGGATACAGCTGGCACCATGTTCTAGGGAGCCCTGGGCAGAGATCAGAGAGCATGTACAGTCCCACCAGTACAGATGTTGTGTGCAGTCAGTGGAAATTCAGTCAAATACTTGTAATTGCTAAAGTAATTAAAGCTCATTACTGAAAGTAAACATAACTGCCAAAGTTAGTGCTCCTGAAGGAGTAAGTGGCATTCCTCATTTATTCACACTGGAACCAGAGGAGATCATTAGGACACAGATAAACTCTTGGCTGACAGGGGAGGAGTACTTTAATGAGGAAACAGTTACAAGAGATGTTAATATGTTTATATATGTAAATTGTGAAAATTTTAAAAAATAACACTGGAAGTGGAATGTATTCCCAGGAGTGGACATGAGGAGAGGAGAGGAGAGGAGAGGAGAGGAGAGGAGAGGAGAGACTTTCTTTCTGGCAGCAGAAATGAACTGATATTGTAAGGTAACATAAATAGTCCCATTGGACTTCCCACTCATGCTAACGTGGAGAGTGAGGAAAGAAGCCTGGATCTATAAGGCACTGAGCAGCAGGGAACTGGGCTGCCAATTTCAAAAATGTGAATTGATACAATCCAGTATCACAGCTTCAGAAGTGACCTCAAAGTTCATCTCAAAATCTTTTTACTGTTAAGCCGCAACTTCTAGCTCTTTAGGCAGCCCCACTGCTACCAAGTGAGAAAAGGGAGTATTAGATGGGATTTTTTCTGTGTACCATTGGTTTCATTTGGGAAATTGTGCTTTCATGAAAGCAAAAGAAAACAGCCTTTTAGGTTCAGCGTCTGCTCTGGATCAAGAAGCAAAATTCAAGCAGCGGTGTAGAGGCAAACCAGTATATGTACACTGTATGTACACCTAAATATAGCCCCATATAGGTGCACATACAAGCACCTACAGGTTTGTATAAATGTATATGATCAAATGACATACAGAGAAAAGCCTTTATAGCTACACATACACCTCCACCTGTATCTATCACTGCAATTATACCTATGCATGCCTACGTACACATCTGCACTTTATGTTACATGCACAGATGCCCATGTGTGAAGGGATGTGCGTAGTCACGCATACAATATGAGGTACACTTCTAAGTTCCTGTTGTGGTCGCTGGAGTTTAGACAGGTGCCTGAACACAGCTGTCCACAATGACCTGAGGTATCCTCTGCTCTTCAAGGGAGCCACACAGGTCTGGCAGATGTGTCACAGGTCTGGGAGATTCATTTGTGAATTGATCCTTCTGGAGGTCGTGGATGATGATTTTGACAAGTTCCAAATTGTATTACATGCATGTGTTTAGGCAACTAAAAGCAGCTTCCAGCCAATGCCTTCTCCGAAGCTGCTCAGAGCGAGCATCATTTGTTCACCTGAAGAGCTCTCGAACCTCCATTGACAGTCCTGACTAAACTGCCATTGACTGGTAAGGAAGCTTTGGCAGCCAGCACACATATTGACACCAATATGAAAACAGCAATGTTTAGCAGTCCTAACCTCAAACAGAATCCCAGCTGTTTATGCAGATGTATGAATTCTCTCATAAATTTAACTTGGAAAAAGTTGTAGTTGTTTGCCCAGCTCATGGCATTGAAAGCACATAGTATAGTGCAGACCACTTCAGCTCTGCAAAAACTGTGCCTGCTGCAGCTGTAAGTGGAAAAACAATTTTAGGTATTTTTACACGTTTTTCAGTGATCGACCAGTTGTATACCTTGACTGATTTATGTTTACCTATTGCAACATGCAGGTGAAAGGCAATCATCTTGTCACAGCTAAATTTATCCCACTATTGCCCTGTTCTGGATTACTACTTCTTTCACACCTGAGTACTTCTACTATGCCTCAGAGAAAAGAACCATTTTCATTTCTGAGAGAAAATGAAGTGTTTTCCCAACACTTTGTTTATGGCAGTCTATAACGTTGTTGACATTTTTGTATTGAATATTTTATTGTATTCAAATTCCTTCTCAACCTCAGAAAGCTCTCTTTAAAAATAAGGAAAATTCAGCTGAAATTGATCCATTCAAACTATTTATCAAATTTACCACTTAGCATTTGGTGTCCTTAATGCTTTAACATAGTTCAGGGATGTGCTGTCCCTACATAACCTGGAAATACAGGGCCCACTTTGGCAGCTGTTCCAGGAGGAAGCAATCCCCAATGCGCCAGAGGCTGGACTGACCACAGTGGCTGCACAACATACCTATCTTGGGAGGCAGGAATTCCTATTGCTACAATCTCTCTGTTGTATCTCTGCAATAGGTCTCACTGTCAGGCTCAGGGAATAAGAAATTTCCTTTCTGTGCACAGTCATGTAAAAAGAGCTGCCATCACTACTTTATCCAAAAAGCAAGCTTCAAAAAATCACAGATTCCTCATGTGACTAAGATGAATCTTATTTCATGATTCAGTAAGCTACATTTTGCACTTGCTAGTATACTTTGTCAAACATTTTCAGAGGCTCAAATTTACCTGTTAGATGTGTTGCAGTGTGTCATGGACAGCAGAGATATACAGACCAGTAGGTGCATTGGTTCAATCCTCCCACAGCCCAAGAGCCCTAAGGTTAGGGTGAGTACCCAGAGGGCTGTGCAGGATATGCAGATCACATCCCCATAATTGGCCACCACCATCTCCTCCCCTTCTCCCCTATATTTGGTTTCCCCTCTAGAAAGTTCTCTGTTACTCGATCTCCCATTGGCCTGTGTTCATTCTCCCCTCCTACCTCTACTCCTATAGCTTAAGCCCCCTTTTCTCTGCCTCTGTAACACCCCCTTGCTGTTGTATCATTGGTTGTTATGTGCTTTCCCCTCCCATTTTTGTAGGGGTATAAAACCCCACATCCATACCATTTCTTTGCTTCTTCATGCTCCTCCCTGGATTTCTGTTGGATCCTTGTTCAATAAACCCTTTCCTGTTTTTCCACGAAGAAGTCCCTCCGCTTCCTTTCCACCTCCTCCGCACGCCCTTACCACTGGTGGGTCGGGCGAGCCCGTGCCAGAGCTTCGCCAACCCTCCCGCACCTTTCGAGCAGCCTTTTGCACTGCCCTAAGAACAAAGTGCTTCATCAGTTCTCGTATTTATCCTGATTTGTGTTTGCTGATGCTTTGAAAACATGTTTATAAGGACATAGACACAATTAAGAATTAATAGTTTTTCAAGGGAAATAAAAGGAGCTCTAACATGCTATATTTTGCAAGGTGACATACTGAGGAGAAATGCTGTGTGCCTGTTGACAGCTTTGCAAGGCTAATGTCAGCATCAGAGTCACACCTGGAAGTCTGCCCAAATTTTCCACCAGGAGACCAGTCATGATCTCGGTGGCACCTGTGGGTAAGCAACACATGCAGCAACACATGAGCCATTAATTTAACAAAGCAGGATGTTTTCATTTACTGTTTGTCAGCTCTATAGTTTGGCATCACAGAGATGAGAACTAGGGATGAGATAATCTGACTGAGGAGAGTATCCACCCACACCAGCTATCTAAAGCGCCTGCTCTAAGGTGGGAGAGATCTTTCAGAGGGAATGATAACAGATTAGTTCTTGTTTCCCAGCCACTCTCTTAGCTGCAGGCTGAATTCTTTTGTATTCTGGTAACTGCTAACCCAATGAAATCTTCCACTGTAAAAGCAGACTGGAAACAGCTTGCTTGAAATACTGGATCACCTCAATGGCTGAGCAACAAAGAAAAGGTTAAATAAGAGCATTAATAATGCATTATCCCTTTTTTGGCTGCCATTTCAGCTTTTTTATAATTGTTATATAAAAAAAACCCAAAACAAACAAGTTACTGCTCTTCTTTGCTTGGATAAGAGAATCATAGACTCATAGAATGGTTTGGGTTGGAAGGGGACCTTGAACACCATTTCCAACTCCCCTGCCATGAGCAGTGGCATCTTCTCATGGTTGCTCAGAGCCCCATCCATCCTGGCCTTGAACACTTTCAGGGATGGGGCATCCACAGCTTCTCTGGGCAACCTTTTCCATTGCCTTGCAACCCCTGGTGCAAAGAATTTTTTTCCTGATATCTAAACTAATCCTACTCAATTTCAAGTTGAAGCCATTTCCCCTTGCAAGTGACCACCAAAGCACAAGGGGAAAGTCATTAAAAGCCATTTAATCAGTCCTTTCAGCATTTTTTCTAAGTGCACCATTCCTCAGAAAACCACAATTTTTCAGATGAATCATGCTGAATTTAGATATTCTCCAAGAAGAGCAGCAGATGTGAGGGAGGGTGACATAATCTTGTTTTACCACTCAGCCCGGGCCTCGGTGCCAAGTGCTGCAGACAAGGACTGATTGAAACCCAGGTTAGCAAAGGGCTTTGGGACTGCAAACTATCTAACACAACATATGCTGTACTCACAGATCCCGCAAAAACACTTTATATATGAAAATAGTGTCTGGTCCCTGCCTGCCAGTCCAGCTATCTGGTAATTTTTCATTTATAACGAAGGATGGCCTTATGATCCAGTGAATTCAGGTTATAATTCAGAGCACAGATTTTAAAGCATTCAGGTTACTATGATCAAGAAATGGGCCTTGTTTTAGAAGGAAAATACAGAAAAGGGGCAGGAAAGGGTCTCACTCCCTATTTGGTCCTTGCCTTTTAGTCTGACAGGACTTGTAAGAACCTCTCTAGTAAGGTGGCAGGTGTTGAAGTGAAAGCATGGAGACCTGCCCTTGCCAAGCCTGGTGCTCTCCCTGTCCTCTGGTGAGTTGCAGAACATCAACTTGCTTCTCTTTCACTGCTTCATTTGTTTTCTCCACACCCACTGAGAAGCCTTAAAATATAAAGATCACACCTAATTATTTTAAAATTATTATTTTTCTTTCCATCTTTCAAAAAAAGTTACGAAAGCTATTTTTTTAGGTTTGGATTCTCTTCTAGCAATATAATAATTCTGTGTAAAGATTCTCATGCCCAAAATATTAAAGGGTTGTAAAGGATCATATCTTACTGACTTCAGTGGAAGTTCAGATACCAAATAGTTCCAAAGGTTTGGGGATTTTTCTCTGCACTCCCTTTATATTTTTCTGCCTCTTCCCTAAAGCTGCTCTGGAGATAGGAAAAGCAGCACAAAACCTTGGAGCGCTTTCAAGAGGTGGAAAGCACAGGCGTCCAAGCACCATATCCTCAAATCACAGAGCCTCAGCACTGTCCCTGACCCATCTGCATGTCCCGCCTTATAGTCTTGTTCCCAATCATCTCCTCTGGGAACTGTACTCCTGCTGGCTGACTTAGTTTGCAGCTGCAGAACCTCAGCCCTGGGAAGGGGTTTTGGTGAGTTACCTGCTGCTGGGCTTTCCTGTTAATTCTCAGGGTAGCCAAGAGTCTGTCAACAATGACCTGAGTTGAATACTCCATAAACATCATCTGTCCTCCATAGCAATGTCCTTCTCCAACCTGGAATAGCCAGGGAATAACAGAGAGGAGGGAGCAGTAGGAGGGCTGCTCAAGAAAATCAAGTGAATGAGATAGGCTCAGTACCAGGGTAGATTTGTAAAACTTAGATGGTTGAGTTCCATTCCACATGCCCTGCAGGTAAGTCTGTGCCTCACACACAGCACAGTCCTGCAGCTTCCCTCTGGATCAGTACAGTGGACATGATCCCCTGGCCCACTGCACTTTGAAGCTGGGGCTCACACAGCCAGGGGGTCACTGATTTTCAGAACTACTAAGGATGGCCCACCTCACATGTCTCCCCATCAGGTGACATGTTCCACCCACTTCCACTCTCATATGCCCAGACCTCCTCCTGTCTTCCAAACTGCATCCTGCCAGCACAGTGAGAGGCATAGGAAAAAAAGTCTTTGAGTGATCTGCCTGAGAATTCAGATTTCTAATTTTTTTTTCACAGAAAGAGAGTAAAACAAGGACGAAAAATGCAGGGGACTTCTTGCTGCTCGTTGCAACACACTTAAGATATTTTTAGGTGGAACACAGGCCTTGGTCTCCCTGGTTGGTTTATTTGTTTAAAAAGTAGCAATAAAAAATCTCATCTGAAAAAAAGCAATTTGGCATAAAAATCTCAGAAAACAGAAGGAGAAGACAATGCACCAGACCACTTGTTTCATTTTTTTCCACTGACTTTATTGATTGCAATAAGAGTATCTGGTTCTGATGTAGAGATTTTTATCCACAAAGTTAAAGCATTTCATGAAAATAGGGCCCTACATGAGATGAAAATACTTTTTCTTTTGGTGGAGATGGCTTGAAACCCAGTTAATTCCTATCCTAAGGCCCTATTCTCTGGGACTCAGTCTAACAGAAGTACATTTCACCCCCATGTTCATGAAGCTGAAAAGATTGCCTAGCAAATCTCTGCTCGGTTTTCTACAAGGCTTGATTCACTCTGCCCCAAGCTGTCAGGCACTGCAGTTGCCTATCATCATCTAACCAGGCAGGATGTGCTCAGTTATGCATTTGGAGCGTTGTATCTGAATTTTTCTGCATTGAAAACAGACTTTCTCATGATCTGAGGGGTGGAGTGACCCTGAAATAGCTGGATGATCTTCTTTATTTATATAGAAATGTAGTAAGCTGCTTACCAGATGGACTTGTTTGCAAGCTTGCCCACTTCTGACATGAATCAATTCATTTACAGGGAGATTTTCTGAAAACCAGCAAGCCCCCAAAAAAGAAAAGCAATGTGATACCAGTACTGCCACCTCGTGCAGGCTCTGACCATTGCAGTTATTTTTTGTACAGGAGCTTTACATTTTAGTAGCACTGAGTGAGTGACACAAAAGTTATTAGCAGAGCAGATCCTTTAAATGGCTGCACACGATACTAAGGATGCTATTACCCTGTTACCCTTCACGATCCCATCCTGCAACATCAACATCTGCAGCAATAAAAGCGCTCTTAGATCTGATTTATAAGTGGAGTTCCATATTGTATAGTCACTACTTGAATGGTTAATCAGAATTCCTCATTGGAAATGAAGAAATAAAAGGAAATACGGTGGAAAAGTGGGGAAGACAATGTGCTTTATGGAATGATTAGTTCCACCTGAGGAGAATGACCAAGGCAAAAGGAGTCAAAAGCTAAAGCAACAGGAAAGATCTCCAGGCAAATGTATAAGAAAGATTGGCAAGTTAAAAACAAATAAAATATCATAGAAAAGGGAAATGAAAACAAGCTTGAAAATTGATTTATGTTACTTTTTGTCATCTTGGCAGTCAACCTAGGCATTGTTTTCTGAACTGAACACCCCTAAATTTTTGTTGCATCGTCTCCAAAAGCAGAGATGGTGATCAACAGACTGCTGATCTTCCAGATGTAATGCCTGCAGAGTCGTTTGTAGGGCTGAGCACTGCCGAGGGAGACAGCAGGGCTGTGTCAGTGTGTGACCAAGGACACACACTCCACATCAGTGAAAAGGTCGGGAATATCCCCACCCTGTCCCTGCCCTCTTCGGCCACCCCACATACACCCAGGGTGGGGATAACTATGAGCTCACTGAAGCAAGGCTTGCTGCCAATGTGGAGCTCTCTGGAATGTCATCCTCTGTTTTGGACATATGACACCAAAAATAAAGCAAGAATAACCAAGTCAAGAACTAGGGAACATCATACCACATTAGTAGGATCGGTGAAAAGAATAACCAAGCAACAGGAGAGAAAAGAATCACTCTGTCAAAGGATGTTCAAAGTTTACAGGGGCTCAAGGGCAGTCTGGACAAATATGGCAAGAGAAATCCCTGGAAGTGACCAGAGACACACAAAACAAGCAGGACATATTTAACTCAGCAAAGCAAGTTATTCCACATTCTCCATGTCACCCAGTAAGACACCCTGACTCCAACATTTTATAGGTACCTTCAAGAGAGCTCCCAGAAATCCTGGCAGAAACTGGAAAGCAGAATGAAGCTAGTCAGTCCTCCAAAAAATTAATATGAATTTAAATTTCATTTGACTTAACAGAGACGTGCTTTGTTCATGGGCTAACCTTTTCCATAAAGATCAGTATAACCATAGTCTTAGATGGACTGGTTTTTTCACTATGCTGACAAATACTGTGTTTGAGTAGAAACTGTGATTTTTTTTTTTTTCATAAAGTGAACCACTTTACCACAATTTCACAAATTTGGGTTTGAGTCAGGCTTCCCAAAACTTTGTAAGAATTGTGCCTGTAACTATCTCATTCTCCTTCCTCCCAGGAAAATGCCATGCAGATAACAGCCCTTTCTATCCACCAGTCAAACCAGAGTGACAGAATTTGGGCAGAAATTGACTTTCACTGTAGCTACACACGTGGTGCAGTTCTCCTGCTGGCTATAAGAATGACAACCTAGAAAGAAAGAAAGAGTGAGGCCCATGACAACTGCAGTCATACACAATGCTCAGACACTCAACAGTCACTATTTTCATGTCCTTGGATAACTGCAAAAAAGCTCGGGGAAGCTCTCGGTTATCACAGGCTCAGCTTTCCAACCTGCTTTTCATCCTGTCACTGTGGAACAAATTCCTTTCTCTTTCACATAGGGCCTTTTCTTTTTTTTTCTTACTATATCCAGCATAATAATGATCCCCATCACTTCTGTTTTGATTTATTCATGTTTTTATATCACAGTGAAGAATTTAATTTAAGCAAAGTTGTCACATTTTGTTTGTCAGCGTAACACATGGGGACAAGGCTAACTGCCTGGAAAGCCTTAATGCAGGCTTTTTCAAAAATTTTGTTTTATTATACTTTTCTGCGGAAAGCAACAGAAATATTTTATCAGATCATTTATGGAAAATAGAATCTTGGATAGACAGAAAAAACAGAGACACTTACTAAATATCATATGGCTTTTACCACAGTCCTTAATTATGTTTTTCTACCTTATCTATATCCCTGTCATTTCTGTTTGAGAAGAAAAGGAAAAACTCTTCTGGAAAATATGAAAAATCATGCTCCAAGCACAAACAAGTGTACTTGATAAAACATGAAAGTGCTGTCCTGGGATACATGTTTGAATGACTCTTTAAAATTAGAGAATTATGGAAATTGACATATTTATTGCAGTTTCTTATTTGTTGAGTGCTATTTGACATGTAGAGTTACAGTTCACATCAATTTGTTCAGCATCACTAATGTGTCCTGTGTATACATTACCTGCACAGCTTTTAGATCCATATAACATGGCTGCATCGGTGGGCAGTGGATTAAGGAAATGAGATTAGCTTGATGCTGATTCCCAGTGTCTAAATAAATGACTTCAGCTTCAAGACATCAGATGAGATAACATCCCAGACAAAATACATCACACTAAAGTATCTGGCAAGATTTTTATTGTGGGATAAAAAAGGAAACAGTTGGTTATAGTAATGCAATCTAAAAATCTCTGAACATCTATTCTTTAAAAATTGAATTAGTGTCTGATTTTCCCATTAATCAGTAAGCCATATCTCTTTCTGATCCTAGAAATTGAATGTACAGTGTGACACATTTCCAGATGTCCCTAGCACAAACACCTTATTCTGTGGAAATTGCAGAAATACTTTTCTCTCCATGACAGTCTCCCTTTAGAAATTTCCTTGCACCATGTGGAGTTACTTTTGTTTAACTTAGATGTGCCAGTGCAGGGAAGTACAAACACTGCAAGCATCCACTGTGTAGCAGCTAAATCTGATTGAAGCATCATGATCAAAATGAGAAAGGCATTCTCCACAGATCTCCATAATGTAAATCAAAAACATCTTTAGGGCAATGGCTTAAAGCGAGAGCTTCACAAAGCCCGTGCAGACTGAAGTATAATATATAGGATCGCTCCCATTCTTTGTTGTTTCGTCCGAAGAGTTAAGGTCACTGAGAGAAGAGGTAAAATTCAATCATTACAGTACCATATTTGCATTATTCTTTCATCTCTCTGTCTCCAGTTCTCAGACACCTTTTGTGCCTCCTGATGCCAATTAAAACCCTATTAACACAAACAATTTCTGCAGCTTTATCTGCGGGAAGGGGGGTGATGTGTGCCCGTGAACCCACTGCTGCACCTGTATTATAATCAGCAAGCCAGCGGGCTGTGTCTAAAGCCAGTCCGCTGAGAAAGGGGGCTGAATGTGGGTCCGTAGCCCAGAGCTTCCAGCAGGAGCAGCTGGAGCTCTGTGCCTGTGCAGCCAGGGCTGGGGAACACCCCGAGTTCTCTTGCTCCTGCCAAATGTGTGCTGTTCTAAAGGGAGTCATTCAGATTGAAGTTACTTTCCAGGTTTCTTTTATAACCAGTGGAGAACAGGCACCATCAAAGGATGCCTCACCTCACCCTAAAGTGGAGGCCTGCAGTAGGTGTCATCAAAAGATCTTCAGAGGCTGCTAATCTGACTACAGGAGGAGAAGTCATTGCCTCAGATCAAACCTCTAACTCCTAAGAGATGAGAGGGGGAGATAATCTTTCTTTCCCCTGCTTAACTGCCCTCCCCAGCACCTGCTCCTCATGAAGAGAAAAATCATCTAAAAAGCAGTAAACTAAAAATAATGACAAACTTGCTAGAACTACAGAGCCGTATAGCTTCCATCAGTAAGGTTTTATTGATTTCCTCTAGTTAATCTTGGTGATATGTGCCTGGCTGAGGTATGGCACTGTGTCACATGACTGCTTAAAAATTATCACGGTATTTATCTGTCAATCTCCCTCTTGGTTCCCTTTGGAATTGTTCATTTATTTATGCACTGTAAAACCCTCTAAAATGGATGGAAATAAAAACTCCCAATTCCAACCCCTCAAAACATCCCAACAGTTGTGATTGGTTCCCAAAGTATTGTAGCCACACCTGTGTGGTTCTACACCAAATTAACTTTCTCCATGGAAAAAAACAGGGTTTGTCAGTCGAGTCATAGCGGTAGTCAGAAACAATGACTTTATATTTTGGATTGAGATAACATCTCATTGTCTTGTCTTGCACTGGATGGTTGTACACATGGCTCATGTTAGATCTGGTATGAGTATATTTTGCTTTTTTTTGTAATGTATAGATTTGTCCATTGAAAGACAATGTTTCCTTAGAAAAAAACACCACAAATCAGGATTTGAGGCGAAGCGCTGCCATATTTAAAGTCCTGCATCTCTATATATACATTCTTCACTAGAAACACAGACATGAAAATAATGAAATTGTGAAGAAGGGAACAGAAGAATTTTTGCCCCTCATAGGAAACAGTTTCTGGGTTCAGTCATCCCACTGTGCCTAAGCATGTGTTTTAATTTTTAACAGTTATGCAAGTTATGCAAAACTAAATACAAATTAATCGCAGGAGAACCAGATTAGTGTTGCTACAAGAGGGCAGAGAGGCAAAGGAGAGGACAGGGAAGCAGTGTATGATGGCAGGTCGAAGGCATTGCTGTGTGAGCCAGTTGCCAAATGTTGCAGGGGTAAAGCAAAATGGGGACATGCTGCTTCTGGCCCATCAAACCACCAAAAAAAGCATGCCTGTGTAACATGAGTGCAAAAAAATCTGATGCTATAGGCTTGTTGATAAGTATTATTAACTATCATGGCAACTGTTAAATCCACATAATCTGAAAAGGGGAATGAAAACTCTATTTTGTCTCCCATGAAGATAGTTAGTGACAACTACAAAACACTCTCTCTCCTTATTCAACCCTCTTCCAGGCTGCACTGGATTTGTTGTTGTGACTGAACAGACGCAGGGCTAGTGGAGAATAAGTATAATCAATGAGTGAAGTCTTGAAAAATCAACATCAGGAGTTGACATTTGGAGTTAGATCCTGTGTTTATATGTGACAGCCTTGTGACAGTAACATCTATAGTTAAACTCAAAGGATTCAGCATAGACCTCCCAAGGCATTCAAGCATCTAAATCCTCCTATCATTCAAAATTCCAGATTCAACCCTCTACTTACCTGCTGTAGCAAACCCAGCACCATCCTGTGTGGACATCTTATTATGGGAGAGCAAGGCTCAGACTCCCTTTGCATAATATGGAACAGTTTATGAGAACACAGGATTTAAAAAATGCTAGAGAAAGGCTTCAAGAGGTTATCTGGCTCACAGAGCAAATCTGTTTGGCTTCTGGACTATATGTTTCACAAACTTGTCAGTTTGAACACAAGATTTGAAAACACAGCCGTTGATTTTGTAAGCTGCTTCTGGTACTTGCACAAATATTGGAGCAGCTTTTCAAAAAGTTAAGCATCATGTAGTCAAAAGAACAGTTTCTAAGTAAACTTATCTGCTCTTACTAAATCTGCTTCACTGAAATAATCATGGTTATTCCATGGATGGTACCTACATGCTGATCTACTGAAGCAGGTCTTTCTGTTTGAGACTTAGGTAGGAGGTAGCACATGTTGCACTTTCATCAGCAAAAGATTGCCACAGAAATGGCAGCATGAAATTGTGTATGACCTATTAATATTACCAACTGGTATAGGTAATATAATAATATAGAGCTCGTAAGTCATGATATTAGGGCAAAAGCAAACTTTTCAGAGTTGCCCAAGCCCTTGGCACATAAATTTTAAATTCATCACTACATCCCACAGAACATCCTGCATGATGTTGGTGCATCTAACAGATGTTAAGCTATTAAAGAGTTGACATGGTTAGTTACATGGCACAATATTCATAATTATTTCTTGCTCTGTCAGTGAAGTACAAGGGAGAGGAAATGACAAATTCAAATTCAAATATTACCAGACATGCATTATATGTGTCTGAGAAGGAGATGGAGCAAATTCGCCTTCAGGCAGGGATGCTGCTCAGGCTCTGTTATTCAGATTATGTTGTCTCTTAATCTCAGCAGCACAATCCTTCTGTGTCAGATTAAAATTTTTTTAACTTCTTTTGACTCTTTATCCTCCTTTTCACCTTTGTTTCCATCTGTTATTGAACACGCATGTCTGAGCTACAACTACCTTGGAGATGACAGAGGGAGAAACACAGCAGACTGGAGAGATGCTTTCCTGGTGGGAATGGGGCTGTGCCAGCCTATAGACCATCACACGTGGTTCTGGCTCTGTTTCTGCTTCTGACTGACACAGTCACAGTTACATAGGTGTTAAAAAGGCACAGTTTTGGTCTCTAAGGCTAAAATAAAACAAAAACAATTAGCCACCAATATTCCATGGACAAAGAACACTTGCTCCAGTGCATTTTGGGAAATATTGAGAGAATTAAGCTTCCAGAAGACAGGTTAGAATCATAAATGAATTAACAGATGACAGTGATGAAGTCACTCCTCACACCAAGGGTACGTATGAAACTGTTATCGCAACATTATTTCACAGACACTGTGAGCAAAATCCAAGCTCAGATCCGCAAGTTGTTTGACTATCTAAAGCCTACAAGAACATGTTGGAGGTCCAAGATTAGAGACCTAAATAACTTTGCAGATTCAACTTTTGATCTTGTTCTCTAACTTTCCTTGTCCTTTGTACATTTTGATTGAGGATATCATATATGTATTTACTGTTGTTTTTTCTTTGGCGCAAGAGAGTTTATGTGTGTATCCAGATACCTAGAAAGTGTTTCTATGCTACTGTTCTTTGTGACAGTTTTCTTAGTACATAGTTTAGCTGTGGATTTTTCTTCAAGTTTCCTCAGCCATCAATTTGAAATGCTTTCAAAAATATACAAAACAGATTCTCTCACACAACTGCAGCAGTCTCATGCCTTCAGAAAGATCAAAGGTTATTTTACATAGTAGATTTGCAGCTAAATGACTTACTTTACAAATTCGTGCTTACAGCCTTCACAGTATTTTGATCATTGTTTAAATATGACAGATGAAAACTTGCTTTTGTTCTCACTACAGAACCAGAGTGAAAGAATGTCCTTGGAAGGGGTACAGTTCCAGAAGCATTTAGATTGCTTTCCTAAAGCAACTAAAAATGCATGTATGGGATCCTATAATTATAAATTAGTAATGATACATGAGTTACTTTTTGTAGTAAGTCTAAATACACACTATATTTATATCCATGAAATCTAGCAAAATGTATGTTCCTTGTCTGGGTATCCATGCTGAAGAAATAATGAAGGGCTTTTACATAGCCTGCAGCATGCTGAATCTAAGTAATTCTTACTTTTTTCCTGTAAGAAATATATCTTGATTTGGCTGTGAACAGGGGTCTTTCACACCTGCTCTGAAAAACAGCCTATACACTGCACAGTTTAAAAGTAATTTCTCACCTTGAACTGCAGTGGCATTTTTGGAAAACTTACAGAAGTTCATCTTGGGCCTTTCTCCAGAGTTCAGCAGCTCCCAGGTTTTCTATCAAGCCCATCCCAGAACCCACAGTCATTTTTACCTCATTTTTTACCCTATCTTAGTAGAAGCTGTGGCTCTTAGCTCCTCAACAGCTTTCTCTGAACTTTCTGGTGAAAGCACACGACTACATATTTGGGGGAGAATTATGCCATTGCTTGCGTTGTAGAATATAGATAGTTATAGAATATAGATTGTTATTGCATGAAGCCATCTTGCCTTCTCAAATGTGCCTTAGTTCTGTTTTTCAGGATGTACAGAGTTCTCAGTTTAAGGTGACAATAGGTAGAATCGGGTACTTATGGTGGATATTTGTGAAGGAGTAGTAGGTTAAGCAGCAAGGTGAGAGAGTTCAGAGGGTTTCCAGGGGATTTCTGTGGGTGTTTGCAACATGCAAGTAGAAATGACTCCACGTACATGCAGCAGCTCTCTCTCACACATCTATGCACGTCAAACTGCAATACTGTGCAGAAGAGGCTTGCACAAGAGAAGAGGGAACTCATGAGTATCTCAGCTGAAAGAAACTTCAGATTGCCCTCGACCTGCACCACTGTGAGTAGGATGGTGATACTTCTGCATGTTTAGTTTGTCTGACATCACTTCATGAAATACAGAGAGTTGATGGGCAGCTCAGTCAAGAAGAAACGAAGCACCATTAAAAAAAGGAAAATAAATTTGCAATCAATAAGAACAGAATTCACTGAGTCTGGATGTTAGTGGTATTTCTCAAGTTCGTATTATGTTTGGAGTGTATTGTCCAAACCTACATAAATTACCTTTTCATAGTGGTAATGGGAGAAAGATTGAATGCGCTTTGAATTAATGTCACTGCGTATTAATTGCCAAATGTGTCAGGCTTCTACTTTCCCCAGCTATAAATTTTTTTATGGTTGAGAGAGTACAGTCTGATTATTTTTCTTAGTGTTGTGTTGATGACTAAGATGGACTGGAACCATATCATTTTATATATGTATTTCTAGAAATAAAAAGAAATACTGATGCTTCTTTTGGCTTATTTGTTTCCTTTAATGGTTTGAATTCTACTCAGCAATAGTTTAATTATGTGACCTCATATTATCTTTCAATTACCTTCCCTCTGCTGATTAATCAAGCTCAGTGATGAAAAACAAAGTCCAATACTATTCATATCTCTTGTTATCAAGGAAAAGGAGAACAATGGCAAATGAAATAACAGTTATTATCAGTCAGAGATTTACATTTTCCACCAATAGGTCTGAATGCATCAGTCTACATGATGCTGTGAGTTTTTTCCTATGATTCTATCCCCATGAATCTTACCATTGGTGGAAAATAGGAATTCACAACCTGATTCACAGAACCTGATTTAACAGAGCCAGTAAACACATTAGCAAATTGGATGAAGTCTCTCTTATACATGGTCCATGGCTGGAAAGTAGGGGCTTAAATCATATGGTAAGCAGCAAGGCTGAATGTTCAATATTCAGATATTTTCAACAAAGTATAACCAAACTGATAAACTCGTGCCGAAGATTAGAGTCCTCCTTAATTTTTTTGCTGGTTTCCATGGCACAAGAAATTCAATACCCTAAATGATGGGAGAGAGTAAGCGTACCTCACAACTGAACAGTTGCTCCGATCCATTTACAAAAAACACTTAAATGTCAGTGCCATTTTTCAAACACAACTTATATTCATGTTCTTATTTTCATGTAGCATACAGAGCTAAGATTTTATCTAAAACATTCCTCTTTCTTCCACTCCCGAAAATCTTCTGCGAAAATAAGCAGCACAGAAGGAGAAATTACTCTTCTGAAAACATCCAATCCCAACTTTTGTAGATGCAGGTACTGGTACTGCTACAAGATAACATACTCTCTTCATTTTGTCTTCTGAAGTCCTATTCCTGAACCTGCTTTCCAAACTTAAAGATGCCACACATTTCTTAGAAATTTTAAGGGTGGTTGGAAGGCAGTACTGGAGGGAATGAGGATTATAAAGGGTGCACTGATTTTATGTAAGTATTGTAGTATGTGTTTCTGCTGGATAGATGAATCACTCCAGGTTGTAGATAGACTAAATATTACTGAAATACTAAAAGCGTCTGCAAGTTTTATTTTAGGAAATATAAATTGGTAACAGAATAGGCTGAAATTGCAAAGCTTCAGAATATTAATAAAAGAAAGGGTGATACCCACACTGGGAGGTCTGAAAAGCCACTGAATTGAGATTCTTCCCAGTTCATGAATCATTCACAGATTATTTCTAGCTGAGGCACATGGAGCCATTCACTAGGGAGATACCTGTTCACTGAGTAGTTTGAGTGGTTGTTTTTCAGACAGCAGCACAGCAGGGGTGGTGGTGCTTATTTGGTCATGGGGAATGCTCTGTGTTCCTCAGCTGGAAAACTGTTGTAGAAATGGGAGAGAGGAATGGCAAAGAAACTCATAAATTTAGCCATTGCGCTTCAGTGGATCAAATGGGGACCTCTCATAGGGATCAGTGCTGCTGAACCCCATTTATTTGTGACCTTTCCAGTCTCACCTCCCTTGAACATCTGTCATTCAGCCTGTTCTGATCTCATCAAATTATCTGAGGTAGGAAAATTAATATAGGGAGAAAAATAATTTCTCATGCTGGATTCCACAAATGTAACAGACTGCAGTCTAGTAATAAAAAATAGATATATATCTCGCTGACATCCTAGGAAAACTTTGTCAGTAAAGTTGGTGGAACATTTTGACTAATGAGAGAGTTATGACACAGGCTCACAGTAGCCTTAAGGAGAGGTCAGATGCACACGGTTAATCAAACACCACAGGGTTCTCCCCTGCTCAATGCAAGGGGCTGGATCTGAGTAGTACCTTGATCCTTTCAATCCCATCATCTGTGATTTACCATTAAAAAGACTTCCTTGCAAAGAGCTGACAGAAGTCCAGTTGTGTATGCAGGGGGAGCTGCAGGGAACGAGGCATTATTGTTCTGTCATTGTCTAAGAAGCCTCTGTGTGCCAGTAGATATTTATAATCTGGTATGCTTTTTAATAAGTGTGTTATCTCCCAGAGAACAGCATGTTTGATATAATTCTAGTGGGACATATGAAACACAAATTTCATGTGAATGATGGAGCTGCCAGGGGAGGTACGTGACAAGCTGCATTTGCGAGGCTCTGTCTGCTCAGGAACACACTAGAAAAAACAACCAAGCTGCCACCTTGATTGGATCTCTTCCTGCTAGCAAATCAAACAAATAAAAATGAGAACATTAAATAAAGATTCCTGGATGCCATGAACTGAGAGAGCACTAGTGTGCCTGCACATGAACATGAGTGTTTGCAGTAGAAAAATCAAGGCAGTTTAGTCAGGGCAGCACCACTTGCCCTATATAAATTTAATTTGGTCAGACTCACATAACACATAGAGCTACCAAGCATAAAAAGGTCCCTTTGCAGTAATTTTCTTACAGCAGAAGATTCACTTAGGCTTTGCACGTGCAGTGCCACATTCTCACTAGCTGTAAAATATCACACAAAGCAGAGGATAAAATTATCTGAATGTTTCTAACAAAATTGAAGGAACTGTAAACCTTGTAAAGAGAAAATACTTCTCATTTTCTTCCTTACCCCTTCCCCCAAATCCCTGGCTTTTCATAACATAATGTATATGTAAGGCTTTTGTTTGAAAAGCCATATTTTTATTTCCTCCAATAAACAAATATGAGATCATGCTGTGTTGCTGGAAACATGATAATTAGCTTTGCTGCAATATGAGAGCCTGAGGTGATGTAATGATAGATTAGGGCACACAAACCACATCCCTAAGCATTTTCCAGCAATCAGATGAGGAAATTATGAGATTTACAATTGGAACAGCTACAGAAATAAAATAACTCTTCATAGCTCTCTCATTGCAACTAGAGCTCTGTGTGTTGCACTGTACAGTGATGCTAGATTTCCTTGTTCATGTTGCTGAAACAACGAGTAGGTCACTGATGCTGCATTTGGAGAGTACTCTTGAAATGCTTCTGTTTCCGTTAAAGAACATAAGCACTTTCAGATAAAGAGGGATAGATGCAGCAGCGAGCATCAGCTGAATATTTGAGCTGGATGTCAAAGCAACAGAATTAAACCAGTATCACTTTTCTGGCAGGTCAGCATAAGAACCAAAGACAAATACAGCACTGAATTGAAAGATATAGTTCAGACCAGCTGGATGATCAAAAAATTAAAACACAGAAATCTGCATGATGAGACATTTCTCCATTTAGCTTTGTTAGCAAAATTAATTATCTACCATTGTTTATTGGCTTCTGAAAAGCTGGTTTATTAAAACACACCACAATGAAGAGGCAGTGGCTGAAATTTTTTTAAAGGTCTTTTAAGAGTCCCATTAAGATATAATTTAACATCAAAGAGAGTTTTCAAAGGGGAGATGGAATAAGCCGAATTTTGCCCGACAAAACTAATGGTATCGTACTATAGCCCAGCTATTGGGACTGTAAATTGAATAGGTCTGTGATAATTTTGTTATAAAATATCAGTATTTCCTAGCAATCTTATATGGATATGCACAAAATTGCCTTCAGTGAATACTAAGCTTCATGATAACCTTTTCATCTGGTGTCCAGGTAAGAGCAGAGATAAGTCAGTGTGCAGCTTTGAAGGAGATACAGAAACTGTTGGCTAATGCCGAAGAGTTAAGTACTTCAGAGCACATTCTCAGGACATATTACTCAGCTTCTAAGAGCAAGTCTTGACTCTTCAATGGCACAAAAAGGCTTTGCACAGTGACACTCAAGTAAAATAGGAGCCAGCTGAGATAAAATCAGAGGTATAGTCACCACTATTCACTGGCTTCTTAAAATGAAATATTTTGCTCGACTACCCCATTCTTCTGTGGAAGTGTTTCCTCCTTTTAAGAATGACTAACAACATTTTTCTGTTTGCTCCATGGAGATTTCACTGGTTGAGTGTAGGGTGAAAACCAACTAAGCTTGGCCATTTTATTGTCTAAGGAATAGGCGTGGTTTGACAATAGTGGTTTTCAAAGTGCTGTTTTTACGCCCTTCAGAACAGTTATGTTAGAGGTCCATGAAAAGCAAATGAAAAAACTAGGCTTGCTCTGAATGGAATCTATTTGGTCAGCATCTCCTGTAAAAAGCATGTTAAAAGAAATAAATAAAAGAAAAAAAATTAAATTCATAATTTTCTGTTTGGTTTTTTAAATAAATTTGCTAACATCATTAGCATCACATTATTTATGCAGAGCTATCTAAAGGCATGCCAACACACAGGAAACCTCAGCCCTGCCTCCCTGTATTTCCTTAGGAGATTTGGGCAACAGGACCTGTCTGACCAACCATGCAAAGGATCCCCCTCTCTCAAGTGGGGCATCTCCTGCCACTGTTGTGGCCTGGAGGAGGAGAGGGATTACAGGGGCCAGCCAGGCAGATCCTTTTCCTCCAGGATGGGGATACACATGATGGAGTACAGAACAGTGAGGAGAGCTCTGAAGCAACTTCCAACATCTACCATGTCTGCACATGGTGGCACCCCTTCTGTTCCCAGCCACCACCCCACAGGGTGACAGGGACACTGGCATCCAGCTCCTGTTCCTGCTGACTTCTCCCTTCCATGAGCTAGAGCACATACACTCACTGAACACATCACCACCATCTGCTCAAGGACAGAAATGTGACTTATTGTTCAAACAATCTCCTTTGATGAGGCAATTTTTGTTTTCCTGCTTGCTTCGTTTTTAAACAGGCTTTTTGGTGGGGAGGACAGGAAGAGATTGGAAATACTCATCATTTCTGATTTCACAAACCTACAGGAACCAACAGTGGGTATTTGAAAGACTGAGCAAGAAGACACCAAGACAACACAACATTACAAGAAAACATCTTCATAGCTCTTTCTCCATGTGCAGTATTCTTTCCCATCAAACCCTGTTCAGTGCTCTCCCAGCCAGAGGCCCTATGGAAAGCTTTCTGTGCTAGTCAGCTGGAAGATGCGCTCAAAAGCTTTTTCCTTCCCTGCAGAGAAAGCACCCTGGGCATCAGTTTGGAGAGAGGAAGAACTGACAAATGAGGCAGAAATAGATCAGCTGCTCACCCATGGCCCACAAAGAAGAAATCCTTCCCCTTGTCCAGCAGAGATCCCTTCCTGATCTGGGTGGATGAAGGACAGCCTCTTTTCCCTCAGGAAAAGAGAAAAGGCTGGGCACTGTACATCTATACTTGTATAGATTGTAAACTTTGCTAATGCAGTTACTGCTTTGCTGCCAATCTCTGCAGCAATCTATGCTGGCCTAAAAAATAGATCACAGATACAAAACATATTTTCCAAATTCAGTGGTAAGAGGCAAAAATATTTACATGCAATAGATATCCACATACGTGAAAAGCAACGACAGCAAAACTTTGGCCTGCAGGAAGGAAAGAGCTATAGCACCAGTATAGGAAACGGGTGGCCATGGCTTGTATCCAAGCTTAGCCACTGTCATTTTCCTCAGCTTGCTACTTCAGTTGAACTGTGTTTGGGCTGGGGCTCTGTGAAGAGCTGAGGAAAATAAGGACAAAGTTTATCCATTTCAAAACATGAAAAATAAGAGGTGGTTAAAGTATGTATTTTGAATTGATTCAATTCCTATTAAACACCTCATATATATACATATATCTTATTTAAAGTTGGAGAGAAGGAATTTTATTATAGAAAATAAGCTAAAAGAGAAGTTTCATCCGCCTCTTCTGTTTCAACTTTCTGTCAAAACCATTTTCTTGTATTCCTTCTCTTACACTACTAAAGCCTAAACAGGGATGAAATACCTAGTGCTAGAGCTTGGACAGCACAGCCCACTCCACAGAGGTTTACCCAGCCTGGCTGCTCCTGGCTTCAGTCCAGGCTCAGCTGAGCAGGGCAGATGAAGCAGTTGTGCCTTCCCAGTCACATGGCTGCATCTCAGGCTCCCACACTGAGGAACTGGCCCCTCATCTTTACTTGGATTGAAGGCTCACATCTCATTTGTTTCTTTCTCCTATCATAACTATTCCAGGACAAGACAGGTATCCCAAGCAGACCTCTTAACAGAAGAAGAAAGACCAAAAGTGCATTTTCCCATCTCTATCAGGAAATGGCCCACCTCTCCTCCATCTCCTCCTCACTCCTTCCCCATCCACTCAGTTGCTCCCACTTCCCTTCCATTTAATTTCCAACTGGAAAAGTGCTAGTCGCTGTCTTTTCCAAAGGGGATACACAACACCCCTTTGGCAATGGCACCAATGAGTGTGAAGGAAAGTAATATTAGGAACAAGGTAATGGAGCCTAAATTCTTCTAAGGTAATTTGGAGCTGGAAATGATGAAGCAAGCCTGATTGAAGTTTGCTGCCAGCTGTCTGTGAACTAGCAGCCAGCACTCCCAGGAGTCTTGCTCAGGAACTGGTGTCCCAAGGACAGGAGGTAGAAGGAGAAAGATGGCAAAGGCTTTGGAAAAGATTACAGCACGCACAGGAACTGACTTTCCAGCCCAAGAGCAACCTTAACTAGTGCCAAAGGAAGAAGTAATGAAAGGGATTTGCACTGACACAAAGAGGAAGGAGACAACAAAATGACATTCTGAGTCCAACCTCAAGGAAAGCATTTAATGAAAAGAACAAAAATATGTGCTGAGAGGCCAAAAGGCCAGGAAGCCAGACTGGGAAAGCTGAATGGATCTATCATGTCCAAATCCTCAGTACTCCCAGAGACTTTTGTAATCTTACTTACAAAAACAGGAGACATTAGTAGTTTACACAAGACCTCTATGAACATAAATGAATAGAACACAGTTGGCTCTATACAGTGACAGACACACAGCTGTAATTCAGATTAGTAAAAAATGTCAAGTTAGAAATAGCTATGTAAATATTGCTACAGTTAGCAGAAGAAGTTGCATACAGAAAAAGATGGTACCCAGGATTTAGTACCAGAGAGTACAATGTACTGGTCAGTAATAATTAAAAAGTTAAGTGAGTCTGGACTTGGTCACCCTCAGTGAAGTAAGCTAGGCCTGGAGACTTGACATCAAAAAGGGTGCTATTTTTATGTGCCTTTCCTTTAGGGTGCCATCAGAACAGTGTGCAGAGAATGTGTTGATCCACAGGAAAAAATATTTTGGTAAGCACTTTTTTCCAGTCTCTGTAGCCAGCAGAAGTCATGGGCACATATTTTCTCATATGATCTTTAGGAAAAGACTTCTCTTCAGTGGCAGTGTATGGCTCTGGTCAGTAACTAAAAGTACTTGTAAAATCAGGTAATTCCCCCTAACAAAATTTTGATATCAGCCAGCTACTGAGAGGTTGTAACTATAAATGCAGCATTACTCATAATGGCTGTAGCCATGACAAAAGTGATCATATATACCAGACAAACCTTTTCTGTTGCAAGAAAGGCTAAGGCATGGAGTTACTTCCTATGAAATATCACAGCTTTCTGTGATAGATACCTGTGTTTCATAGCCAAGGCTTCTGCTTCCAACATTGAGCTGAAACATTAGAAGTAAAACTTTGAAAAATAGTGGAAATAAATTTGCAGTTAGACTCAATGAGCTTAAAGGTCCTTTCCAACCTAAATGTTTCTGTGATTCTGTGACTGAATCTATGACTAGTTTTGCCTTTTGTTTGTTTTCTGGGGGGCAGATGAACTGAAAATATTACTGTCTACTCCTAAACATGTAATTAAGACACATGACAAGGCTGATCTCTGAGGTTTGACTGAGACAAATGAAGTCAGCTTCACTGTGGTGGATTTTGAATGGGAAAAGCTGAGTCAAGTCTACAAGTCCATTAATATTTGTATTTTTTCTCTTTTCAAAGTTGGGGAAAAAGTGGAGCTTTCTTCTCTGTGTGGGATGCTTTCATGGTACATTTAAGATCAGTACAAAATGGTTAGTAAAGTGCAGTACAGAAGCCAGACCACACTGTCTCACTACCCCAAAAACAGTCTTTGTCCTTTTAAGTCTGTTCAGCTTCCTCACCCTGGCCCCACTTCCATCCATGCACTTTAACACCAGGCTGCTATTGGAGGTCATGATGCTGCAGGAAACATGACACACAGTGACAAAAAAGCCAGAATTGCAAGGTGTTTCTTGGTAGAAAATCCTGCTTCATTTGCCCCTCTTGCCACTGCCTGAATTGCAGTCCCGAGGCATCTCCTCTAAAAGAGACCAAGGGATCAGTTATAGAAGAAACCTGTGCTAATTCATCACCAAAGTTTCTGTGCAACATTTACCTAATTTTTTTTTTAGAGAATTCCAGTCTCCAGCTCACAATTTTCTGTAAATGTACTGATAAGTGGTATTAATTCATATGATCTTTTGGGACAGGGAATTCAGCATCAGGTACACACTGACAAAGCTCAGAAGCCACCTGAAGTGAATAATGATTTTTTTCCTTTTTCAATACGTTTTCACAACCAATCACAGTTACTTTAAATCTCTTTGTCATTATTCCAGTCTGATGCAATTCAGTTTAATAAATTCCTTGCAGTAGAAACAACAACAGTTTGACATCCGTAAGTGTCATTGCAAATACAGAGTGAACATTAATTTATCATCCTGAAGTAGTACAAATGTATGATTGGAAGCAGGATGAGCTGTAATAACTTCTGAATACATTCCATATTGTAACATTCAGTGTAGTCCATGTTTGTCAACTTACATTTGCTCTGCTGGAACTGGATTTTATTAAGGTAAATTAGCAGGAAGATGGGGATTCATACTTCAGAATTTTGTGCCAGTCTCCCATGTGAAATCAGAATATAAGTGTATCATTGAGGCTGCTTATTCCCACCACTGCTTTCTGCAGTTTCACTGATTTCCCACCCAGCTGAGAAAACATTTTGCTGTGAGACATCTGGCTACGGAATGCTCAGAGCTCGGAAAAGGCTGGTGCATCCTCTGAAGTAGACAGCTTTGAAGAAATATAACATAGTTTTAAGCAATTCCAATAGCCTGAAAAAAATATTTAACAAAAGCTCACCAAAAACTATCCGAGATCCTGTTGCTGCTGTCATGGACTTCTCTGAGTATGTTGCCCTGGCACATGCTGATGTAACTGAGACGGTGAAAATATTATGAGCATAAAAGTACAACCCCAGCAGAAAATTTGTGAGGGAATGCACAATGGAGCAAAGAAGGAATTGGAAAAATAGAGGAAAGTGAAAAATCAAAGGTAAATAGCATCTGGTTTTTCCAGCTTTAAGTTTTTCTTTCATGAATGATTCTCAGGGGTGAGAGCTACCCAGCTCTACTGCAGTTACCCCCTCCAGCCCTGTGCATAGTTAGTTAGTCCTGACTCAAAGACAGCACTCACATATCCTTGAATTAAAAATTGTTATTCTGATTGTTACTCAGAAAAAAGATGAAGGTTTTCTGCCATCATTCTGACACAGCTACCATTAATAGAAAGGACCAACCACTGTAGCAACTAATCAGGCAGAAGCACTTGTGGTGCAGTGGAATGACGATACAAAGTCCAAAGTCAACAAAACAATTCATAAAACTGTCTTGTGAGGTCTTATGAAAGAATAGGTAATGAAGAAAAGGGGTTTAAAAGCAGGGGGTTCCTGTAAAAGGGCACCAACATAAATTACACCCCCCTGAAAGGAAGATATGAAGCATTGCAAGGAATTACCTTTGCTAAGTGAGGTGTCTGTGTATCTTAAACATCACAGCAAAGTATACAGGCAGGGGAAATAGAATCAGATTACTAAGGACAAGCTTAAAAGTGCAATGTGTTGTGCCAAGAGTAGCAGGTAGGGACATAGATAATGTTCCACTAATGGCCAAATTTATAAATATGTTTCTAGAAAAGAGGCAATGAAAAAATTGATCCACGAAGCAACTGAGATGAAAAATATTGAGATATTGCTCAAAGAAAGTATGAAAGTCGTATCTAAAGTCAGAAAGGTTTTTTTCAAATTGACAAGTCTTGACACACTGTCATCATAAATAATTTTAAAGAGCAGCTTCATTGAATCACCAAGTCATTAGCAGTTACATTTTAAAAGATATGGAAAAAGGTGAAATGTCTGAAGAGGGCAGATGTGGCATCTACTTTCAAGGAAGAGAAAAAAAAAAGGCATCAGGGAACCACAGATATATCTACTTCATTTCTTTTCAAGAAATACTGGAACAGCTAAATGAATAAATTATTACAAGCATATAAATGGAATCAAAGTGATGAATAATAATACATATGGATTTTTCAGGAGCAAATTCTGTCAAGCCAATATCAGTATTTTCTCTGACAGGGCAGCAGGTCTGGCAAATAAATGAGAAGCAATAGATGCGATGTATCTTGACATTAGATATGATTTGGACTATTTTATACAATATTTCCCTAATCAGACTAGGGGAGTATACCTGAAAAGCAACATTCTGGCAGTACTTCCATGCACGGAAGACAAAAAAATACAAAGTGA
Organism: Gymnorhina tibicen; assembly: GCA_013399875.1. Lineage (NCBI taxonomy): Eukaryota > Metazoa > Chordata > Aves > Passeriformes > Artamidae > Gymnorhina > Gymnorhina tibicen. The sequence goes on along the minus strand of VXAZ01000289.1, from coordinate 2,137,495 downwards.
AGTCAGCTTCATTTCATCTATAAAAGTGGTCAAAGATAGATCCCCAGGAAAGAATGGTTAAAAAAAAAAGGGCAGATTAAGGTTCAAGGAGTGTTTAAGCAGAGGGTGATCTCCTTATACTTTTCTTTGTGAATTGTTTTGTTGCCTTTCAGAACCAGCATATTTTTTTCTGCCATCCAAAACATACTGTGGCAAGAAATACTAGGAACTTTAAATCACAGTACATGACAAACAACATCCAGTTATTTTGAATCTGATTCTTGCTATTTAATTTGATTTTCACTAGTTCTTACACTGGAAAAGAGAAAAATAGGTCTGTGTTCCCCTTTTTTATGGTATTTGTGATATGACAGACTTCAACTGTATGCCCTTCTTAGATACTCTTTTCCTATCTGAAGTTCCCTGATAGGATTAGTTGATTTTCACAGAGAAGCTACTTTTGATCATTCTTCCTCAAACTTTTACAGTTGTGCTGTACCTTCATTTTGATGGGAGATTAAACTGCTCTCAGTGCATAGAAGTACTATTAGAATGTGTGCTGTTCTAAGGATTTGTGTCATTGTTAGTCAGAATCCGAGCTTAAGTCAAAAAGGACTTGCTAGTGCAGAAAAAACAAACCCGTACCAATATTGTATAAGGAGAGACGTTGCCTGAAAATCCTTTGAAGTGGTCCATCCACTCACTGGTGATATTAGTGATGGAGAAAAACAAGATGAAAATATGAACCCGCTGGACAAGATTGAGAAGGACTCACTAAGAATGATTAGGAACTGCACAAAATAAACAACCTGGGAGGACAGACTAGGGAAACTGGACTTGGCAATACTACTAAGCACAATCCAGAAGGTTAGCTGGACAAAAAGTCTTCAAATAGGTGGCAGAGTAAAGAAGTATTCCTGCGCCTATTTTTGTGGCCCCATTGCCTAAGAGCCAGGAGAAGCCCCAGTCACTATAGGAAAACTTTGTGAGTTGCAAGGCAAACAAAGCACTGGTGCCTGCAGTGGCTGGGGGACTCCATGAGAAAGACTGTAAAATGAGCTAGAGAGATACCTGTGGGAATAATAATGCCTGGCTCTGCTCTAGAACAAATGATGGAGAAAAAAAACCCTCTACAAATTCCTCCCATCTCTGGATTTTTCTGAAGCCCTGAACAGTAGTGAACTTGGAGAACACCTAATTCTTGAAAGTTCTTTTCTTTAAAACATTGCTAGATTACCTTTACATAAAATTTGTCTGTTTTATTTATTTGTTGAGAGCTTGTTTCTACCTCAACAAAGATCACTGAAAATCTCACTGACTTAAATGGACACTTCCCATATTTTGGATACCAAAGTCAAATATAATCTTTTAAGAGAAGTACTATTGCTTCACTAAACATTTTCTTTCTTAAATCTTAAATCTGTGTTAGATTATACCTTGCTCAGCACTATTTATGGGACTTTGTGTGACTTGCAGTTTCTGCATATGACAATTGGGACTGATCCAACTCGGATAGCATGGCTTGCATAGCCATCAGCCTTTGGGGAGAAGGCCCAAAAGCTCACTCTCATATTTCCAGCTCCTATCTGTCTCCATTAATGCAAAATTGTTTTTGTTGTTTATCTGCCAAAGAGACAAAACGGTTTAGAGATGTTTAGTAAATTTGTTCATATTTTTATTTCTAACTTCCTCCCCTGAATTTGATTTTTTCCCTGAGGAAATCTGGTACAGGATATGCTTATGTTTGCTTTTCACTTTGCAGGCTGCTCAGCAAATGGATGGCTTTATTCTCTTCTACAGGATTTCCCACACAGTAATTCATTAATAAAATTTTTCAAGAAACAGGAAAGAAATCAAAAATGTTTCACTCTTAAATCCAGCAGTTTCTATGGAGCAAGGCTAAAAAATACAACCTGGTTTAATGTTTCTATTTTTAGCACTTACACATCCTTGACTGGAGAAAATTACAGCTTCATCCAGAAAACAAACAACAATATTCATGTTTACATAATATTTTAAACATCCATAATGGAGTAGTATTAAAAGGAAGCACTGGGGGAGGGCACAAGGGATTAATGGCCTTTCTTGGGAAAAGGACTTCTTTGGGCTTTTCCCACAGCGTTTGCCAGAAGTGACAAATCCAGAGGAAGGGGCCTTCCTGCAGGACGAGGAGAGAATGTAGACCAGAAGGCAGGAGAAGTGTCGGAAAGGAGTCAAGAGATTTTTCTGGTTTAAGGGGCTACATGAAAGGCAGTGGGACTGAAAGCAGAGCTGTTCCTGTGTCACACAGCCTTATCTCGGGTGTACAGTAACAATAGCACCGAGCAGCAGTGGATGTGCCCTATCACACCTGCCAGATTAACCCACAGATAGCAAATCTCTACTTTTAAGCCACTTATCTGGTTCAGCATTCGCTTCCAAGAATTTCTAAAACTAGTCATAGTCCCTCCGGGCATATTTTTATCTTCTGAAAAGCTGGTAGTGGGGGAGACATTTAACCTCCCTCTTGGGTTTGTCATCCTGACAGGCATGCGTCAGTCAGGCATTTGACTCCGCACCAGCCACCGCTGCGTCGGCAGCTGCCGCTGCTCGGGGTATGATCCTCCAAAGGGCTCGCTGTGCCTTCCTCCCTGGGGCCTTGTGCAGCAGGGCACTCCAGGTCAGCACAGATAAACACTGCCTACTCTCTTTTTTTTGTTCCTTCGTTTGGTTGGTTTATTTGTTTTTCATTTGGGAAGGAACGCCTCTACCTCTCAGGAGTCAGCAGCTGATTTGCCTGTATTAATACATACCCCTCCCTACACCTGCCCCAAACTGCAGACTGGTCCAATTTGTGATGTCTGTGCTGATATATCCCTCATGAGATTTTCCTTACTATCTTTTCATGACATGGCCATTGTGCTTTGTGAGACAGGCTTAGCCTGCTCCATGCCTAAGGTGGGCTTTTGAGGACATATATGTGTTCGGCTGTCACCCAGGAGTGAGGAAGCTAAAGGAGGAATGACCTGCCTATTATTGAATCATACCACATTATTGTGGAACTCACCCATTACACAACATCCATTCAAAGCATGATCAATTTTCATCAGCTGTTCACTGAACTTCATAAATGTTTGAGCAGTCAGTCTTTAAACGGAGAGATGAAGCCTCTAAAACCAATACCCAGACTTTAAAAACAGCTTGCTACAGAGTGTTCTTACAAGTACTAAAGATTAAAAAGGACAGTCTCTCTGAACTAGGAGATTATATTTCTGCTTTTCATGGTTAAATTTGAAATGACTGGCTCCAAGTAAACATCTGAACTTCATCTGTGTTTGAACTGAAAAAAATGAGATGTGCTTCCATTTAGGCAATAAAGAACAAGTAAATTGTGCTCTTGCTAAAGGTTACAGGTTCGGATTAAGGTCTGAATTTGAAATTATTAGCTTTCACACTGCAAATAATCTCTCTTGAAAAATTAGGGTTATTTTTCTTTTGATTCTTTCAAGTCAATTTAGTTCTGGTGAAAGCTGCTTGATTGACAGCCCTGGAAACAAACACTCTGAGCTCATAAGCAGTCTGGGCAGAGGGATGTAACACGCATAGCAACAGCATGAGTTTCCACAAATTGCCAGTACATCTCAAAATGGACTTCAGACATCTGGCTCCGTGGGACACAGCCACACTGCCCAGGCAGACGTTGGCTTTTCAGGCCTGAAAAAATGGTGCCCTTCAAGAAAATCCCGTTTTGAAGGATTTCTGTGAGAAGTCACATGAAAATACTGCTGAGAAATTTGTCCCCTCAGGGATCAGAGAAGAAAAAGAAGCAAACCCAGTTCTGAAGAATTTTTCACAAGCTCTCTGAATTCCAGTTATTCAAACTAGTGACAACTTTCAGCTCTGTCCACCCACCAGTATTTCCTGTTTGGCAGAACAGTGGAGGGAAGGGTAAGACAGGCAAAGTTCATTTCCCATTTGCATCACTAGTGAATAAATATTCCTGCAGCTTTTATTATTATCATATGTGCATGCTGTATAACTCAAAGGCAGATTCATCTCTTCTGAATAAATTTAATTTACAAAGTTGCACTGCATCAACACACAAATAGGAGTGGGTAGTCAAGAATTCCCACTCTAAGGTATTATGTATAATTGCCAAACCTTTCTGAAGAAATCTGCAGTGTCCCAGAGCAGCACTGTGCTGACAAATGCAGAACAGGAAGGAGATTCTTTAGACGTCCAAATTTCTGTTGCCGTCCCAAAGGTGTAGTCACCTGCACTAGAGCTAATGCCAGTGAATTAATCCATGGGAACTGTGAGCTGGTCTTTATGTCCATGAGGAGCCTTGCAAGTAATGTCAGACACTGTTGTAGGAAAGAGCATGTGAGGAACTCAAAAGACCTGAAAGTGACCCTCCCTTGCCATGAGAGCAGTCACAACATGCTCACGCTATCAAAAATCCCCTGGTCTCTATCAGAAGAGGTTTTTACAGTGAAGTCCAAACCCTTTAAATGTTTAGTACTTGAAACACTACTCAGACAGCAGGCAAACCCGGCCTACGCAACACAACTTTGAAGGTCAGAGGAAAAGCTAGGGCAGAGCCAGGCTTTGTATTCTCTTATCTCCTCCAAACATCCAGAAATGATATTATGATGTGAGCAACTCTTGTAATGCCCTAAGCCCCTTACTTCAAGCCTATAAGGGTGTGATTATAATAGCAATAAAATAAAGTATATCTCTTTCAAGATCTTGTTTGTATATATATATATATATTGATGCTGGTAAAACTAAATATACTGTTTTGTTCTCATATTAATTCACATTTTAAAACAATAAATGGGAGGAAGATTTCAGTATGGGATTATTAGTTTAAAGTGTTTTCTTCAAAAAATTTAAAATCAATCTTTTCAAGTATCTTTTTTTCCAAATTAATCACTAAGTCCAAGCCAAAGAGAGATACATTTTTGGAAGCTTGAGTTTCATGTTATTTATATTTACAAATATCTTTACATTTTTATTGTGTTACTCTTGATAGACAAAGCACATTCTTCAAAAAGATCTGTACTCCGGCCCCATCAATGTCCACTTTTATACTAACACTTTTAAGAAATTGCCAGTCAGGAATAACAAGATTCTTTGGGAAGAAACATGGAGACTGATGAAATTCTGACCTAATTAAATCAGTGCCAATGCTTTCATTAACTTCAACAGAATTAGAATTTCATCCATGACATTTCTCTCATTTCCAATGCATCAGTCCATGCTTTTATCATTACTCCCTTCTTATGTCACTTTTCTGTTTTTTACCTAGAGATGGGTTGTGTGTCAGTGATGTCTTTAGAGTCTTGCTTGAATGCTGAAGGCACCTGGACAGATGCACTTACAGGATGAGTCTTTGACTTGAAAACAGTCCAGAATAGGAAACCTTTCTTTGTTCCTGAACAGCACTCAGCATTAAGGTTGTCAGACCTCATCAAGGCTTGGTTACCATGTAAGAAATCATTTAGAAAAACTAGTTTGAATAGACAAGTAGTGTAATACATAATGCACCTCACTATGCACCTCACTGTCCTACAGGCAGTAGCAATGGGCAGTGTGTTCAAAGAGCAGGGACTCAATGAAAGTGAGTTTATGCCCCATACTTACTGGGAATTCCTCATTCTTGGGGAATAATTGCAATTCCCCAAGTCCAAATCACAAATGCTCATGGACATGCAATGCATGATGCATTGAGTTTCATTTTATCCAAATGCCCTACAAATTAGACTCTTTGCAGCATAGTATCCAACTTGTTACACCAGTGGCCTGAATTTTTTTCGATTATGAGTCCGATGTCACTAGAATTTTCCCTGTTAAAACTGTTCTTTGATATAATTAACCACTTTAATTGTCAGATCAAACAAGCAAAAGGAAAGAACAGTTCTAGGTCAGGTAATGTTTAATGCCTTACTTGCTTCTTCTTGTAATACTTTGCAACTCTCAGCTCTTGTTTTTCACTAGAAGCCTACTTAATAGATTTGTTTTCCTCTGCAATATTAAGCCTCAGTGGAAAATAATTTCCCATTACTTATGATTTCTACTCGACGCCTCAGCTGGCACTCAGCTGGCAAGGCTTGGGTGTCAGGCTGTGTACCAGAATGTATTCCTGTGGGGACAGATGGGAAAGCAAGAGATCACCAAGTCTGATTCCAGAAATCATCCCTTGCTCCTTTTAAAGCAAACTAAATCAATAGGGTCAGCCATCATTTCAGACTCACCCATCTGAGGCCTGAGGAGTTCTGCAGTGAGGATGAGGAGGTAGTCAGCAAGAAGATAGCTTCACATCTGTTGAACTCCGCTGAGGTTCAGGAGAGAGAAGCTTAATTAGTAGCAGTATCAGGTCATTCTACTTTGATCAAGAGCAAATCTTAACAGAAATACTTCACTGGTTTCAGTGGAATAACTTGTTTCAGTGAGGTGAAAAGGATTTGGCCCCGGAACTGCAAAATAGACTTAGATTGACAGCCACTCCTGTATTTGCTTTCTGCCATAATGAAAGCTAAAAGATACTTTAATGAGATCACGACAGAGCAGGTCCAGGGGGAACTGGCATGTAGACAGTCAGCACAGTTTATTCATAAGGATACTTGCCTTCAGGTATCTAAAAATCCACCACACACTGTGCAAAGAGCAGTGAGTGTTGGCTCCACATGCATTTCCATAGAAGATATTCTCAATTTTCAAAATCCAGGAGGGAAAACACATTACTTTGGCCAACAGCTATCCATCTTATGCCCACCTTGTTGTAAAAGGACTAGTGTAGTAACTTAATCTGACATGGTTATTTTCTGCAGCCAGAGCATAATGCAATAGGGAAACCTAGGCTATTATATGGGAAGGTCGGGCATTTTTAGTGAAAAATGAGCAAAGCAGAGGCCTGACTGAGGTCAGGGCAGATTGTGAAAACTTGGAGTGGCCCATGGAACATAAAAAGCAGCTGGATTCACTACTCATGGACTGACACAGAGCATTTTGCTAAGGATCTCATGTGGAGTGTCTCCGAACAGGTAATGTACCTGAAAATCAGACAGTGTCAGAAACAATGTCTTTAGAAGCCATCTGCCTCAGCATATTGATAATGCAATGTAAAAATCTGTGCTGCCACAAATTAACTGTTTCTTACTGAGCTTGTCATTGCTATGTGCTGTTCCTCAGATACTGCTGTGGAAAAGAGGGTTTTCTATCTCAGTTTCATATACCAGCCTTAAATGTGTCATGAAAGCAACCCCCTTCCCTGACGTTCTTCCAGAGTTCATTTTCTCACTCATACAAGTGAATTGAAAAGATAAAATCTGTGAATCAGCAGAAAAAATACAGTCTAAAAGATCAATAACTAACTAGATTTGAGGCCAAAGGTTGGTACAGCATGCTGGTTTGGAGGTTAACTAATGCCTCTTTCCACTATAGTCCTATTTTGCCTCTATCAATCCATTCCAGTGCAAGTTCTCACAAGTTCTCTCTATCTGAAAAGACAAATATTTTCCATAAAGAGAGTGACCCACCCTGGGTTAAGGAAATGTCTTCAATTCCCTCTGACATCTACCCCCGAGTATTAATTTCCTTTGTCTTTGTATTCAGTCACAGAATGGGTCAGGTTGATGGGACCACAGGGGGTCATTCGGTCCAACCTCCCTGCTCCAGCAGGGTCATCCCAGAGCACAGGGCACAGGATGGTGTCCAGGCAGTTCTTGAGTACCTCCAGCTAGGGAGACTCCACAACCTCTCTGGGAAACCTGTTCCACAGGTCACTGGCACATTAAAGAAGTTCTTCCTTATATTCAGGTGGAACCATTTTCTTTAGATCTTCCGTGAAATATCAGTCATAATGCTGAGATCTTCTGTCTTTCCAGTCCTTAAAAAATATCGAGTTCACCACAATAGTTTACTTTCAATACCTCACAAAGAAGGCTCTTTCTCTGCCTACTCATTTTCCCATCAGCTACCATTTCCTTTCCACTATGTGACTGGCTTCAAACATGTAATTTGCCTGCATACAATTCTTTTTGCTTTCTGACATGACTGGGTGAAATATTTTGCTAGTAGCTAAAATAACACTTCTTTTTCTACAAAACCTTTTTCAGCCTTTGCAGTCTAAAACAGGAATTGCTTTCTCATTTTAGCAGATTTTTTTCATCACAGTCAAAGAAAAATTTTGAAATTAAAAACTGTTTAAAAATCATTACAAGACAGTAGAAAAAATCCATTTCATATTTTCTGTGGGAAAAGTGTTAAAACAGAGAGATAAAGTGAAGGAAGCACACATATCTGCTTTTTGTCTTTTCCTTCTTTTTTTTCTTTTTGTGATGGAAGAACAACTTTAAAATTTCTGTGTCCTCAGAAAAAGGAAGTAAATTTTCTGAAACTACCTTGGATATTCCAAGAAATTAGCTCTTTCATTGTGTGGATTTAAAGACTTGATATTAGTCCATATCTTTTTAATAAAAGCAGAAGAATCTCGTATTGCCAAGCCACAACCATCCCCAACACACCATTTATAATTGCTGTGGTGAGCAGTGGGGTGACAGTTCCCTTATTCATATTACACGTATACTGCAAGTGCTGTTTATCTCCTCACAGCCATTGGTGGGAGAGGTCACACAACTGCACAGACCTTTCTGCTCACCTGTATATTTTGCTTTTCCATCCTGAAGTACCAAAGCTCTTTTTCAGAAGATGGTATTTCCCATGCATTTGAACAATGTTTAATGCCTCAAATAAAACACAGGTTGTAACATTTCATCAGATGATAGGTTAACATAACAATTTTTGTACTATATATTTGACTCTCACTCAACAAATATTTCTATCTTTTGCAAAGATTATTTTGTCCAAATCCCATGCCCCTTGAGGCAGGCACAGAGAAATGATGAACCTTGCCTCACATTTCACCCCTTCTCTCCCCTATTCTTATCACATTGAAATAGTGATGCAATTTTCTCTGCTGGATAGTCTTTCAAATTTGTACCTTTCTTACAAACGGAGGGCAAAGGTTCACAGAAAAGCCCTCCCAAGCTTTACAGAGTCAGAAATTACACTGGTGGGGTTCAGGAAGTGCTGTGCACTTTCACGATGAGTAGAGATGTCTGTGGACCAACTTAGGGTCTTGAACTTACACCTTAGTTTGAGTACAGAGCTCACCAACAACTTGAAACTGAGAAGACGGTTTTTGCAAGTTTGGGTGCTCTATCAGCCTCACAGTCCCTTTGTCCCACTACCCAAAACTCACAGTTGAATTTCCCCATCTTCTGTGAGGAAAAGAGTGACAAAAAAAAAAAACGGCTGCTATTTCACTCAGAAAATCTGAATCCTATCTAAGCTCCAGCAATGAGATTTATGGGTTATTCTATCTCAGCGTTATGCTGTGTACTAGCCAACACTCAAGTAAGTACACAGAGCTACAGAATCATTGGCTAATTTACAAGGTTCGGAGCCTTAAGAAAAAGTAGTAAAATTTCCATTGATTATTCAAGCATAGTCTTTCTGAAACAGGACAAAAATTACTTGCAAGGAATTTCTATCGATAGATGGATCAGAAATAGACAACATAATTCTGATTGTTTTCAGCGCACAACCGAAATCTAGTCCAGGAGAAACCACGTCCTTACAAGTCTGTAGCACTATTTTCACTTAAACAAGTTTTAATAAGCTGAGTTAGCATTTGAGATTGGCACGTGCTGAATGGCAGGAATATTTTTATACCATCACAGCTACACACAGCTGCAGTGTGGTCAGGGATGGGCAGTGGTTTGCTCTTCTGTGCTATTCTGTGCCCACTGAGTATCAAGTTGTACAAAATGAAAACATCTGGGGTTTGCTTATGCACTCACTGTTAGCAGAGATACTGCAAAATTACCAATCTGCTTATATTTAAATACTGTGTTATGAGCATTGTTAATTAAATAAACAAGCATGTGCTCTTTACAAGTCACAGCTGCAAAATATTGGTGTGCAGATAACAAAGTCTTATTCGAAAATGCCAAAACCTTTTAGTCACCTTCCTTCTGTCTGTGTACTTTACTTTGATTGCATTTGCTCTGACATATTCCAACTAATCATTGTGCCTGCACCTGAATGGAATATAAAGTTAAAATAACATTTGAGGATTTTTACAGGTATCACATGACAAATACTGTATATTTGACTTTAGCTAATATTTCAGAGAATTCTGCATCTACCTAATTTGTTAGCACTGATATCACTGCAATATCAATATATAAAAAAAGGAAGCACTCTAAAATTACATACAGTTTGCAGCCACAATTGACAAGGCATATCTTTCAGAGACAGACTGTATCTCTGTTTAAAATATACTCATAACTGTCATGATGTATGCTAGTAAATCAAGCTCACAAATGTGTGTGCTAAGATTTGAAAAGCTTCCATGAGTAAATTTACATTCTGTCTGTCTCCACAGTCTAGCTGCCTTAAAAAAAAACAAAAAAAACCTGAAAAAAAAAACAACTTCAGTGAGCTGAACATATATTCTTAGGATGAATTTGCTGAAGGGATAAAGGCTTTGGCCTGTGCCTTTTGCTGCACTGAAACAAGTGGGTACATCCCACGCATTCACGAGCAGTGAACTAATGTGTGGAGTTGCCTACTGAGAACAAAAACCTGGAAAGTTTTCTTCACATGTGATGTCATTATTCCCCAGTCCAATCCAGACAGAATGGGAGGTCTGGAAAACAATAATTGATGGAGATTTCAAGATGTGGACCTCTGCTTTGTTGCCATGTAAAGTCATATGCTGTCAAAGTGTTTAGCCTAGTATGCAAATTTTCACTAAGGTCAGAAGTTTCCGCACAGCATGTTTTGAGTTTGACCAGAATATGCTTTTTGTTTCTTTCCATTTACTTAATTCTCATTAATAAGTTACAGCTATGAGTGCCTTGAGGATCATTCATGTTGAAAGAAATGCTGCTTAGTAGACTATCGCTGCAACTGGATCCCAAGCACAGATTTCCGGGCAAGCGTGTGATTTTGCTAAAACCAAAGCTGGAAGTGAGTTGATTTAGTCCTGCAAGCAGAGGAAATTTTCCTCTAAGGGCTGGGGCAAGTTTGGGCATGGAACAGACTGCTGGGAGCAGTGAAACAGTGGCTGCTTATTCCTGCCAGTGCCTGAGCCCCAGGGATCTGGCTTGGTCTGTCCCTGGCCAGTGCTCCTCCACGAGAAATAAAGCAGTGTGAAACAAGCAGAAAACCCCTCAGCCTCAGCAGGGGCATTCTCACTGCCTCCTCCCCACAGCCCCTCGCCTGCGCTTTGAAGAAACCTGGAGCCACGTTTGTGATGTGACAATGGCCATGACAACAGCTGGTCATTTGGATCCACTTAGTTCTGAGGAAGCTCTAATGCCCCAAATAATATAGCTCTGTAGTCACTCCTGACTTCCATGTCAAGTCAGCCAGCTTTCCTCTGGGAATAAATAATCTGTAGCAGTTCTCATCGGCAGGCAGCCAGCCTCTGTCTCAGGAAAAGTCCCATGTCTTTGAGGTTTTGTATCCTGTCAGACACTAAGGTTGGTTACACTTTGTAGCAGCAGGGTGACAACAATCAGCATAGCTTGGTTAATTAAAGGGATTTGCAGAAAGACTATCCAGCAGCTGACTTTTAACAGAGCTGGGTTTTCTCTGTGAAGGTGAAAGAGGTTACTTTGAGCACAGTTCTGCAAATTCGGGGAGTAATGCCCTGTCTGCAGCTAAATAGGCTCACTGTAGTCATAAGCAGTGGCATAAGATTTAGGAATTGGTTTTGTATTTTCTTAGATAAGTTAAACTTCATGACTTAGGTACTCTGAAGGACAGAGTCCTGGCTGCCACTGCCACAGTTCCTGGGACTGTATGCAGGGATCCTGTGTACATTTCCAATATGGGCTTAAACATGAACTGCATAACCTCAGTTTCCAGACATGAACATACTCGAGAGGCACTTAAGCTACCTGAGAAGTGTCACCCTTCATATTTTTCAAATCAAAACACTCTGAGCCACTAGTCACCTAGGGAAATGGCATATCCTGGACCATCAGATGGATCGTTGGCCAAATGCCCAAGGAGTGAGGACAGTGTAAACAATTGGCTTAGACAAATAAGCATTAAGGAAAATCTCTTAATGAGGCATCGTCATTCACTTTAAATTCTAGAATGGTAAAGTATTTACAAACTCAGCATCACAGCTCAGCAAGGTCCACAGTGAACCATGTCTGACAAATCTTATTTCTCTTTTCACAGAGCTTTTCCATATAGATCTCCATTTCCTCCACTGTGTTTGTTACCTTGAATGGTTTATTTAGTGCCCAATACCTGATACTGTAGAGGCAAAATCTCTGCTTCATTTTCTTGCTGTGCTCTCTAGTTCGGAGGAAAACGTATTTATCCCTAGGTTTTTGGAAACATTGCATCTAATAAGTAAGCTCCTTTTCCCCAAATCACATAAGTCACATTTTCCCTATGATCACAGGAGCATAAAACTTGCTCTCTGTGATCATTCATGCTCATAAAATCCAGTCACAAAATGCTTGAAAGCAGCAGATACTAAATGAGTGGAGAAAAAGGCCCTACAAACTCTCATTTACTTGCAAACAAATATTGGCAGATATGCTTTGTGTTACAACTTCCATTATGGTATGAATATAAATTACTAGAATTGAACACATTTTAATTGAATTTCCTTTTGACCCTAAGTGTGCCTTGTATATTATACTTTCATGAACCTGTAAAATGAGAGTTTGTGTGAGCACAAAATTCTTCTGCATGTCTTGCAAAAACTGAAAGAAAACATTGACATATATGGTAATCATAGAATGGATTGGGTTGGAAGGGACGTTAAAGATCACCTGGTTCCAACCCCCTTGCCATGGGCAGGGACACCTTCCTGCTAGACCAGGTTGCTTAAAGCCCCATCCAACCTGGCCTTGAACCCTGGCAGGGATGGGGCATCCACAGCTTCTCCAGGCAACCTGTTCTGGTGCCTCACCCACCTCACAAAAAATAATTTCTTCCTAATATCCTGCATAAACCTACCCTGTTAAAGATATCACCCCTTGTCCTATCACCACATGTCCTTGTGAAAAGTCCCTCTCCAGCTCTCTTGTAGGCTCTCCATAGGTACCAAAAGGTGCTGTTAAGGTCTCCCCAGAGCCTTCTCTTGTCCAGGCTGAACAGCCCCAGCTCTCCCAGTCTGTCTTCATAGGAGAGGTTCTCCAGGCCTCTGACCATCTTCATGTCCTCCTCTGGACTCACTTTAGCAGGTCCATGTCCTTCCTATGTTGGGGACCCCAGAGCTGGACAGAGTACTCCAGATGGAGTGTTATGAGGGCAGGGTAGAGGAGGAGGATCCCGTCCCTCACCCTGCTGGCCATGCTTCTCTTGATGCAGCCCAGGATACTGTTCACTTTCTGGGCTGCAAGCACACATTGCAGGGTCAGCTCAAGCTTAACAAACTTAAATAAATGTTTTCAGCTCTTACCTTTACTGACTTTTTTAACTACTTAGTCCCCGTAGAGATAGCAGCCTCCCCAAGACATTTGGCTGTAGTCAAATTCTCATTCATTACATTGGAAATCATTAGGCTCCTGAGCTTTTGTCTGGGGATTGAAACAATACAATATTTGACAGCAAGATACACTGCTAATTCTTAAATGTCTATGTCCGAAATTTACTGTTGTTCTGTACTTGTTAATTCAGTTCCTACTGAGAAAACAAGAAATCTGCCTCTCTGGCAAATTGCAGCAAGGAATAATCAAATATTTTTCTTATAAAACAGTATCACTTATTGATTCCTCTCTGGCTTGGCTTGATCTTATTTCCTGTTCTGTATTCATGTCTAACTGCCTTCACACATTAAATATACTTATAAAAGAAGAAGGCTACAGATTTTCTTTATCGTTTGTTTGCATTAACTGCACATTAATAGATAAAGAGGAAAATATCCCCCACTCCGCGTGCATCTGAGGCAACAACCAATTGTGAGCTGCCTCTGGGCTCAGTGACCTAGAAACCAGGAATAAGACTCATAAAAATCAGATGTTGAAGAACAGCATCAGGGACAGCCTCAGAAAGAGGATGATAAATCATTTGACAAGTCCATAAAATGTAAGTGCTTCTGAAATCTAAAAAAAAAAAAATTAAAAAAAAAAAAAGGTAACGCCTTAAAAATATTTTCCAGCTCTATATTTTCTCTCATTTTTTGTCTCTGAACATTCTCAGAGACCCCATCCTGTGCACAACAACACACTGAATTGTCCCATTTTTTATTACAGAATAAGGCATTCTTCTTTCCTTAACACTACAGGAAATAGTGATTGTTAAAGCACAAAATCCATGAAAAAATCGAGATTGTGGAACTACACAGATGACACATAGCTGTTTTGATTCAAGACACCATAAGTGGTTCATAAGGCGGTTTTCAGTCAATGAGAGATTCAAGTACGAAAATAAGCATACTCCTATCAAAATCCCTGGAAAACAGAGAAAGACAGTCACTTTAATACGAGCACCTGGATTTTAGCTTTAACATAAAATCTTGCTGCTCTTAACTGGTTTCATCCTCTGAGGTGGTTCAATTAGAGATATGGTGTCCATAGCACATGATCTATAGCAGCCAAACAGTCATGAATGTCAACTAAACTAAGAGAGAAAAATTATACCACTTTGGTTCATAATTCAGAAATAGGCATTTCTGCAAATACACAGGAGACCTGAGGAGAGTGATTTGGAGTTGTGGGATGGTTATAACTCTGATAAAGACTTACTTCTATGCTCACCTGGCATTTTTGCAGGTGGAAGGTGTTTGCGATTCCAAGATTTTACACAATTTTAGGTGACAGGCAGAGAGAGAATAAAGTAAAGGCATTATGTCAATACACTGTGTCAATACCTACTGACTATCTCTTTACTTTTAAATTGCTTAGACCTGTTGTGCACAGATCACTGTTAGTACTATCAAAATCTAAAAAATAACAGCTGGTAGATGAGACACAGAAATGAGGTGGTAATAACAACATTACTTGCCAAAGAGAAAAGCTAAGCAGACACACATCATAGTGTTTTAGATGCTTCACGTGTGCTGGTGGTGATGGTGCTCATTACCAGAAACCCCAGGCACAACTCAAGACCCCGCTGCACTGAGTGCTGCACAAGCACAGAATAAAGTGAATTAAGACATTATCACACAGGAGGCGAAACATAGCAAAGCCAGTTTTGTATCAGATCTTAGCCGTGCATGTTTCTTTTCACATCTGTGAATGCAAAAAAAAGTACAGGTAAGAAATACCCAAGGATTTGGTGCTTTCAGTTTTAACAGCTTAACAAGCCAATTAGGTAGGAGCAAACCTCGGGCTTCTGGCACTTTCTCAGTGTGACTCGCATTTCTCACCAGCATGTGCTGCCCTCAGCCTGAAAGAATTGAGTGCCCTAGACGATTTTTAATATGCCTTCTTTCATGCCTGTTTTCCTGTGTGCTTTGTTTCTCTCCTACCCAGAACAAGCTCTGAACCACAGGAGGTAAGCAGATAAAGGCTTAGGCAAGGTACTGGATAAAGGCTCCAGCTGTCCCAGGAGATTTGTTTTCCTCCTCACACACCACCTTCATCTCAAGGAAGGTCTCAAGAAGAGAAACACAGAAAGTATGTCTCACCATTCCCTGCCATCTTTTATGATTCACACTTCCATCTGCTTAATAGCTAGATTTTCTTTTTCTGGAATTTTTTAATGTAGACACTACCGTCTGTGAAAAGGATGGAGTGGGAAGGACTCCCACAAGTTGAACTTATGTCACCTTGCCTTGGCTACCTCAAATTTAAAATAAATAAATGCAAACAAGAGGAGATAGGTGTCAAGTGCAATACCTTCTCTTGTTTATTGAAATTTTTGAATTGCACTTGTTCTGTGACCCAGCCAGTCTGAGACCCAGCTCCGTGCCAGTGGCTGAGAAGGATAATGAAAAAGATCTTGTCTGGCTTTCCCACCCCATGCAGACAAGGAATAGGCCTCTGGAAAGAAACTCAACATTTCTCTGCTGATGTCTTGTCTTTGTAACTGGTAGTGATGTGGATGAACGACAGGAAAGCAGGAGAGAGAACTGGAATGGAGGGTCTCTTCATTCTTCATTTCCTTTTGCAACTCCTGGCTTCTGTAACATCACACACAGAAGTGTTTGCATTTCATGGGTGGGGTTTTCATGTGTCAGTTCTGTCTTGACCAAAATCAGCAACTGTTCAGTCTTCAGAAGCAGATTGTTTCAGGTTTTTCAGCTTGTTTTGCAGACAAAAGAATCAAAACCATTTGAAAGGAGGTCAATAGGAGTTAAGTATATAATCCGTTTAGGATTTAGCAAATCCTACCCAGACCTTTTTGCATTTCTAGGCACCTAACTACCTCTGTAAACTGGACCCTGTATAAATTTCTGAATTTTCAATGGCTAAGAGAATGAAACCATTAACTTGTCCAGGTTTGTTTCAATACTGCTGCCACTGCAGACTGGTTGACTGGTTTGTCTGGTGGGCCCTTGTGGAGAAGAGTCAGGGAGACAGAAAGGTTGAAGACATCAGGTTATTTTTAATGAAGAAGCTGAAGCACCTGTCTCATTCTGCACATGTAGGATAGCACTGGCTATAGTAAAGTATCATAATGTAAATGGAAGAAGTATTTTGTAAAACATACTTGAGAAATACGATGTTGCCATCAGTTTTACTAATCTCACAGTGTCCTCAAGCCTTTTTTATAAGACATTGGACTTAGTTGATGTATTTGAAGAAAATGAACATCTGGTCAAAACAACAGCAGTTTGCTCCGTAAGAATTACTAAGGCACACTTCTCACAGCTGTTAAATACAGATGGCACCTTTGTAATAGCTATGACAGCATAACAATAAGTTGTGACAGTAGCTCAAAGTTATGACAGCAGAAGTAGGCAAGCATTTAATCACTTTACAGAACATACAGGATGACAAAAGTAGTAATTCCAGGGCAAAATGAAAACATTTCCACATTTTCTAAAATTTAAAAGCACTTGTACCAAGAACTTAGTTAATACAGAGAGATTATTATAGTTGTAAAACAGCAGCACTGTGCAAGAGCACTGAGGAACTCACACCCCCTGAACCAACACCATGCTGCTGCAGAGGGCTGTTGGGATCTGCTCTTGAAGCCATAGGCAGCTCTTTCATTTGGGTGAAAAAAGATTGGGATCATGTTCCCCATTCTGGGTAATCATAGCCTAGGTTTCAAGGAGTAAGAGGAAGTCTTCATAACCATCCCTTCATAACCCAAGTGAGTAGGCAGGTGTTCAGCCAGCCCTTTCTTTTCTCTTAGGGCCATATTCATGCATACACTGAGTAGCCCCAAGCAGCTCCAAAATGAGAGAAGGGGCCCTTCCAGTAGGTAGAGGTGGAACAGAGGAGAAAAAGAGCTGTGGTTACTCCTGTGCTGCGCTTCCTCCTGTTCAAGCTTGACAGATATCTTCAGTCCTCCCACAAAGGCTCATGCTTTATCACAGGATAACAAACAAAACCTCTGTAAAAGTTTTTTAGGATGGAGACTGAGCAGAGCCACAGGTCCAAGGCATGGGTTGGTGAGACACAACAGCATGGTGAATGCATACCAATCCAAGATCCTAGCCTGACTGCAGCCCTGTCTCTGAGGAGAAGATGCAGTTTATAACGTGCAAGCAAAATGAGTAATTTGGTACTTTCAGACACAGGTTACAAAATTGTAATGTGCAACACTTTTTCTTGAGTGAGATTACAATGTGTAGATTCTGCTGGCGCTCCCATGAACACACAGTGGAACACCAACCAGAAGAAGAAAATATTGTTAAAATGATTATTTTCACTGTACTACTGAAATTACCTTGAAGAGTGATTTATATTTTATTTCAACCTTCCTCCCTCAAAAAAAAAAAAAATCAAGGTTCTGTTATTTAAAACTGCTTTTAACCTTGTGTATTTAATGTACACATAAAAACTTTGCTCTGCTTGTTGCTTGAACACTGATAAAGGCATATAACTCAACATACACATGACATTTTTGAATGATGAAAGACAACCCAGACAACTGAGATGGGTCAGACAGGAATCACAATAAACTGGAGCAGTGCCTCCATGGTATTTGACTAAGTGAACATTGCTGCATTGCTACCTTTAGCAATACTCTACCCAGAAAAACAATCCTGTCTTTTAGCTGGTCCCATAATACTCTATAATTGCTCAGGTCAAACAGCAAAAATTAGGACAAATGCAATATGAACAACAGTCTGTAATCTGGCTCAGTTTTTTTTCTTTTTTGCATGGTAACACTGAATAAAACTCTGTGAAAACTTCCTTGTTATTGCTGTCATCCACTCTTAATTACTGCTCTGAAGTGAAAACAGGAGCCGCAGTGGGACCATGTACAAATGCCCACTGCATGCCAGGGAAAACATCTCACACGTCTCTGGAGCAATGCCAGGGGCTCCAGACTTTGCTGTGGACTCAGGAGCTTCACTATTTGCCAATTAAGAGAACAGGATTTTCTCCTTGATAACATTGTATTGGGTTTGCGTGTCAAGGTTTTGGGGGAGGTGGGTACAGGAGTGGATTCCGTAAGAAGCTGCTGGAAGCTTCCCCTGTGTCCAACAGAGTCAGTGCCACTCAACTCCAAGACTGACCTGCTGCTGGCCAAGGCAGAGCCTGTCAGTGACTGTAGTAGTGTTTTTGGGATAACAGATTCAGGAAGGGGAAAGTTAAACCCTGCTCAACATCAGCAGCTGTCAGAAGAGAGGAATGAGAATATGTGAGAAACAACACTGTGAACACCAACATCAGTGAAGAAAGAAAGGAAGGAGGTGCTCTAGGTGCCAGAGCAGACACTCCCCTGAAGCCTCTGGAGGACCCTATGCCAGAACAGGTGGATGCACCCAAAGGAGGTTGTGACCACCAGGAAAGAGGAGCCCATGCTGGAGTAGGTTTGCTGGCCCGACTTGTGACTCCACAGGGGACCCACGCTGGAGCAGCTTGTTCCTGTAGGACTGCATCCCATGGAAGGGACCCACACTGGAGCAGTTTGTTTAGATCTGCAGCCTGTGGGAAGGACACAAAGGAATGTCTCCCATGGGAGGGACCCCACACTGGAGCAGAAGAGTGTGAGTAGTCCTCCCCCTGAAGAGGAAGGAGCAGCAGAGACAGCATGTGATAAACAGACCACAATACCCATTCCCATACCCTGCCACTACTGGGGGGAAGGAGGTAAAGAAATTAGGATTAAAATTACGCCCATGAAGGCCATGAAGGGAGGGGTGGGAGAAAGTATTTTTAGGGTGTGGGTTTATTCCTTATTACCCTATTCTTGATTGTATTTGCATTAAATTAAATTTGTTTCATTAAATCATAAAACTGTTTGGGTTGGAGAGGACCTTAAAAGTCATCTATTTCCAACCCCCTGCCATGAGCAGAGATGGCATCCACTAGACCAGGTTGCCCATTCAACCTGGCCTTGGACACTGCCAGTGGTGGGGCACACAAAACTTCTCTGGGCAACCTGTTCCAGTGTCTCACCAACCCCACAATAAGGAATTTCCTTCTAATATCTGATCTAAACCTATCCTCTTTCAGTTTAAAGCCATCCCCCCTTGGGGCATCACTACATGCCTTTGGAGGATGTCCCTCTACACCTCTCTTGTGGGCTCCCTGTCGGTACTGGAGGTCTGCTATTAGGTCTCCCTGGAGCCTTCTCTTCTGAGGCTGAATAACCCCAATTCTCTCAGCCTGTCTTCATAGGAGGGGTGCCCCAGCCGTCTGACCATTTTTGTTGCACTCCCCTGAACCTGCTATAACAGGTAGGTGAATATCCTTCTTATGCTGAGGACCCCGGAGCTGGATGCAGAATTCCAGGTGGGGCCTCACAAGACTGGAGTAGAGAGGAAGAATCAACTCCTTCAACCTGCTGGCCTCTAAGTTTGTTTTGCCCATGACAGTAACTGGTGAGTGATCTCTCCCTGTCCTTACCTCAACCCACAAGCCTTTCATTATATTTTTCTCTCCCCTGTCCAGCTCAGGAAGGGGACTGATAGAACAGCTTGGTGGGCATCTGGTGTCCATCTAAAGCAACCTAGCAGAACAAGCAACTCCTAATTTAGCCCAAACTTTTTCTGTTTCTAAAGCCATTCTCAGAGATTTGTGTTGACCTGCTGATAACCAGGGTCTGGTGGCCTAGATGTCTAAGTTTCTATAGCATCTACATAGCAATTTGACTTCAGGATGCAGCTGGTTATATTTTCGTTGAATAGCAAAATAGTTAGCAGATGCTTACGCTTTGGATATGACATCTCTTGAATAAAAACACTTTATAAATTGCTAAAGGAAATTCACACCCAAATGCTGGTGACATTTCTTCTTTTCCACACATACTGCATTTACAGCCTAATCAAATGACTATTCTCAGGCTATGCTTTGTCAACACCCAATCCTTCAGAAATAAGATCACTGAAATAAAGAAAGAGTTACAGTTCATATGCAACCCAAGGAGAGGTCCTGGTAGAGTGAAAGTGGTTTAACTTCAACAAAGAGAAGAGAGACATAAACACTTCTTTTGCTACCAACAACTAACCAGATAAACTTTCTAGTAACAATCTTTGAAAGATACTAAGTTTGCCAGAAATCAAGGGCAAGCACAGCAGCTAAATTATCTATCCACCCACGTCTTTGCATAAAATTTCTACTTGAACATTATTAATCATTCATGGCATTGTTAACTTCTCTATGGTGTGTTTGCTTTTTCCCTATCAATATATGCATAAATCTATCTAATTAATGCTAACATAAATGTTTACTATGGGAAGGGAGAGATTGCCTACACTGAATTTCTAATTCAGCTAAACCAAGTTCCAGACATCTTTCAAAAAGAAAAAAAAATCAAACATTTTAGTCCCTAAAATTTTAGAAATGTTTTGAGCAAACCCATTGTGGGATCTTGTGCATTACATCATGGGGCTATTTAAGGGTTGTTTGACATCTTTGCAAAATATTATTCCTTTTCAGATGGATATCAGCAAATTAATTTGGTCAACAATATAAAAAATGTAAATGTTTAATCAATCATTTTAAGACTGAAATAGTATGAACAGGAGAGAACCTATCTGGGAGCTGAGTTTCGTACATACTGCTCTTTGAAAATAGCAGTAAAAGCATATTCCATTTACTTAGATCAGTAATACTGAAAGACATTTTGGTTTTTTATGTAATATTGTATTGGTTTGGCACGGCCTGGTTTTGGGTAGCAGAGGGGCCGCAAAGGTGGCTCCTGTGAGAGCTGCTGGGAGCTTCCACCATGTCCGGCAGAGCCAATCCCTGACGGCTCTGAAGATGGATATGCTGCTGGCCAGAACTGGGCCAGTGAGAGAGGCTGGTAACGCCTCTGGGATGACCTATTTAAGAAGAAAATTGAAACAAAGTCAGGGGTTTTTGTTTCTAGTCGGAGGAGAGGAGGAGGTGAGAACGTGTGAGGGAAAACAACACGGTGACACCAAGGTCAGTGGAGAAGGAGGGGCAGGAGGTGCTCCNGGAGGGAGAGGGCCCTGCTTCCAGGCTGGAGCAGCCTGTCCTTGGAGGACTGCACCCCGTGGGAAGAGACCCACGGCACAGCAGTTTTGGGAGGGCTGTGTGCCCGTGGGAGGGACTCACGCTGCAGCAGGTGCGGTTTGGCTGCTGCTCCTGCGGCCCCACGCCGGGAAGTTCACGGGGAACTGTCTTCCATGGGAGGGACCCACGGCCTCACAGGGGAGGACTCCTCTCCCGGAGCAGCGGAAGGAAATCCTGGTGATGGACTGGCCAAAACACCCCTGCCCTGCCTCCTTGCGCTGTTGGTGGGAAGGAGGGAGGACCTGGGTGGGGAAGGTGTTTTAAGGGCTTGTTTTACTTGTCATTACCCTTCTCTGATTCTGTTAGTAATAAATTTTACTTAGCAACCAAGGCTGAGCCTGTTTTGCCCTTGAAATCTTTCTCCCGCTCTTCTTATCTCACCCATGAAGGCTCTGTTAACCCTTTTTCCTCTTTTCCCTCCTTTTGCCCAGCTGTGGTAGGGGAGGGTGAGCGAGCAACTCTCGTGGGTGCCTGGCATTGGGCCAGTGTCAAACCACGACAAATACTAAAATTTTAGACCGTTTAATGGCATAGGAACACCTACTCAGATTCTAGAAGTGAGATGGAGAATTTGTGTATTTTTACAATTTTTGTCTGAAAATGTAACTTATACGTAAACTGCTTTGGCTTGAGGCTGTATACAGATATTGCTACTTACTAACTACTATCTGCTTTCCTTCTGCATCCTGCCACGAGGATCCTGCTTCCCCTATAAGCAATCCGATGCAGCTCGCACTGTGACATGAATCCAAAGGCAGTTTTTTACTGTCTGTAATGAAAAATGTATTATTTAAATTATATTGAAAGTTAAAAGTAATAATTTATAAAATCTCATATGAAACATTTTTATCTTATCTGAAAGAAATAATTGAACTACTGGCTTGATGGAAAGGAAAATATCTCAGTTTATTCACTAAGAAGATATTCAACAAGCTTAAAGTATAAAAATGTTAATTTTAAACTAAATATTAAGTCAGTGTGCTCAGCATCTGGAGCATGTTTCAAGGCTGCAATGAGGCTAACAGTTAACAATCTGATTCTTTCTGATATATTTAATTTGATTTTGGATTTAAGAGTCAGTAAATATATAGTTCACATTATCTCAGCAAAACTGTTCTTTTCAGCTAGAGAAGAAAATGATAAAGTTCTGAGTTATTCAGTATAACAATACTGAATAAACATTTTTGCCCATATAAGAGGACAGATGATTCATTATTCCCTAAAATGGACATTATGATCACTTTGAAACATATCTGGTTTTACCTAAGAGGTATGTATTGCCTAGGACAGCACAATGTATTAGCTGCAAGCACCATTAGCTCTTTCCACTGTTCTCATAGAACCTATTAGCATCAAGTTCTTCTGTTGTTCCTCTAATGCTAGCATGAGAGAAAAGGTACTTTCCCTCCGTCTCTTCCCCATGTATTTGTAGAGGACTTATGCAGTGTCTGGATATAGGATCCTCTCCATGGGTCACAGTAGAGCTGGGCTGTCCCCCCTGCCCAGCTCTGCTCTGAAATCACCACAGCACTCATCTGCAGCATTACCTGAGTTCAGGTAATCTTCCATAACTTTGGTGTTCTCAATAATTATGGCCCAAATGCACAGTTTGGGCTCTGTTTTCAAAAGCAAGAGTAAGGACACGAGGGGGCAAATCCAAGCTCTGGATGTCAAACAAGTCCTTTAGGTGATTGAGCAACACTCTTGAGGTACCTGTAAAGGACCCTGACCACCTACACAGGGTGGAGACACTTGTTTTGGGCTGCTGAAGCTTCCAGCAGCATTTAATGAGGCTGCTCTTCACTCCCTCCCAGCTGCCAGCTCCTACCTAATAGGGCCAGCGGAGCAGCCAGGTCACGTACATGTAAACAGTGTTAACCTAATTCTATGTAAAGTAGCACAGCATTAGTGTATTTCTCTTACTTGCTGTCTGATGGGGTTATATGCTGCTCTTCACATGAGTGCAACTGAAAGGAAATAAGGCAATGTGTTCATGTTTTGTAATCTTGAAACATACCACTGCACCACTGGCAAAAATAATAATATTCTGACAGTTCTCATCGTATCCGCCCTGTCAGATCACCATGTGTGGCCACCCTGCAGTTCTCTCATCTAACCAAAGCTTCTCCCTCTGCCAAAGCCAGGCTGCTGGGGCAGAGAATCTGCTGTGGAGCTCCTCCTATTCTACTGACATCTCAGGGGCTGTTAATCAGCTCCCATCCTGCCTGTAGACTTCAAAATATGTGTGTAGACAAACCAATATTCAAGGACAGACCAATAAATGGGGTTCTAGGAGAGAACAGCTCTGCACTGGGTGTTCACTGGTACATACCCAAGGAAGCTGAGTGCAGCCCAGCCAGCTATCTAGAAAGACATTCCCTCTGATGCTGTTTCAAAACCTGCAGGCTGGAGAAGGATCCAGACTGAGATGCACACAGGGCGACCACAGGACGACCATAGGAACAGGAATGATCCAGGCAGAGATCAATCTTTTTTCCTCATTTGCTATCTCCCTAAACTGCTAGCATAGCAGGAACTTGGACACCTGGATTAGAAGGAAGCTATGGCATATCCCAGCCGTGCTCCCAGTTCAGGGCACCAGAACCTCAGCGGGGTGAGCTGAGGAGGCAGTAGCCACACAATCTAGGTGCAATCTCCTGGCCACCTCTCAGTAACCAGAAAATGAGTACTAATATCTCAGATAACGGAGCCACCATTCCTGTCCTCAAAATGAAAGTCAGTGAGGGCAGTAGCTTACATTTTTGGGAGCACTAACAGCAAAGCAACTGTTTTAATTACCTTGAAGATAAATTTTTCAGCCCTTCAACTTCTTAACTCAGGAACATGAGTTTTTCTGAACAGGCAGATCTTTCTCTTGTTTCCAAGTAATATTTTGAGTGAAAATCTATGAACCACACACTGCAAAAAATCATGTCCTGCCTGGTTCTACATTTATAAATGAAAATATAGTTCTAAGGGCTAATGTTCATCCTGAGGAGAAAGAGACTGCAGATTTTTAAAGATAAAATAATATTTTAAAAGTTTTGATTTTTTTAATCTGCTTTTTCCTTTCCTCTCTACCTTCTGAGGTATCCCAGACAGCTACATACGGTTTAAGCAGATTACACATTTCATCAGGACAGGTGACAAAAATGAAAAACACTCCTAGACACTTCAGAGCCGCAGGAAAAATGAAATCAAGCTCTTTCAATAAATTTCACTTCTAGCAGACACCTCTATTAAAATGTAGAGGTGAAACCATGAAATATTGAGGAAAATGCAATGAAATGTGGAAGTTGTCACAAATCGAGAGACATAAAAATCTTGGAAATACATGGTAAGAACAAAGTTCAAACCTTATTAATGCTTCTGTTATGGTTTACTGCAATCTAATTTGTAAAATATACAACTCCAAACCTTTTTCTGTGAAGCTTTTGAAGGCTGTCCTGGTAAATAAGATTCTCTATAAGATTCTCTAAGCTATATACAAAATTATTTGCACAATAACAAGTACAATCTTACAAGTATTCAGTCAAACCCTTGTGTAGATGTAAAGATAATAAACAACATATTATGAATACCTTTGGCTGAATATATGGAAGCAAACAAATATTTGAAAGTAATTGTTATTATTTTGATTCATTCAGAATAAGTCTTCCTTTTTAGTACTCCAGTGAATGATAAATATCTGATGATAAAATTCAGTGTTTCAGAAAACATAGGTACCAATGGAAACACTTGTTATTTTGTTCAAATTCTAAAACATTACCACAAAGGACAAAATATAAACACAAGTAGATTATATTTGTAGGGCTTGTGTTCACAATCCCATCATCTCTTCTCTCCAGGCTGCCACTAAGGCTGGTTGCACGGGTGCCACCCATGGAAGACTTATCCCTGTTTGACCATAAAGTACAGAGAAACTCCAGGGGCTAAAAGAGCCTATAGGAGCTCTACCACTCTTCTTGTCAGGTGTATGTGTTCTCCCACCAGCAATCTCATGCAACAATTAAACAGACTGATAACAGGCACTATTACCAGAATGACAGCCAACCTCTCCTTTCATAATTATGTTCCATTTGCTTTTTGCATTACGTCTTTCCTTACATGATCTCACATGATTTCCCTGATACAAACATGACAAGTCATTGTTCTGAATTAGCTACTGTGCTATAAATCACAGATTTTATCATTTATGATATTTTGACTACCTGAGCCCTCCCTAAAAAAACATTTAAGATTTCTCATCTCTCACATGCTTGTGAAATGCCAGTGTTTTCAGCGTTTGATCACGTTTGTGAGAGGGGTTGTCTTGATAAATGCTAGAACTCATCAGTCGCCAAGGCTGTCGGTAAACGTCTCTCAGTACCATTATTTCTATTTCATCTGAAATTCCATGGTAATGAGGCTTTAAAGACTGGCAGCAGGGAGGTGGTATAATGTAATCTGTAATTTAAACACTGTGTAAAATGGGACAAGCTGTAGAGTATTTGAGGGGATATTCTCATCTCAATGTACTGGGCTAAAGCGGCTCCTGTGTTAGCACAGGGGAATGCAGAACACTCAGGGCTGAAAATGCAGCATTTGCATCATGCAGCCATCCTCAACTGAAAGCAAAATGGCACCAGAAAGGCTTGAATGTAGAAGACAGCAACATCCTCACTGGTGGCACTACGCTGTGTTACAGTGGTGCCCAGATTGTCCTGTCATTGGGGCAAAGGCACAAGTCTGCAGAGACCCCAAAGAGCACGTGTTGGTGGCCAGTGAGTTGGGCTGTCAAATCCCTCGCCTCCACACTCAGTTCACTACACTTCTGGAGATGTTCAGTGAGGATGGACTACAAATCTGAAGTGATTTTAGTTACATCACAATGGCGAGTTTCAACAACACTAAAACCTGAGCCCACCACAAACCTACTGTTTCCAAATCGTGAAAGTATTTGCTGTCTGTTTTCATGTTCAACAGCTTGACAGTTGAGATGGTCAAAATAGTCATTGGTTGTTTGACATCAAATTAGTAAGGGGGGAAATGTGATCAAAAAGTTCTGGTTTTGATAAAAATGTCAAGACTGAAAAATGACAATTAATATTAGAAATTTGCCAGTCAAAACCACAGTTTTCAGCCTTAGCTGGTGGTGATTGTATGCATGCAGGATAAGTTGTTGTATCATCTTCAACTAGAATTTAAAAAATTTAACTGAAATTTTCTAATTTGCTCTAAATATATTTCACAGATGTCCACTTAGGAAAGCTGTAGTGATGAGGCTAGTAAACATTCTCTCATGAACTCCTTGATTCAAGACAGATTAAATACATTGGTAAAGTGTCTTTGTAAACTGAAATGTGCTTTTCTGCAGTGCCTTTTTCTGTTTATTGTGAATATTAGAGGAAAAGTTACATGTGAAATCTTCACCTAAGACTATGCAGCTAAGGAAATGTTTAATTGTGTGATGGTTTAGTTCGGACTTGCTTTATTGTGTCATTGTTTAAAGTACCGTACAACTTACTATTCATTAGTATGCATGCATTGTTATCTCTTAAGGCTCATGAATATTTCAGCAATACTCTCTGAATGCCTGTTATGAACGAATTTGATTGTGGGAGAAACATCTGTTCAGTTTTGGATGCCCTTGCTCAAGAAAGATACAGTCAAGATTGAAAAACTCCAGACACACACTACTCTAACAGTTATTTAAGTTGTAATTACTTAGTCTAAAGAAAAAAAGGCAAATCTGATCTATAAACAGGTGAATAGTTGACACCCCTCTTCTCCTGCGAGTGGACCTTCAAAACTCAGCCAAAGACAAAAGCAGGGTAAAAGTATGAAACAAAAAAAGGCACAGTGCTCGCCAGTAGGTCAGTGTAAGAAGGAATTGTAATGAACAGCGGGTCAAACCTGCCAATTCAGGTCCCTTTTGGTGCAAAATTACCCCCTCCCTTTACTTTTTTAAACCTATTCATGTTCTGTGTGGTAGGACCAGGTAAGACTTTCTTGGAGAGGCAACACAGGCAGGCCAGCAGATCTACTCTTCTGGCTTAACAGTAAAGCAACAGAGGTGGGAGCTTTACTTTCCCTGTTTATTGCTTGTCTCCAGAATGACTATTTGTTATAATAATTAACCAGTACCCGGACTCCAGGAGCATTAGTGTCTACCATTAGTAGACAAAAAGCAACCAATAGCAGCATGTTCCAGGAAAACCAGGGAAATTTCACATACTCTTTGGCTCAGTTTGGAAGGAAAAATCACAGCTTTTTTGCAATGGAAAAATGAGATTCTGAAAGAATTTATCTGGCCTGGAGGTCACAGAGCAACACACTCAAAACAAACTGAATTGGAAGAGAAACAGGGCAGGAAAGAAAATGTAGCAGCTCAGCTAAGTGGGAGAAAAATTTGCATTTTCTACTGTTCCTTAGCTGTACTGCAAGGTTTCAGGCTCTCAGGAGTTCAGTTTGTCTCACTATAGGAAATCCTGTTTCGTGGCACTATCAGTCCGGGTCTTTTCTTCTGGTTACCCTGTTTCCAAAGGAGCCTAAGAAAGCAGCCTATCTTACTGGCAAAGGAAGTACACCCTGTTTCAAAACTTGCAGAAGAGGTGTCAGGGGCATTAAACTGTGTCAGACAAAGTCCAACCTTGTTGAAATTCTAAGTGGGATAATCTTGTGACTTTGCAGAGATCTGTCACTCATACTGTTTTATTTCTTCAGCATGAGAACTAGTGATCATCTGTTCTGGAAAATTCACGAGGGTGGTGACTATTGGTGATACGAGGACTACTGAAAGTTAGCTGTTTTCTTTAATAGCTGCTTTTCTTCTGAGACAAGCAGTAGAAAGATTACTGTCAAAATTTGCCCTTAGTTTCTAAAAACAGATGAGGGTCTCTGAAGTGCTAATGCTACACATTATAAAATCCTAAGTTAATTCTATAAAGAGAATTTGAAACAGGCATTAGCTGCAGTATCCTTGTTTCCCAAATCAGCTACTCTGACTGATGAGCTGCTTCACCAGTTCACAGATGTGCAAGTGTCCCCACAGTGCTTTTGACACTTCTGAGCATCCAAGCCTCTTCTGGAGGAAAGGCATCTAGGGAAAAAGAAAAAAATGTGGGCTTTTTGCTCATTAATCTTTTGGCCTTTCTGAGATGAAAGTCAGAGCCTCTCTCTATGTGGATGGTCATGACATGGACATTTGTCCCCCAGGAATGTTGTCTCGACAACACCTTGAAGAGCACAGGGTAAGCCTTTGATGCATGCACCTCTTTCTGGAGTTATTCCTGACCTAACTCCCAATCAGTGCTCCCTGCAGAGACCTATTTGAAAACATACTTTTCTCCTATTTAGTCATTCCTGAAAGAGAGCATATACTTTAAGAAGCAGATCCTAAATGAATCTTCTTGTCTTTAATTGAAAGATCCTAAAGCAATCTTCTTGTCTTATAGTAGAAAGAATCAAAATATTTTTCTACACCTTCTTGTCCAAAATTATTCAGGATAGAGGGCACACAGTACATGCTGACTAAGAGAGACAATAAAAACGGTTTCTGTTACTGGATGGTTCCACACACAAGTTTTTACATATTAAACATGTCTTTGCTTGAAAAAAAGTGATTCTTCCAAGAAGATTTAATAAGACACTTGCAGGTTTTTTGATTTTCTTAAATAGATTCTGTCAGTATCTCAGTTTATTGAAAAGAAAGATTATTTCTTTCACAGATTTGGTAATTAGGTTTTTTTCCATACTTTAGAATTTTCCATTTTTGGTAATTAGAACTGTCATATTAACAAAATTTCTGTCTCTTATTTGAAGGGAGAGAATATTCAATCAAAACAAAGATAACAAGATCATACCTCCATTTGAATTCCAGGTGATGCAAGGATGATGTTACCTGCTACTTGCCCAGGTGCAAAATTGGTAATAAACAGAAGAGACAACCTCTTGTACTATCCCAGCATTTCTGTCACTTCACGATCCATTTCAAATATGTCGTTCTGAAAAAAATAGCACATGGCATATTTGCTGAGGTACTTTGGAAAGTAGCACTAGGGTAGTAACTTAGCAGATTCAGGAAATCCCCTGGAATTTGAATATCGAGATGATGTTTGGGCATTGTCTAAGACTACTTTTCCAATTGTAACGTCAGGTATTCTTTTTATCTAATAATGCTCCAAGCAATATTCAAGGAGATATTGGAAAGTACCAGAACTGTACAGGAGTACAGTTCAGGAGTTGGCATCTCTTTGGGTTCACAGCATCACAAAACAGTTGATTTAGAAGGGACCTCTGAAGTCATCTGGTCCAACCACCCTGCTCAAGCAGGGCCACCTAGAGCTGGTTACCCAGGACTGTGTCCAGACAGCTTTTGAAGATCTCCGGGGATGGAGACTCCTCAACTTGTACCAGTGCTCAGTCAGCCTCACACTGAAAAATTGTTTCCTGATGTTCTGAGGGAATCTCCTGTGTTTCAATTTGTGCCCATTGCCTGGCCCGTTGCCTCTGGGCACCACTGAAAAGAGCCTGGCTCCATCCTCTTGGTACCCTCCCTTTGGGTATTTGTATACATCGGCAATATTTCCCTGAGTCCTCTCAAGGCTGAAGAGTCCCAGCTCTCTCAGTCTCTTCTCACAGGAGAGGTGATCCAACTCCTCCATCATCTTAGTGACACTCCACTGGGCTCTCCCTAAAAGCTCCATAATTAAATGTTTTGGTTAAAAACAATGTTTTCTACTTAAAACTCTCTAATTTGCAGACTTTCTTCCTTGTTTTCTCAGTCACTGTTATCAAAGCAGTTCTGTGTTAGCATTCAAGAAAATCCTGTTTCCTCCCTTTCCCTTCCATCTTCCCTTTTCTCCTTTTTCAGATGGTCCCTTGCAACAGATCAAATTGATGAAACACATCACAACCTGGTAAGGGAATTTTCATTTAATGCCATCATTATTTCTGTGGCAGATATTAGTTCAAAGACCACAAAGCACCAAAAATGAGCACTCTAACATTCACCCAAAGACAGAACTATGAGGATAAATGGAAAAAAATTAATTTGACATGCAAATTGACTAGATTTTGAAGCAGCAAAGCAGTTAAGAACATGAATCACATTGTGGAAGACAAAAACATGGGTGAAAACAGAAATACCCTGGGACTGGCTTCTGCTGAAAGCTGCAATCTGTCTGTACGTAGGAGGCCTTCGGAGCCTCCTGCCAGTGATAAAGCTGCTTAAATCTGGGGGCAGATATTTTGCTGTTTCAGCAGTCTTGATCCACCGAGCAAAAGTGACACCTCAGAGTGCACTGGTTCACAGAAGTGTCTTCCTTTCCTCCACACGGAGCCAGGGAGTGGGGGGTGCCCTCCGGTGTAATCTCACCGGCTCTGGACAATTACCGCTGAGAACAGGAGTGCAGCAGAGATAATTGATGTCATGCACTGCCATCTGCTGTGTCTCTTCTCACACTACCGCACGAAACTCAAGCCTGGAAGAAATGGAGCTTGAAACAAAACTATCACTGCGTGTCATTCTCACTGAGCTTCAAGGAGGGATAGCATAAGGGTTTGGAGAACAGATACAATGCACAAATGGATACAAAAGGCATATATGTCCACTAAAGGTCCCAAGTTTTGCACAGAGAAGGAGACTGTCCATATTCTTTCCTTTTGAAAATAAGGATTTGATGTGCAGTAGGACATTAATGAGTGAAAACATATATAAACTAGAACAATCTTCAGTGTCATAAGATGGTTTAAGAATATTTGGATGTGCTGCTGACTTTTATCCTATCTGAAAATTTATGTTAACCCCCAAGAGAGAGCCTCAGAAAACCTGTCAAATATATTTGCATATATTCCAGCTCAGAATCTCCCCAGGACAGTAGCTACACTCTATTTATAGATAAAAAGCTAGTTGATAATCTGAGGGAGCAGCTGGCCTTTTGAAGTGCTAAGAGCAGACCACAAAGTGTTACATGGCAATTGCAGAGTGAGAAAAGACATAGACTCAGCACAGTGCAGGACTTTGTGAAGGAAACAGGGGATTTGTCATGGAAACCTTGGGAATATTGGCACCCCTACCACACTCCTGACAACTTCAATAGGACAAGTCATGGCATCACATTCTTCTCTCTGTAAAACAGGTATAATCCAGTGGTACTTTGGTTCATTACATTCTAGTTGTCCTTTTTCCAAAAAAAGTATAAGATCTGTTCATTTAAAACCCAGTCCTGCTTTCTATCCGTGTCCTGTAACCCCCGCACATAGCACCATGGATCTATTTCACAACATATTTTGTTGTCCCACCTGGTTTTTGTTTTCTTCATGGTATTTTTCTCTAACTATACAATGTAATGATGTACAAAGCAGAAGAATTCCTACTGGAAAAACAAAACTTCATTACCCACACCACCCACTCTGCTTGGTTCTACCAGACCTCAATCGTATTTTGCATCAGGGCAGTGAAGGTTAAATGATGAAAGTTGATTCAGCATGTGTCAAGAATGAGTGATAATTTTAAAACTGTATTATTTTCATGATTCTTTCTAATAGTTCTTCATTATGTCTTGGTACCTCAATGCCTGAATTCATCCACAGTTTAAAATTATTTGCCATTCTTGCCAGGGAATAACTATATACAGGTGGGTTTGTTTCTTCAGCCAAACACCAACGACTGTGTGTGGAAAATAACAGCTCCTATGATATTGGTACTTTTTTTCAGTTTGTGGGACATGGCATTATCACACTTAACCTAGATACATATGAACTACATGAAACTGCTATCCAAGGGTGTAGAATGGGCTTGCAAACCATACCAGGGGAGTTATAAGCAGCTTTTATGAGGATGGATGCATTTATGCATCCTATATAGTCCCACGAGGTATACCCAGAGTCCATTGCAACACAGTATTGTCATGACCGCTCTGGGCTTACCACATTTGCAGACACGGGAACACATTGCAAGACTGATATAGAATTCAAAATAATCATGATAAATCAGAGGCACAGTCCAGCAGAAATATAATATTCAAAGGAGACATGCAGAATTTACTGTAGTTAAACTGTCAGCTGCACAGGTGCTGGATGGCAGATGACTAATCAGTTCTGAAAAAAAGGAGCTGGCAGTTACTATGGATCACAAGCTGAATATGAGTCAACAACATCATGCTACTGCAAAAAAAGAGAAACATCACACTGAGGTGAAAAAATAGAAAATTAGTCTGCAGCACTGGCAGGATCATCTCTTCATCCTACACAGCCCTGGCCTGACTTCAGCTGGGGTCCTGCACTGAGTGCTGCTCAGAGTAAAGACAACTTCCAACTTCTGGGCAAGAGTCCCCGGGAGACTGATGACTGAATGAGGTCTGGAACATTATCTGTGAGGAAGAAAAGAGGATATTTGACCTGTTCATCCATAGCAGAAAAGAGTCAAAAGGAACATGAGAACACTACAACAGGTGCTCAGCAACACTGTGAAATTGCCGTCTTTGAGGATTTGCAACACCTGATTGAATGAGGTGTGAGTCAGCCTGCAGTCCTAGCAATTTGAAATCCTGTAGGACTGGAGCACTTCTCCCGTGAAGACAAGCTGAGAAAGCAAGGGATATTCAGCCTGGAGAAGAGAAGGTTGTGAGACCTCGTAGCAACCCTCCAGTACTCTAAGGAGGCCTACACGGCAACCAGAAAGGAACATTTTATCAGCAACTGTAGTGATAAGACAAGGAGCAATGAGTTCAGACTGAAATAGGGGAAATTTAGGTTAGGTATACAGAAGAAATTCTTTACTGTGAGGATGCTGAACAATGTAACAGGTTGCCCAGAGAAGTTATGGATACCCCATCCCTGGCAGTGTTCAAGGCCAGGTTGGATGGGGCTCTGAGCAACCGGGGCCAGTGGAGTGTGTCCCACCTCATAGCAGGGGGGTTGGAACTAGATCATCTCTTATGTCCCTTCCAACACAAACCATTCTATGATTCTATGGCACTGGGAGCAAGGGCTCCACAGCTTTGAGTTTTGGCGTTGAGAATATTTGGCTTTGTTTGATTTTGCAGGGTAGGGGTCTGCTTGGATTTTGATTGCAGAAAATGTCTCTGGTGGCAAGAACAACTCCCTTGCCATGTAGAAGTATTTGCAATAGAGATTTATACCAAATTGCACAGAGTAAAATCTATGCAAGCACTAGCTGCAGACATCCCCCGAAGAGGAGTTTATTGAAAGTGCTGACTGCAATGCACCTTAAATACTCCCTTGTTTCTACCTGAGGTAGTAACAAAACTTAGCAGTAGTGGAACTTCTACCCTGATCTGTAGGACTTAGCCCTAGAAAGAATTCACCACTCTGGGTTTTTCATTCCTTTCACTTTTTTTTTCCTCCCATGGTAAAAGCTCTATTTTGTCTTATTTACTGCTGATCACAATCTTTATCTTTAAAGAAATCTGTTTCTTATAGTCAGGGTATTTAGTTCTATTGTGTGTGTACTACATTCCTTGTTATTAAAAGTTTCTTCTAAGGACCCAGTGGCTGGCATTGATTTCTTTTGGTTTTTTTAAGATCATTGCAAAAATATTTCTTTGGGGGCTGGGGAATGAACATATGTAAAAAATTAAACTTTAGAAAAAAATAAACTTTAGAAAAATATCCAAGAGCAGTGGTCGCCCAGTGCTGGCATAATGCCAGCCTTGACACTATCTCTAACTCACTGGCAAGCTGTTTGCAGGGATATTTTTGATATAATTTCCTTACATCCATTGCAAATTTCCTTTTTATAAGGTGTAAGGTTCTATACTACAGCTCTGGGAGCTATATTAAAGAATCTTATTATAGGACAGAAACAACAAGATAGCTAGAAAGCTGGAGTTGGAAGCTAAATATTTATAGGGAATCCAAAGGGATTCCACAGAGATTGCCTTTCAGTGGTTTCATGGATTGTGTATGTTAAAAAAAGCCATCTGGAATCCTAATAAGCATACAAAACACTACAACAGAATTTGGTTAAATAAGAAAATACCCAAACATAGGGGGTAGTCATGAAAAAGGCAAATTCATCTGTATAAAGATCCCTCTTGGCTACAAAGGTTCAACATCAAATACCATCCTGGCACTCACTTATGTGTGCCTAGATTCGTCTCTCTCCCTGGAGACGGGTATAGTACACAGTCACCACAGACTTGCTTAATCTGGATGGAAAGAGAAAGGCAACATCACAGGGCAATATATTTCAAATGGCAAGAAGACGTGCATTTTCCTAGGTCAGGTATAGAAAGATGTAAGAAAGACACTAAGCTCCTGCTCTGACTGTTGAATTCAACACCTAGAAGTGGTGAGAATAAATGCAGCCAATAAATGCAGGCCTACCTATAACATATGGAACAGCTTTCAAGGAGGGTGGAGGTTCATGCCTCAGTTAACACTGTCTCTTGCAAAAGCCAAGCTCTCACCTAAATTTTAATGGAACCTGAAGGAAGCAGATTAAGTCTTTAAGACTGTGCAAATTAGTGACAGAGAAAATGAGAAACACATATTTTTGTTAACATAAGAAAAACAACCTTCCATATACCCACAAAAAAATACAGCCAGACGTTGCTATACATTCAAAACAAAGTGCAAAGCAAAGTGTTCCCTTCTGGATTGCCAGCATCCTTCTTCAGCTGTCCAGTTGTTTCATATCTGAATAAGAAAGCCTCCATTTATTTATGTAGTCATACTGACACCAGGGCTTTCTACAAAATCTCTCCTCATGTTGCCTCTGCACTCCACCTGGTTCCACTTAAGCTCATTAGTGAGGAATGATACCCCACAGGGTGATTCCCAGCAGTGCTGGTCCTTTCCTCACAGAGCAGGGCCAGCTGCTCTCCTGCATCCTGCCGTGTCAAGGCAGGCTGTTGCATGAGGCTGTGGTGCTGGACTGTGACGATAGGCAGGAACTACAGCTCACAGTTTTGTCACTAGCCTAATTTCAAACATCCTCAACATGGACACAATAGCCTGGCTCTTTAGCTCTCTGAGGTAAAAAGTTGCTTCCAACTTACCTAAACGTATTTGGTGATGTTGAACTAATAAAACAAACCCTGAATAGCCTATTTTTCAACATTGTTCATGTCTCTGTGCACTGTAAATACTGTGATGTTTACTGAAGGGAAACTAAAATTACAGAGACACCAACAGAGAAAATGAAAGGAAAATATCAACGTATACATTAAAAAAAAAATCCACTTGACATGTTTGCAAATAGACTTTTAAAGCTTTTCAAACTTTTTGTTGCTGAAATTATGGTTGTTGATTATTATTAGCCAGCATATGTTTATCATGAGCAATAAGATCAGAACAAAAAAAGGCGGTTTCTAGAAAGGAAAATAAATGTGACTGCAAGATACGCCAAGAGAGGCTGATCCTGTTTTCAGAGAGTGGTTTCTAAAAGTAAGGGCAATAAGTTGCAACTGATTTTCCTTGCACATGCTCACCACCAGTGGGAAACAGTTATTTGATGCCTGGTCTGCAATGGAAGAAGACCAAAGCTAGCCACAGATAAAGGGCACAGCTGGACGGGCATCAGCCTTGCTCAAGTCAAGGCATTAGCCTTGAGTCTGGGTCAGCAAGGTGCAAGACCAGGTACAGGTACAAGTTCAAACCAGCTCAGGCAAGGACCAGCTTAAACACAGCTTCCAAGGCAAGGTGGGGGAAGCTGCAAACAAGACTTGTCTTGAATGAAGCTGGACTATGTCCTCTGCAGCTGCCAGGCAGGATTCACACCACGAAAACCTGCTGCAACTGCTGAAACCACTGCTGTCGTGGCACACAGGGGTAGATTTTAGAGTGGAGCACTGCGTATTGTAAGCATTGATGAAGTACCATGAGAGACAGTTCACAGGCTTCCCAGTGGCCAAATCTTCTCAACTTAAAGATATTTTACATATGTCGGAGCTAGCATTAGTTCTTTTTCCTAGTTTCTCATGCTTCAGCAAGAAATTCGAGCCTTCTAAGATACTGCAAGGAAGACTGTTCTAGTGCTTTGACATCTATGAAATATATCATGCTGTTTTCACAAACAGCTTGTCATGGCCTTTGCTCAGAAGATTTCCCAACTAAATTTTGCAAACTCATGGGTCTTTGATAAGTATCAAATTACATAAGAGCTTATCTCTAAGGAGCAGATGAGCCCTTTGATATCAGTGAGTTTATTACCTGATGCAGGATTTATTGAGTGCTTCCACTAGAGCTCTTCAACCCTCCTTACTCTCAATGCATTTATATACCTTTTAATATATAAAAGCTGGGACATACTGCATAGGAAGCATTTGGCTGCTCCATCCTAGAGAAAAATTTGTACTCTTCCAGGAATCCTTCTGTCCATCCTTCATCAAAAGCAAACAAACTTTCATAGTGACTGCTGCCCACCAGGAATCAAGTAGTTCCCTCCTCTCGTATACAAACAGTCAGCTTTAATCAGCCTTTAATCTGTCAGTAGCCCTTTGATAAGAAAACTATCTGTTTATACTTCATTAATCATGTTTCAGCAGAGCAGGCCAGGATCTGCTAGTTCTGTGAGCAGAAACAGACTCTCTTGGGGGTTTTGGTTTGGGGTGTTTTTTTAAGGCCACGGAAAAGAAAAAAGCATGAGTAGGTGTATGTACATGTGAGTGTGTGAATGAGTTCCATAGGAGTTTGCCAGCTGGAGGGGAGGCATTAATCTGCATTGCATTACATCACTGAGCAGATATTAGAAAGCACCACAACCATTTTTCCTTAACCATACATTACATCTCTTCAGGCTGCACAGGACTTTACACTTTCAGAAAACCTCAAGACACAGAAACAGAACAAGAAAATAGAAAAGCTTTCAAAAACAAGTTTTAGAAAACAGAAACATTGACTATTCTCATGACTGTCCAGTTCATGCTTCTACTTTGCTTCTGGGGGCCTTAACATCTTGGGAAAAAGGAGACCCCGCAAGCAATTTTGGTTGCTTCAAAAGACAGACTAGTATTAGATCGATAAGTTAAAACTCTTATTTAAAAGACTAAGTGAAAATTTTCTACTAGCCTCTGATCCACCTCAGTTTTGTACATTCCTACCCAAAAAAAGCCTGATCTAATTGAACACACTTACTGTAATCAGTGCAAAGCTGCCATGATTGTCGCAAGTATGTGTAATAACAAACCAGAAGAATCAGAAAGTGACCCAGAAGATTAAGAAAAGCAAATCTGCTGAAGGTTTATTAAAACAAAAAAAAATAACCAACTAAAAAATCAGTGCTTCTCCTCTGTCTTTTGATGTCTCACAGCTTCCATGAGAGCAAAATTAAGACTTATATGTACTGCTTTAGGTGACTTCTGAATTTTGGAAATACCTTAGGTGATCTTCGTGTTTTTAGCTTGGCTTTGTCAGAGTCACTGATGAGTCTTTTCTGAATTGCAACTCTTATTTTGCTCTTGAAGCAAGTGCCACACAAGTCAGTGACCCTGTCTTTCTCTGTCTTTGCCCACATAGTGCAGTAGCAGGCTGGGTAAACTGCAACAACCTCCACGTTGGTTTTTAAGCTGCTGAGAGGTACACAGAGGTACACACTTTGGTGCCTGTGCCTGATTAACTATGGACTTGGAATCAACAGAGGAGAAAAATTTCATAAAAGAGAGTGATGTATTTCACCAGCATATCCAATACAGCTGCAGCAGCAGGATGCAGACAGACTCAATAGGCCATTTTCACAGGCTACTGCTGGTGGGAGGCAGCTCCCCTCCCTCTGAACACAGAGAATACTAACATCAATGACAGAGATGGTCAGTAAGACTCATATCCTAAAAAATACCTGGTTGCCTGCAGAGAGGAACTCACCTGAACCAATTTACATGCTGGCCTTAGGATGAGATGACTCTCCGCAGTTCAACAAGAAAAATCCCACTTTATACACCTGAAAACTTGCACTCATTCCTGTGCTGTACCCTGTGAGCTGGTGGAGGATCCCAAGGACCCTTGAACGACCCCAGCCAGAACACCACTGTTTGACACGCAAATAGCATTTGGCACATCACAAACACCTTACCCTGGTTCTCACACTGCCAGACAGAATTTAGGCTTGACAAAGGAATGTCAGAAGTGAGATCATCTCTAACCATACCATCCGTAGGTATCAAAAGCATCCACCTCCCCTCTCCCTAGCAGTGAAGCCCTTCAAAACAAAGGTCCACTCACAACCAACTCAATAGGCAGTCCTTTAAGTTGCAGGAATCATCAAAATCTCATATTTCCAGAGGTCACCTCTCTGTGCTAGCTGCCCACAGGGTCCAGTCCAGAGGTCCATTCTGGTGACTCCCTTGCTGGCAGCTTTGACAGCCCATTTTGGTGCAGATTTCCTGCCAGCCCCAAAAGCTGTCAGCCCTTGGGGAGGTGAAGGATGGCAGCACTGGCAGGCTCAGGCTGCACACGAGGAGCTCTCTTTCAGGCATGCATGGCCTCATGCTTGGATGCCCTTGCTGCAGCATATCAATCTCTCACCCCCAATGTCACAAACCCCCTGCTCTTTTAATCTAAATGTTCACATCCTCACTCCCAAGAGTAAGAAACCACTCCTGCCTCGGAATCAGCAATTAAAATCACAGGACATTCCTGATGGTTAATACTGTCCCCAGCAAGATGCCTTCTTTTCCCCAAGCCTCCTGCCCAGCCACCAGCTCAGCAGGCACCACTTGCCCATCCTTTTCCCACAGATAGACAGGATCAGACCTCAAGGCCCCACTGCCCCAGGCCTCCACCCCAAGCTCAGCCCTGGCTGCCCCTATCCCTGCTCAGGCAGCCCAGCCCCAGCCTCCTCCCTTGTGCTGCAGAGGTACAGCCCA
This sequence comes from Gymnorhina tibicen, assembly GCA_013399875.1. NCBI lineage: Eukaryota > Metazoa > Chordata > Aves > Passeriformes > Artamidae > Gymnorhina > Gymnorhina tibicen. Next base: position 2,098,080 of record VXAZ01000289.1, on the reverse strand, counting down.
AATACCCCGCTGGAACCCAGGTCCGTTCACTTACTGTGCTAGTGGCCTGTATCACTATCCAGCCCATCAGTACCTGCTAGTGCTTGCCACTCATTTTCAGGCATCATTTCACATTAATTACTATCCTCTTATTTCATTAACAACAGTAAAACATTTTGATAGAAGTCACTTCACACCCTATCTCCTTTTAAGTTCACCGCTGGTACTTCGGAGAAGAGGAGCAGCTCGGAGTTTGCAGCAATGGGTCAGCTGAGAGCTATAGACCTACACATAGTCACATATTAATTTTGCATTATGGGAAATGGTGAAAAAGCTCTGACATTTGCTACTACTACATCTAAGAAAAAATGTAAACCGATGGAAAGCCAAAGGAAACACAGATGGGTTCTGTTTAATATGATGCCATATTGCAATTTAAAAAGGTCTTGTGCTGTGCTGTCTGACATGCTTCGCTTGGAAATGAAAACTTCTGGATTCCTCTCATTTCCTCTCCCTTAAGCTAATGGCAGCAAACATTTGAAGCAATTGCTCCTCCTAAGCTTCACTCACTATTAAATTACAGACAATTTGCAATGCAGGTCAGAGCCGTGGAAGGCTGTTTCCATGTAGATGTTCGATCTGGCACCCTGCTGAAGCTAATGGATCAACAAAATACTGTAAAATTTATTTTTATTAATTTATTTATCTTTCTTTTTTTCCTGAGGAAAAAAGGCTAAGTCCCTGTATACACTTTTCAAGGGGACTAAACCCTTGCTAAAGGCATTCTGAGCTGTGTGAGAAAGAACAGAACAAGCTTTTTAATAGATATTTAGGAACTGGTAGCAATACAAGAGCGTTTGCCTTGTTTGGAGATTTATATACCTGTGCTCTGTGCAAACTGTGCACATTATTTCTCCAGACCTTAGGCAGGATGCACAAGGCAGGTTAAAATCCTAATGATGTTTTAGTTGTCCATATCCAAGAATTCATAGCTACAGTTAGGTACTGCATAACCACCAAGATACTGAAACTGCCTTCCCAAAACATTCCCTACTCAACACCTTCCCTTAAGTTTTTTTCATGGAGGATACATGCTTGGCTCTCACTGGTACTGCTGTGTTTTGTACGTGAGCCCCAGAACAGTTTTCAGTGTTGGTGACCCCTCTTCCGTTTCCCGGGGCCCAATCTGCAGGGCACTTCCAGAGTGTGAGCAGTCTCTGCAGACATACCCATATCACACAGCAGGCCCTGTGCAGCATTATTTCCACCGAGCGCTCCTGTTGACACAGTACTGACACAAGTCAAGTAAAGCTCTAATGACTCTTTTGCAGTAGGGATTTTGATTAACAACTCTGTGTCTTCGTGGGATTTTTCACACAGCTAGTTATCTACCAGGTGTCTCACAGCCAGCCAGCCACTTGCACAATAGGCTAACACTGACACTGATTGTCCAGATTTGCTGATAGCTGCAGCACTGAGATATGCACTGGGTCAGCAGAGCTGACTCTAAGAGGTCACTTTCTAACAAATTTTATTAAGGCTCTGAGATCTCTCTGAAGGGCAACAATCACGTTTGTGAATTTGTGTAAGATTTTCCGGAAAATTGAGAGACTGGTGTATCAAGACATTTATAAAAGGTCATTAGGAATTCCCATTAGCGAGGAAGTAATTTGATTGTAGAAGTTTGAGGGCATTTCATCAGAGGCAAATAAAGAAGAGATATTTAATATCAGATTAAAATCATGTGAGAGACCATTTTGCACCACGAGTGACATTTGACTGCACTCCTAAAGCACTGTTGTGGGCAGTTCACCTGAGAAAAATGTGCATAAACCATAATTCACTGAAAAAATCTCTACACTGATAAAAGAAAAGACAGGAATTTCACCCAGGAATGAGAATTATATGAGAGGCTCCTCACAATGAGGAAAACATAGCCCAACACAGAGCAAACAATAGTGTAAAAATTACACATTTGGAAAATATTTGAGGCAGAGAAGGGGAGGGTTACAGTGGATTACATATGATAAATCAGAACAAACTGAATGACCTGGTCCTTCACGAAATGAAGGAAAGCTGGTAGCAGATGGCTTTTGCAAGTGCAATTCATTTAGTACCTTTTTTTTTTCTTCAATCTTTCTGCTTTTGTCTTCATTAAACACAGAAAGTAAACTGGGCTCAGGTGGCTGACACAATTAACATCAGTGATAAAGTGGTAACAGTTCAGGCTAGAACAAAGACGAGGCAGAGATTACTTACCTATGGTGCACAAACACTTAGTCCCACTTCCACCATCTCCAGCAAACTCAGGCACCAGAATGAACTAATCTTTACACCTTTCAAAATTCACGGTGAAAAAGAGAAGTACCAGAACAACGCAAAAGCCCATCATAGTACCCACATTTGAGAATGGAGAAAGGACACAAAAAAGGGTATTGTAGAATGACTGATCTAAGTGTCATGCAAGGATAAATACTGGAAAATATAAACAAGATTTTTGAGGCAAAAGGGAGATGATCATCAAGCTGATAAAAATTTTTTTTCAAGACCAAACTGTGAAAAATAACAGAACATGAGTTCTCAGTATGAAACTGGCAAAAGGAATGGATCTGATTCTTGTGATCCCTTTTTGTAAAGAGAGCAGTGAATAATGTAGTAAGTGATTTCATATTTGCATATGGCACGTGCAGAAATACTGCACGTAATGCTGGTACCCATATTTTACAGAGAATCGATAAGAAAGGAGAGGGCTAAAAATGAAAATTTAAAAGAATAATTTAAGAATTATTAAAAATTATTTCTTGTAGGAAACCTAAGATGTTAAATTTATGGAGCTCACAAAATTGCCCCAGAAGACTAAGCTGACTTAGTCACAGCAGGCACGTTCATCTTCATGATGACAAATAGCGTATTGAATGGACCTATGGACCAATATAAGGGAAGGAATAGCAAGAGTTAATAACTGGAAATTAGATAAAAAATAGGTTTAGGAAAGACTTTCCATTCTTTCTTGTCTTCAAATCAAGGCTGGCTACCCTCTGGAACTGACACAATTTGAAAAAACATGAAAGTTTGCCGAGGCTCAGTAACAAGTACAGGGAAAATGTATTCACCGTGTAATTTTTTATTTCTTGTGACAGAATCTCCAAATAAACTAAATAGAAACCTCACTGATATATGCAAACAAAAGCCTAATTAATTTAGCAAGCTCTCAAGGTAACATTTACTTGGAGGTTAGAGAATTAAACACGATGGACTTACCAAGACATAAGCCAAAGAATCCTTTTTTTTTGTAAGTAATGTCTTGTCCTAGGTTACAATATAGACGTATTTAAGTATTCTATTACCACCAGCTGTGGGCCATTAGCTGTTATCGCCTGCTAATGACCCACCCCTGATAACAGACAATGGGCCATCAAGAAACCCCTACATGACTCATGGACTTATCTCATCCTACTGTGAGATGCTCCACCCAGGAGGGAGGAGCCAAGCATTCCCACCTGGATATAACCTGTCCTCAGAACTGCCTAACTTAGCCCTGTCTACTGGATTACCAGTGGATAAAGCTACCACTGGACCTTCAGCTGGAGACCTTCCATAGGATCATCACTCCAACTGAGCTACTTCATCTGGACTGCTACCACCACTCTAACAGGGTGTCAGGTTGTATCTGACTTTGTCAGTGCTTTTCCTTATATTATTTCATTTGTTTCTAATTTTATTTTCCCATTAATTTAAATCCTGACTTGTGATCTCCCACTGGTTTGTTTTCAAACCAACACGTGTCTCGAAACAGGTTTCACATATTTCTCAAATGTTACACCAAATAGTCTCATATGTCCCAAAGCCAAAGAGGGTCATACAAGCTTCATGAAAGGTTACAGGTATAACCAACACTGTCATCCAGATGACTCAGATGATGCTGTATTTAATTTGTAATAGACTTGTACTGCTGGAGGTTGGGTGAAGCAGATAATTGCACGGAGTCAGACACACATTTTATTTCCACCGGTGCTTATGTGTACATGAACACACGCCAGAAGATAAAACCATAATATGAACAAATCAGTGGACTTAAAATGATGTTCCTGATTTGTAAGTTATAATGGCATGGTAATAGTTGGCATACTCTAACAAAAGGCCAAAAAAGCTGCTGTGCCATTTGGCTGTACAAGAATCTCCTATAAACAGACAACAGAAGGAACAACCCTCCCACTAACAGCGCACTCCCTGTCTGCACAGAGGGGCTGAACATGAAACATGCACCTGCCAAAAGAGAGGGCATTCTTCCGAGCCCAGTGCCACCAGTGATGCAGGACTGTGCACCATGCCAGGGTGCCCACGCCAGTGCCCACCTGCAACCCGCACCATGCTTGTGCTGCAGCCTTTAAAAGCAGCAGATAGTAATGTCAAACAGGAAGTCTGTGAGGAACCTTGACAGAATCAAGGGTGTCAATGTTTATGCAATGTCCACAGGACAAACATGGAAAGGACAATGCTCCTCTCACTCTGTCTCCTTACCCTAGCAGACAACAGAAGAACCATCAAAGTATGTGGCAAATGTAGTTGCGCCTGCACAGTCACATACATGCATTTTCATTTCATGAAAGGAAATGAAATCTCAAAATCGGAGAATGAAGAGAAATGAAAAGACTGGACAGGACATATGATGAAGTTAAATGCAATTGAAAAAAAGAAGAAAATTCAGAAATGGGGTGAATACCATTAAATATAATGGGATGACATGAGGTGCACTGAAATGGACTGAAACTTGCTGAAAGCTACTCATTGAAACCACGAGATTTCATTTCCTGTCATGAAATCATGAAACAAAATGAAATCTCTAAATTAGGGGACTAAGTGAAATGAACCAACTGGACATGACATATAAAGAAAAGAAATGCAATTGGAAAAAATAAAGAGAATTTTGAAATTGAGTGAATACAATTAATTGCAATGGGATGGCATGAGTTGCAGTGAAAAGGACAGAAACAGGCTGAAATAATACTCACTGAAATCTCGACATCTTGGTACTAAGTGAAACAAACACAAAGGAGAGGAATTATGATGAAATGAAATGCAATCAAAAAAACCCCAAGAGAATTCTAAACTGGAGTGAAAAATGTTCAGTGGAATGGGATGCTCTCTTCAAGTCACATACAGACTGCTCAGCCATTGTCAGCCTTAGTTGGCTTTAGACTGATAAACTGAATGTACAAGGTGTCAAAGCTCATCACCAGTCTTCATTGTGCCTAAGAGAAATGCATGATCTGAGAGCCATAAAGACACCAAACACAATGGATGGAGTTTGTAGGTTTGGGAGGTCCATGTTTTATTCCCAGTTCAGACTTCACTGCATGCAGACAAGAAATAAAACATGGAAAAAGAGAGTAGCAAACTCTGAACCATATTAGTGATTTCCACAGTTTTAATTAGTGTTAATAACTTAATTTTAAATGCTTTAGAGTGAAATTATGGTATTTGCTTTAGGAATTATGTAATGTTAGTTTTATGACTGATGTAAAACAGTCAGAGAACCAACTCAAAATTTTCTATGTGGAAGGGCAATTGTTCTGCCATGTTGTTACTGGTTATCTCTATTAGGTATATGATCATTTACCCTGGAGTGATAGCACTTCAGCATGGAGAAAGGGATTCTTAAATACAATTAGAAACTGTGAGTGGTTTTATTCCCTTTCCATCTTTGTCATAACAATCTTATTTCTTGGTCCTTCACACAGCTGGAACATGTCTGTAGGTCAGCAGTGAGAGATTGGCTTCATAAATTACCTGCTCCAGGCCCACTGCCATTCCCAAAGCATCCTGGTACCTCTGACAATAGACATGACATTCAAGAAAAAGACAGTATTTCATCACACCACAGAAAATAAATGAAGCATGCTGTTAATGTTTGGTACCTGTTTATAGGTATTTTAGTAAGCAACTCTATTTGTAGACCACTCCGTCCTCCCTTCAGAGTTTAAGGAGGAGGACATAACCTGATCCAGCTTACACAGCAATGCAGAGCCTTTGCTCTGAACTAGAGTGGGAGATGCACACACCTCACCTCCGTAGAGATCACCCCATGTCTGAATTTCCTCAGCAAGGTCAGAGAGGATGGTACACCTGGGATTTCATCACAGCTTGCAGCTCCAGGCATGTACAGCTTAGACTGGGCAGAAATATCGGTTGTTTATGGCCTGTCCGCAGCAGCCATGAGTTTTCTGCATGGTGCTGTGCAGTCTCTCCCATGAACGGGTTGATGTGCTTACGTCACACAACCTGTAAGTCTCGGGGTCTCCCAGAGTTCCATGCGGACTGTACATTCACCACAACACACAGCCCTCTGCCCAGCAACCCCAAAACAGAGGTCACCGCAGCTGTGCTTCTCTCCCTGCAGTAAAGCTATGCTTTGGTGCGAGTTACTCTGCAAAGGATAAATCACACACATGATGAAAACCTTCCCTCACTCTGCCCAGAAGGGATGTTCCCAAGAAGCTGAGGACCTCTCCAGCTTCCAGATAGACATCAGGCTGCAGTCTGTGTCTGGGTCTTCCACACAGCCACACGATGTCTTATTTTCAGCAGGTCTTCCAGTCTGCACAGACTTCTCTAATGGCTCTTGCCAGCATGTTGTTGGACCCATTGCTTTATCTCTTTATAAAGCTGTTAAGAGTCATACCTGTTTCTAGCAAAGGGTTTCCACCAAGTCCCCCGTGTAAGGTGATTTATTTTCATATTAATACTGTTATATCTATCTAGTCAAAAGAGAAGGAAACATGTCAGACCTTTTATGTGAGCTGGTGTGCAGCCCCATAACCTTGAACCAAGGAGAAGAGGTGGTGACAGTGAGGCCCCAGCTGAGCATGGTTCTGTTTTGTCTCTCCCCTCATTCATCCCTTCAGTGAAACCAATAAAATGCTTTAACCTGTCTTTCAAATTGCTTTTTCACACAGCTGAGAGGATGCTGTGGAAGCATTGCTAATGATATGGTTTGCCTGAAAGTGCCTGAACAGATCATATATCATTTGGGGTAGTCTCAGATGAGCTAATATCAAAGACACGGGAGATTCATTAAATTGCAGTGAGAGAGAGCAATGTATTAACCCTTTGACATACTCCAGTAAACCTTCCTCCACAAGATTTGTATTTAAAAACAGGGAAGCAGATGTAAGTGTGAGAGAGTAGGTAGGAAGGCAGGAGTTTGAGACTAAATGGGACACAAGCAAAAAAACTCTGGAGGATTAATTCTGACCTGGGAAAGAGCTACTAAAAGCCACTTGTAATAAGGAGAGCGCCACTAAGTAGAAAAGGGCACCAAATGAGAGTTAATAAAAATATTAAGAATAGTCATACTACAAAAATCTCACATGACAGAGAAAGAGAGACAAAACTGTTTTTCTAACTTAACCATCATCACTTGCATTTTCCCCTTGTCCAAAGCAGCCCATCTCTTCTTTCAAGGAGAATTTGTAGGTACAGATTCAGTAATACAGACAGAAAGATCAGCTCAGCAGTAAGAAATGGTATTCCATTATTTGCTTGGTTGGCTTACTCACCAGAAAACAAAAGAGAAAATAAAAGAGAAAATAATTTTTAAAAAATACATATAGCAAATAAAACAAATAAAAAATCCATAAATATTTGGTAGTTGTCAGTTTAAATTCGTCACACTTACAGAAGAAATTTAAGGGGCTTAGAGAAGCTACAGTGCAAAGAGTTCTTGACAGGTCCATATCTGGGAGTTTTAAATAAAAACTCAACACTCAATAGTATAGAAATTAAAACATGCCAGATGTTACAGGGATTTGACATAGTTCAACAAGGGTAAAGTTACAAGTTTATTAACTACAGCAGCTGGTATTGGAGGATTTGCAATTTTTTTTATGTGACATAGATTTGGTGCATGTAAGCACACAAGAGACATGAAAAAATGTTGTGAAAGACCAACAAAACGAGAACTCATTAAAAAAAGTTGGAAGAATGTGAAGTGTAAGGGGGTGTAATAAATTAAACGAACAGCAGAGGTCCTTGTTAAACAGCCTGCAGCCATACAAAGATGAAGAGATGCAACAAAGGATCATTTATTTAGTTTGCCAGCAAGGATTTTTAAGAGCTTTTCTGAACTACAAAATCTTTTCAAATTATACCACTTGTAATTAAATCCATCTCCTTTGAACTGAACAGAATACAAGCTCTGTAGAGCTGCCCCCAGCTCACACGTCTCCACAGCAAAGGTCCCACTGTGAGTCTGAGCTGGAACTCGGCAACACTGGGGAAGGACTGCTCCCCAGACATGCTCGTAAGCCCATCCTGAAACCTATTCAGAAAACATTTACATGGGTGATTAACTTATATTTAAGCAATTTTATTAATTAAGAGGTTGGATATAAAGAAGTTACATCTTTAGATTTCACAACTACGTTTATCTAAAATAGCACCAAAATACCTCATGCCACCTATCAGTTTCTCTTTTTTCCCTTGATGCTTGAGAAAAGGGGTAGGTAGAATGGTTTTGTTTCAGAGCAGGCAGAGTTTTTCAATTAATAGGTTTTAGGAACAGCAGGACTTGCTGAGGCATACTACTGTGCAGATGGTGGCATTCAAAATATAATTTAAGTTAAATGTAAAGGCAAAAAAGAAGAGCATGGATTTGTTGATGCTACATAAACTAGATTGTATTCCATCTGTCTGCATTGCATGTATATGCAGATAGATCACTTTTTCATGGAAAATTATATATAGGTAAATACATTCCTGGCATAAAAGCATCTAAGAGTAGCAAAGTACAGCAAATACAAGAAAATAACGTAGTAGAAGTGTGTAACAAAACTATGTCAGCAGCGTGGAAGCCCAGACTGCTACCAGCCTAAGCTTCACGTTCTGCAGCCTGCATTTCACTTTATGGCTTTCTCAAGCCATCACCATTTGAGGTTCAAATTTACACGCTTTAGGATTTATCCTTCCCAGCCTTTACTGGCCCAAGATGAGAAACAAATAATACTCAGTTCTGGTAAGTTCTGGCAACATTTTCTTCAAAATCTGGAAGTTTAGAGTACACGTCATGGATGGTAGTAACAGTGCAGCTTGTCTGTCAGTAATTGTTTTTCCTACCCAGTGAAAATCTGACCAAATTCAGTCAAGTTACAAACCCTTCAAAAGTACAGTTTGTGCATGTTTACCTTTGCAGCTACAGAATCTGAAGACTTCACGGTGAGGCATAAAACTGCACTATTGATCTGCTCTAGGGTTGGTCCAGGAACGTCACCTGAGAGTCAGATTTCTATATGTTTTCATTGCTGGGTCTAAGTAGAGCAGAAGAAAATGCTTAACTCACTGATGCAAAGAGAGATTGGTACTATCCATGTCTGACCAGCTGCTCAGAATCACAGACACTTCCATCTCAATCTCTGTTGCTGTTTCGCATTTACAAAGCTGGTTCATCTAGCCAAGTGGTTACAAAAACACAGTTACTAACTCTGAAAAACCCAGATTCTTGAGTAATGAGTGTTACAGAAAGCCCTGGAGAAATAAAATGCTTCATAAATCTACAGCATGCATTTCAATGGCGTGGGATTGCATGCAGTGACTTCTATTATGGTGGTGCTCTTGAAGGGCTAAGTAGGTGCAGAGCTGCATCGTGCTGAGTTCTGTGGGTGAGGTTCCCCCTCCCAGCTAGAGTCATCCGTATGTCACTTTATAAACTGCTCATCAGCCTGATTCCCTAAGAAAATGCTGTCCCAGTCCATTCAGACACATTTATGGTTACTTAGGAAAGTGTGCAGACCCAGTCCTGAAAAGTACAGCTTCACATATGAATTTGCCCACTCGTGTTTTCAGGCACAGGTTCTATGATGAGGTGCTTCTGAATCACAGGCAGTGATTACACCAAACTTTACAACAGCTTTTGATAGTCAAACAAGCTCAGAAAACCACCTTTAGCAGAGGTGCTTTTTGTACTAGAACATGAAATAGTTACAAATCACTTTAGCTTTCTTTTTGTTTCATATCACTGTAGACAGAGAGAGAAGAGGCATGTAAAGAGTTGGAGTGATATTACACAGCTTTTAGAAAAAGTGTCAGTGTCATTGTCAACAATACCATTTACCATGCCTAAGTCTGCAGAGTGCTTTATATTCACCCACATTGTGTGCTTTCCAGCACAGGAGTTAGAATGATCGCTCTGAAGCACCAGCTTCATTGATTACCCAAGTCAAATGAGATTTGATTCAGCACATCTCCAGTATAACTGCATCTCTAGTAAGCAAAAATATGTAATGATACTCCATCTTTCCACTCAGTTTGCATATGCTAAGCACTGCCATTTTTTTCAGTCATTTTTATTTTCTGTTTCCAAAAATTCTGTCATTCTGCTTTTATATTAAAACCTCACTTGGAAGATTTCTCAAGTTTCAGAGTCCTCCCCCGACAATATGCAAACACAGAATTACCACATGAGAGCACTGCCAGTGAGTTTAGCCAGGAACACTTCCAACAGGATGCAGAGCAAATACCTGAAAACAATCTCCCATCTATCAGTGCTTTATGTAAGCAAATGATCCACTGATTTTCCAGCCAGAAACTGAAGACCAGTGAGTGAAGTGATGACCTTTGTTCCACATGCCGTGCCTTTAGGAGTGACTTACCACCCCTATAGCAATTCATGCTCTGCTAACTAATCACATAGTGATTTATGGGTGCTATACTTAAGTCTTGGAAACTTGCCACATATGTTAGGAAATTATGAAGGAAATTACAAACGGCTTCCTATATAGATTAGTGTCTATTCTCCTGAAAGTTTGGGATTCTCGAGTTTGGAGAAAGGTGAAAAATTCCCAATTTCTTCCGTACGCTAAGGTTTTGTGGAAAAAATTGAGTTGCAAGAAACAGCTTTTCTTTTGGATTTTAATACTATCTAGCAGAGGTAGACCCATTTTTACACTATACCATTTTCTGTATCCTTGTTTAATCCTGAATGTTAAACATCACTCTAGCACCTCCCTCATGTAATGTGGTGTCACTTTTCCTGTTTCCAGGATGACTGCTGGAGTTTTCCCTGAGCTGGACCAACAGGAGGTGATGCATCCACCCTTCCGGGAATTGAATTCCATCCTCTGGAATATTCGCTGCTCTTTGTCCCATATGTATGGCATCCTCCAGGCAAAGCTCTCTCCTGTAACTGCCTCACAAATCAAGACATGAAGGTCTTCTTCATACAAGAGACTATTTTTTTTGCCAAGGAGGATCCCACACAAAGGCAGAGAATTTAACTTGGCTTGTTTTGGTTTTTTTTCTTCTTTTTAACCAGGTTGTACTGCCACAAACATCAACAGCAAGAGCTGGATCTGAATTTCTCCTCACTGTGTCATTTTCACCCTTAAAAAATAATCATCTGATGCATGATTTCAACAAGAACAGAATTTGATTGCACCAGAGAAATGATGGGAGACTACTGTTTAACTAAACCCCAGATAATTAAGGGGGGAAAATTTATTTTGTCAAATAGCACCTCTCTCTTTCAAGCAACTATGCATTTATTGGTTTCGCTGCTTTTTCTGAACTTAATTAAATCAACAAGATCCCATATAAGCTTGCACAGCTGTATTGCCTTCCTGCAGTTTCAAATATTTTTATAATCTTGGGTGGAGCGTGGGATACCAGGTGCTTCAGCAACTAACTCTGAAAACAGATGATTTTTTTTATACTATGTTATACTCCCAAAGTGGAAATAAACATCTCTGCATTCCCATGACTAAAGAATCCTCTTTTATTCTTTACCAAGAAGCAATCAGAATACCGACTATTAACAAAATAAAACAAAACAAAATGCACTGCAGGATAGGGTAAGGAATTTTTAATGTTTCCTGGAAACAAAGAAGATAACATTTCTTCCTTTCTTTTCCCTATGTGAATAAAAAGAATGCTGAAACTAAAAATTTTATCATACATCAGCTTCTCCCTCATTGTTAAGAAGTGACACAGGCCTTTTAAAGCAGGTAAATATGCTATCATTTTTAAACAGATCACTCTTTGAAGTATTCAGTATTTTGGGAAGGGAGAGGAGGAGAAACAAATGAAAGACTGGGGAAATACTAAAGTATTTTCAAGCTGTTTAAACCCAAAAGTTAATCACGTATTCCCAGATGGGTTGTAAAACCAGATACTACAATGCTAAAGCACCTCTAGAACTTTTTCTCATTTCTCATTATTATGTTAGATTCTCAGCGATCTAACATTAAATATAAATGAGTAGCCAAAAATGAATGGAAATAACTGCTAGGTACCAGATCTCTTTCTGCCCAGTGTGTGGTAAAATGGGATTACTGTGATGACTGAAGAGCAGACGAAATCTCTGGTAACTACAACAAATCTCTGTTGTGAGTTAGCCACCTCTTTGCTACAGGTTTGATTCCCCCCTCGGGCAGGTCTGTGACCACGCTGCCAGGGTCTCCCACGGTGCCTAACACAGACCTTGTGCCTAAAAATGCCCCTCCTGAGCAATTTTAGCAACCCAAATATGCCCAAAGCTCAGCTACCAAAAGTTGCTCCTACAGTATCGTGCTGGGACAGCAACAGAGTCATCCATAATTTCTTTTCATGTTATTTTTACCACTTATCTTTGACATTTTCTGTCTCAATATCAAGCAAGATCTCTCATTACAAGCACACTCACCATTTTCACCAGATGCAGGTTGCAGGTGAAAAAGGAAGCATTTCCTGCCCGTGGGGGAGCAGGAGAATGGACTGTTCCTGCAGGTTGGATTTGCTGGTCAGCAGCCTGTGCTGGCTCCACGGCTTTGCTCTCACACACTGAAGAAAGCATTGCAGACCATTGGTACAAGTTATGGCTGTGCAGCCCCAGGCCAGCCCCTAAGAGGATCCATAGTCTCATTTGAAGATGCCACCAGTCACTGGTGATTCCAAGTTCCGCAGTTGATGTCAGCCCTCAGCCTTCCTCCACCTCCAAATACCCACAGGAAAATTAGTACTAAAGAACTGCCAAAACCAAATCCTCACAGACTGCTGCCATCAAAGCCAAGCAGTGGAAACTGCTGAGGGAGGCAACATTCTACATGTTTTGGTGCCAAAATTCAAGTGTGTAATAACTAGGATTGGGAATGTAGTCTCCATTTTCTGCCACCTCAAGCACCTACCTACCCCTGCCTGGAGAGGATGCCTACCCAAGGACTGCAGTTTGCATTCTACTGTCTCATTATAGGTGAATAAGGAGACGAGGGGAAGGAGAAGATACGACCACATAGCAACCACAGAGATTTCCTTTCCCACTGGGCCCCCACTGCCAGGGATTTTTCCTTTTGGCTTCATGCGTCCTCCCTTGCCTTCTGTATAATCATACAGAACATGGGATGTACAGCTCAGCTCTGGAATGCCATGCATCAAAAATGCCACATGTCAGAAATGCCACAGCATGGACACCACTTATGCTGCACTTCACTTCTGCCTCCCTCAGCATGAGCAGAAGATTGCACCTCCTGCAAGAAAGGGGCTATGGGGTAATGGCTATTTGTATTAACAGCTAAAAAAGCAAGCTCATTAGACTTTGCTTTGGCTCATGTCGGGTTTTCCTCAATGTGTTCCCTTGTTGCAGAGAAGGTCAGCTGCTGTCACTAAGAAATTAGCTATACCACATTTTCAGCTCCAGGTTGTGGCCTAAGAGTAACCACTGTAATTACTTTGGCTGTGATATCTCCTATTCTCCAGTTCTGCCATTCTAGACATATGCCTGGAACATCTTTCTATGCCTGTGCTGGGACGTAATGTCCAAAGATAGTTTTAAATCCAGAAAACTTGAAACAATTTCATTTTATCACAGTTTATATTTACTTAATCTTGCATCACCTGTTTGCTTTTTATCTTTATATTGCTTTGTTTTTTAATTGGAAATTCAAAAATGGTTATTTTCCATAATTTTTTCAGCCTCACAGCAGACCATGATGGAATACTGCCTAGCTGCCACAGGAATGAAGTATAGGACACAGGATTATCGAATTTTCACCTGCCTATGCATTTAAATTCCACCTTCACTAGTATTAACTTCCATTACTACTCTTTTGCCAGGTCCCATGGACACCTCTGGAACAGTAATACCTTGCTTTAACCACAGGAAAGCAAGATTTGGGGAGAAAAAAGGCACTCATTCAAAACATCACCAGGAGGCTTATGTCAGCCCTAAACCAGAGACAGCTGGCCTAAAACAGCTGACAGAACAAAGAGAGTTTACTTCAGAAATCTAGTTAGATTTCTCCTGGATCTGTTCACTTCTAGTTCTTTGTTAAGACTGCTGGAGAGCTGGGATCAGTATTTGACCCTTTCCTCTATATTTACAAATATATACATAAAAGTCAGAGGATGCTGCTTTCAGAGATGTTTCTAAATCCATTCCTTTTGTATTTACCAGCCTGGGACATCTTGCAAACACATTTCCTTGTACGAAACACAATTCAGTTGAATACGGGAACTGCTAGCTATGCACAACTTGGTGTGACTGAAAAGCAGCTGGTTTTCATTACCAAGATAAGCCTGATAAACACTCCAGTTAAACCTAGCACATAGGATCCCTACAGGTCGCAGTAGTTATCAGTGGTCTTTTTCGTTTACAGAAATAACATTTGCACTGGCCTATCCATAAGGCAATGGGTAGGCTGGGAAATGAAATCCTCAGAAGGAAACAGCTACTCAGAAACTCAGCTGCTGCTCTCAAAACTGAATCTCTTGTGTGTTTCAGAACTTAAAAAAGGAAAAATACAAAACCCATTTGTAATGAGCAGCTGTCTCACTTTAAGTGAAAGGTGTTATGTCAGAGATGGGACATGAAGATGCACAAGCTACACAGAAACAACCCCTTAAGACGACAAAGTCAAACGTGAGTCACCTGAATTCGGCACATTTCTGCACATCAATTAGGACACTGCTTCTAATTACAGAAACGGATAACAAGCTTGTCTGTGCTCATCCAGTACACTAGAGGATGATGTTCAGTTAATGAGCATCCCACTGATAATTTGTTTTCTCCTCATTATTCACTATCTGGGCCTCAGACTCATGTACAGCATGCTGTTCAGTTGTTCATTTTCCCAATGGGTTTTTCCACAGGCTTGGCACAGCATCTGAGTGATTCATAAGCGGCATCCTTACATGTTGTGAGAACGTGGCTGTATTTTACAAACAGGAATCTGAAACAGAGAGATATCCACAGGAAAAGTGCCCGCTGATTTTGCAACCCTTGTGATTGGAAAGTAGTTGCAATAAATAAATTCTTAATGAAGAAATCCCCTAAGAATCAGGACGCATCAAATGTCCCTGGCTGGTGGCAGCAGTCCTTTAGAATAGGGCACTGGGGAAGCAAAAAACTGAGACGAGTTCAGAATTTGACCAGAAAAACACAAGGAAGAAAAATCCATTGAGGATTATATGACATAAAAATGACAAGACTGGCTCAGAAGACTGTTCAGCATTAATTTTTGGAGTCAAATTCAAGAAAAATGCCACAGGGAAATATTATTATGTGACACTCTTGCTCCTGTGTGCTTTCCAGCAAGACTGCTCTTGGCCACTGCCAGAGACAGGATGCAGGGGGAGATGGGTTATTGGTCCTGGTCTGGCACAGCCATTCCTATCTCTGCTCTTAAGCAAAACCTGGCTAAAGAACAGTTCTGAGTTTGGCCTAAGACTCTACATGGCTCCGCAGAGCACTGCTAACTATTAGGAGGATTTTAGTATACCCAGTAGCAATATGTTTGGCAGAAGGTGGATGGTGTATTTTAAGATCTCACCGGAATTCAAAGAGGCAACCAAATATTTCTGGTTGATAAGGTCTTGGCCTAAATGGTAGGTGAGTAACAGACTTGGGCTTTCAGAGCTCAGTTTCCTCAGTGACACCTCTGCTCTTGAAAATACTATCCTTTGGCTTCCTACAAAGTCCCATAAAAATGCAGTAGCTTTTGATCACATAAATGGAAAGTGAAACAAAAACAGCTATATATTAAAATGTTGCACTTTTCATGCAACCTGGCACATCTATTCAGTACCCCTAATAACATAAAATTAATGGATTTAACATATGTAGCTTCTTTTAGGTAGGCCATCCTTATCTCAGATACTTCCTGTCAGAAGTCACCAGATTTCTTTTATTATATTTTATTTCTTCCCTGATATGTAGCAAAGATTTGACATCTAGCTATCATCATGAATCACACAAAGAACTGAGAATCCATCACCACATACTGGCAGAGTGATCTGTTGCCATTTTCTTGGAATGTCAGTGTGTCACCTTGTGTTTAGGGAAAGATGGTTTCGATGCTATAGTTCTTGTTCCACTCTAAAACATATTTACTTAGGAAAAGTATCTTTGCCTTTCTTTGTCATACATCCTTAGAGCCTTTGAAAAACAAGAACATCAGCAAAATTTTCTGCACATAATTCTCCACTCCCTACAGATCTGTAAGCACAATGCAATAAAAGTCTGACCTGAAGGGATTTTCTAATGAGTCGATGCTGTTTCTTTCATTGCGGAGAAACATCACTGTCAAAAACAAGTTGATGGAAGGATTTGCTCTGAAAAAAAAGTTAGTCAGAAAAGGTTTATAAGACCCAGAATGGGATTTTAGGTCTGAGAAGGCTTCATCCCAGAATAATACTCTCCTGGGAATGAGGAAAAGACAGTAAGGAGTAACACAAAGGGTCCTACAGCCTGGGTAAGACCTTGGCTGTGATTACTGCCTGTGAACCCTTCTCTCCATACAGCAGCTTCATATTGTAGAAATCATTAAATAAGCATGAGGCTGAGGAGGCAAACAGCCTTTACAGCTTGCTGGTCCCAACTTGGAGAACCCATAGCAAGTCCTAGTTCCTTATCACAAAGAGAAAGCTAGAACAAGGTGCTAAACCTGGCATTTAAATGATCCAGATGAGTGCACTGACCAGCAATTTGTTGTTTGCTTGGGCTGATCTGGGTAATGCAGAGAGGGTTTGTGGAATGGGGTTTGGGACGAGTTGATTTTTTCTAACTTTTGAAAACTTCTAACTTTTGAAAACCTCTGAACTGTATCTGTTTCATTTTTCCTCTGAATGGCAAAAGTTCAGAAACCACAGTAAGTCCTGCAAGAAGAGAGAATTATCCCCCTTCTGACAAGTTTCCCCTTCTCTCCTGGGGTCCAACAGGACATGGCAGCTCCATGCAGGTTTATACCTACAGAAACATCTTCTTGCCTGGAGTTCTAATGCATGGATACACACGCTCCTTTCAGGTCAGAGTTTGAAGTAACACATAACCCAGCCCAGTACCTTTCACACAATTTCCACCTGAAAGGACTGATTGAGATGTGCCTTTCTCCACCAGTAGGAAGTCTCACCTTCCCATGTTACAGCCAGCAGCTGTTTCATGTAAGGGGCTTTGGGACAAAGGCAAGAAACCAGGTCTCCTCAGCTGTGGACACCAACCCCCAAGGACTCATCTGTGCCAGTAAAGCACACAGGGCATGGACCCAGCCTCTGTAGCATGATCATACATTTTCTTAAATTATTATCATGGCCCAGTTTTGGCTCCTCTTGCCATGGTTTGGAGAATAGCACAAGATAAGGACTTATTTCAACTGGGTTTTATGTAATCCTCTTATTTAACGGGAAAAGATAAGCCCATTAATACAAATTCTTTATCATGCTACTTTGCTTTAGGGACAGGACTAAGCCCAGAACTCTTGGGGGTTTGTTTGGGTTTTGTTTGTTTGTTTGGGGTTTTTTTTTGTTTTGTTTTGTTTTGTTTTGTTTTGTTTTGTTTTGTTTTGTTTTGTTTTGTTTTGTTTTGTTTTGTTTTGTTTTGTTTTGTTTTGTTTTGTTTTGTTTTGTTTTGTTTTGTTTTTTGGTTTTTGGTTTTTTTTTTTGTTGTTTTTTTTTTTTTGCCAGATATAGACCTTGACCTGTGTGATTTGGGGTGGGGACAACAGTTGACGTACAAGGCACTAAAAGGCACTAAACTCTCTGCACCACCTGATATTTAAGGCATTCTCCTGCAAAATGAGACTTTCAGATATGAATCCTATAAGGCACAAGAAAGATTTAAGCTTGGATCTGCTGTAAAGATAAATTCTCTTACCAGGGAGCCTGGGCAGATACAGACAGTGGCTTCATTTCAAATGTCCTGTAGGCACAGCATTTGCATTGGATTGTGCCATGTTGAGCCTGAATGCAAAGGGATTTGACAAGAGCTCCTTCCCAGAGCAGGCAGCATAGGATAAGTGCACACAGAGCTGGCACAAAGACAAGTCTAAGTCCAGGCACACTAATCCCCAAGGACTCATCTGTACCAGTAAAGCAAACAGGGCAAGGACCCAGCCTCTGGAGCTGGATCATTCATTCTCATTATTAATATAATTATATTACTATAATGGTTACTGGTCCAATATAAATATGTTAATGTCACACTTTTACTGTCTAGGACAGTGAATATTTATTGCTGCTGGAGCCCAGTGCTGTACATTATGACTAGACACGGTCAGGCAACCATTTAATTTTCTGCCCACATTAGAAACCAGAATGGATTCCTAAAATGGAGTATGTTGCAGCTCTGCTTATGAGTCCTGTAGTCATTCTTCCTCAGCTCATTCTGGCACTTGAATATAGACTGAATATCCCCATATTTCTGAAATATAACATTAATAAACTCTGAAGAGGCAAACTGTGGGCATAATTCCCCCACCTACAATGCTTTCATACACATGTTGGAGAAAAGCTTTCTTTGTGTCGGTACAATAATCCACTTTGCAATTACCAACAGCACAGCAGGCTTGCCTAATTGAAGAGATAATGTCAGTGGAATAGTTTCCTGCTGTAAAATATCGTAAACAGAACCGTGTAGAGAAAAGAGTCATTTTGACCTTTTTTTTAGGGGCAATGTTTTATGTGAGTTGCAGTAAAGCATCAGCATAAAGAAACAAAGAGCAGATGACGTTTACTTCTTTTACAAATTAGCAACTTACTGAAATGATGAATCTCTAAAAAAATATAATCAAATTGTGTCTCATGGTGTCCCTATCTCTTGTATATTTCATCTGGAGCAATAAAAATTCAGCAAAATAAGACCTTGATCCTGCAGAGCTTAAATATATGTCCTTATCTTACTTCTTTATTTTCAATAGTGCTATTGAAATCAATAGTCATTAAGCTGAGTTCAGGCAAAAGCTTTTGCAGGGTTGAGAATAAAGTACAATTTGAGGTAGCTAGCAGTGCCAGTCTAATTCTGAAAGAGCAAATGTCATCATTTCTTATAAAGTTTCAGCAAATTGCCTCCCTGACATTTTTGGAAGTTATTTTGACAACCTTCTCCTTAATGTCTGAGTTATGTCAAGCTTGTGGAAACACACCGTAATGCCATCACTTTAAGAAATTTTGTCTTCCTGCGAAAAGTTCATGTAATCCTATTTTTACATGTAACTCATTGCATTTCAAAAATAAATCAAGTTAATTCTGCACCACAGAGGTGTGGATGTAAGCACCTGAGGCGGCTTAGTGTTGGCAATTGTGTAAAAACACATTTATTTTATTGCTCACTAATTTTCCTTCTGCCATCTGTTTCCCTATCTATACATTTCTCTTTCTTTATCAAACAACCTCGGTTGCAGGTTCTCTGGAGCAAGCAGCTACAGACTTTTGCCTCACAGGGAAAACAGCACTTAATGGTACACAAGCTTAAATTTAAAAGTTGATCTCTATGTCTTTGTCCCTCTTCTTAGTATTGTACCCCACCTGTGGCAGAGACTTCTGCTTTTTGCAGAGTAAATGCACATAATGCAGCAGAGGACGAGAACTTACCCCTGAGTCGGCGATGCTCTGAATGAAGAGGGCGTTGCTGTTCAGAAGGGAGGAGGACTAGCTGTCACCCAGACACCTCCCGTCAGGAGGAACAGTGGAAGAAAATGTTTACTTAAATGTGATTCTTTCTTGCTATTCTGCACCTGTTACAGCCACTACTCTACTGGGACTGTACTTACAACCATATTACTATTTAAATTTCACTTAAAAAAAGACCAGATCAATTAGTGGAGAAGGGATAGCAGTTATTCCACTTAATCTAAAGTCTGTGGTAATGTAGCCCAAAATTAAGCCAGCCTTCACTGCTGCAAAGACTGACTCATGCTCAACTTTTTGTATACCAGAATGCCAAGGTCTTTCACTGCTAAGCTGTTTTCCAGAAAATAAGCTCCAATCCCATCTCCTCGCAGCTCCCTGAGGAGCTCAGCGTTGCTTGGTGCTGATGGAGGTTTGAGTGACAGACTTGGGGAGCAGGGTCAAGCTGAAAGGTGTGTTCCCTTTCTTCCAGCACCATAAACAATATCACAGGAGAAGCGTGAGAAATGTCTTATTCTGCAGATCACACTAGTTTACAGGGAAAGGTGGAAATCCACGGGAAGAATTGGTGAAAAGATTTCCTAGCTGAGGAAAGAGCTTAGAGGTCATCAGATCCATGCAGGAGGGGCCTGCTTCCCAGAACCCAGAGGTGCTGGTAGTGGGATCTGACCAAATCCATATGAAGAAGCTGACACATTTCAGCACTGATACCTCCCGCGCTTTTTAGAAGCTGAGGAGAGCAATAGACTATTATGTAGCAGATGTGTGCACATGTGACTGCCTGGTTTAAGAGAACAATATCAAGCAAAACAAGAACAGACTAAGTTATTACCAATATATTACTAGAAGATGAGCATATTTGTTTGCAATACACTGGAAAACAGAAAAAAGTCATCACCTTGTAGAGGACTTATAACTTTGTTTGATACTTCCTTTGGGGGCTCAGCCCACATTGTCACCTGCCCATCTGTGCAAGCTTGAGAATACACAGGAAAATCCAGTGTGTGGCCTGTGGACTTGCTGCTAGCATGTGTAGTAGCCATGCTAAAATCGAGAGGGAAATAAAACTGAGAAAGATTTTACTGAGTTATTAGTTCTGCCAGGGAAGAATCCTGCTATCCCCAAGGTTTCCCAGCCTAAGGCATAATTCATTTCAACCTGCTTATACTTGCAATAATCAAAGAAATGTTACCGCACTAAAAAAGGACAAAAGACACAACTGATATAACTCATCTGAAGCCACACAAAACCAGAAAGGAAAAAACAGAACCAGTACAGCCTCATGCACTAACAACATCACCATCTTTCCTCTCAAATCCTTTCACTTCTCTTCCACCAAGTTTCCTCTTCTCTGTTTCACCACTTTTGTTTCTCAGGCAATATGATTGTATATGCTGATAGAAAGGCCAAGGAGATGATGCTTTTGCTTTTATTTTTTTTTTCCTCACTAACATTCTTTGACCTTTTTCTCTAGAAATAATAAAACTAAAAATCTCCTCTCATATCTGCCTCCAAAACCAGGACAAGGTGAACTCAAACCGCAACTTGTAATGTTCACAGCTTAATGCAGATCCTATTTCCATTCCTCTTTTCCTGTCTAAAATCAATCTCATTATAGCTTTTGACTTCTGTGCAACTTGAATTATCATCACTAACCAATTACTGCAAATTTTAGAGTTGAAAGGCAGATGAAATGCATCACAATATTCATTTCATTGCAGCTTTGATATTATCTGATCCACTGAGCACTCGCTTTCCTCAACAAAATGTTAATACATGAAGTCCCCAAAGCCCCTTTCTAGACTTTATAACAAAATAAATAAAGAAGGGGGTAAGTCTGAAGAACAAACAAGTCAGCTATAGCATCTCTTAGAGCTTTTCTCTCTAAGTCTTGAATTCCCCTTGCAGATCACCAGACCAGAAATGCTGACCAATTATGACAAAAATACAACCAGTTCAGAATCAACTGCTTCAAACTGCTTCAGAATGCTGCTATACAGAGTAAGGGCTATTCCTCAGTAGTATCATTGTACTTAAGCTTAGTTTGTACTTTCCAGAGTTTCCAAAGTAATAAATAAATTGCTAAAAAACAATGGACTAAATTTCTTTTCAAGTACTAAATAGAGAGTTTCTGAGACATTCAAGAATGGAACCTATTTAGTTCCACATCTGTGCGTACACACCCCTCAGTGTCAGAGATCAGAATGTCTAACACCTGGCTGCCACATAGCCAGGACTGAGCCCTTGGTGCTGTGGCTGAACTCCTCTCAGGCTCTCTGGTGTGGTGGCAGGGTCAGCTTGTCTGCACACACTAAGCAGTAATTCAGGGAAGGGATCCTGGTGATCATTCACAGAGGTGTTTGTCACAGGGAAAGAACAGAGTGTTTCAGAGGCAGCAGCTCCCCAGCTGCTGCACAGTGCTGTGACCCAAGCAGCAGCAGCATCCTTGGCCAGTCAGTCACCCTGGCTGTTGCACTACAGAATGACCTTTACAGCACAAACATCTCACATGAGCACAGGCACCTTGGGCACCTCACAGCAGCTACCTGCAAGCACCCCTGCAAGGCCAGTGCAATCCTTGACACAAGCAAAACCACAAAGTGGAAGCTTTCAGTTTTTTTGGAAAGTATTTGCTCTTTGACTAGGAGCACATCACATCCACAAAAGGAATGTACCCTTTGCCTGTCCGGGTCTGACCTCTGCCCATCCCCTTCGTGGCTCTTCCCCACGCCCTGCATAGGCAGGCAGCCCTTCCTCTGGGAGCAGAAAGGCATCTCAGTGCTGAAGTCTCCTTGTTGTGTGAAGCTAATGAAGTCTCTGTGCACGTAATCTCCGGGATCTGAATATCTGCCAAATGAGCAAGGAGCTCGTTACCAACATAGGAAAAAGAAGGGAAGAGCCTACTTAAAGTCTGCTCACCTAAAAAAGGGAGACATGCACTTAGCGTGAGAATACCTTTGTCACTACCTTTGGGGGAAGAAGGGAAAGTGCAGGTGCTCAGAGTTCATCCTCATGCATTTCTCCAATTGAGAGTGTTACAGAGGCAGCAGTGTGCTGGTTAAGAAAGTGATTCACCCTCCAAATATTTCATGGCCAGGCAGGAAGTAGTCTTTAGCCAAGGATAGTGAAGGGAGAGCACTTTATACAGACTTCGTTTGTGCCAGGAGTTTTTTTCCGAAGGTGATGCTGTGCTGCTTCTGTCTCCAAATAAAAGCCATTTTTTTTTTAATTTTATACAGCCCAGTTTTGTGTTTTAGGCAGAATCAGTGCACAAAATCAGGGGAACTTGCCTGTTAAAGGTAATCAGTAGCCATGGGGCTATTCTGGATAAAGTCTAAAATGGATGTGGTTTTCATTTTAAGAGTAAATACAGATTATCTATACCAAACTCCTGATGCTGCTAGCACTTTCTACTGTCACTGTTAACAAAGCAATGAGATCTGCATTACATGTGGAAATAAACTTGTGAGTACATGCTACCTTTGTATGTGTGTGAGCTTCTTTCCTTCCCTGCCTGTTTACCTCAGGAATGAAACAAAGTATTATAGCAAACATTTAGCCAAAAGATGCCAACAGTCAGTACATTTGAGTTCAAAGATTCCAAAGTTGACTTCTTACATGGCAAAACAACCCCGTTTTGTATCCTTTATTAGGACATATAAACAAACATATTAGAGAATACTAAAAGTTTATATTGGTTTTTCTCTCTCTCAGAATGCGAAGTAAATAATTACAGAAGTAGTTGTCAACACTCTCCTCATTTTGTTCTTCTTACTTCAGACCATTCGAAAGGGGGATCTTGTAAAGGATATTAAGAGACACTTGACAAGGAGAGACAAGAAAGAGACAAACGACGCTCAGTACCTAAAAGCCAATTTGGAATTGCATCTTCTTGGAGGTCAAAAGTATTTACATTACCTACAATGCAATCACTTACAGATTATTTTAGTATGCTGGTATCTCTGTGAATCTCTGTCTTTCCCATGATCCAGGGTGTGTGATGGAATTATTTTTGCTTGAGAGATGTAGGAAAGATATTTCCAGTCAGTTACTGCTGCTCCTTACTGCTGTAAAGTACTTAGCTCCAGTGACTGCAGTGAACTCCATGTCCCATGTCCCAGGATCCCACGTACATTCAATGATAGCCATTGAGGAGGAGACCTTCACCAAATGGTGGAAAATTCCAGTTTCTTGTGATACCTACTTTCTCTGAATTCATCAGGAACCAGAGAGAAGTAGCAGGAAAAAACCTAACAATGAAGCTGTCACTGCACTTGAAAATGCATTCAAACTCCAAGCTATGACATGATCCCTCTAAAAAACTTTGGCGATTGTTTCAAAGGTCATCATACAAGGATAATTTTGGCCTTGAAAGAGCTATTGTGCTTCCAGACATGTGAAGGCTCTTTCTAGTCCAAATTAAACCCATAGCATTTTTATGTGTTGACATTTTACTCTTCTTCTTCTTCCTCCTCCTCATTTCCACTCCTTCCTTTTCTGAGAGAATTAAGTTGCAATACTGCTGAAAGGAAATGAATGCATTCAGGTGGGGGGGGGGAGGGGGGGGGGCAAAAAATTAAATC